>PVLA01001375.1:51261-367060 GCA_004027455.1 Hydrochoerus hydrochaeris
CCCCCCCCCCCCCCCCCCCCCCCCCCCCCCCCCCCCCCACCCCCGATTGCCATAACTCATGGGGAGGCTCCCCCTTCTTCCTCCTCCTTATCTCACAGTTACTTTGAGAGGACTACATCACTGTGAGCTCCTCCTCTGTTTACCCAACTCTGCCCCCTCCTCTCTCTCCCCTTGCCCATCATACTTGATCCTTCAGTCCTCCTAAACTCTCATTTCATTTCCCAAGCAGTACCAAACATTCAGACTAAATTCAAAACATCAGACCTTAGTCCTCAATCTCCCCAGGGAGACCTCTTACATATGGCTTTCCATGTCTTCAACAATAGACAATGACCTAAAAAGGTTACATTCCAAGATGACCATAAAAAGGTTGCATTCCAGGCTGAAACTCTAAGACCAATTTAGGGCCACAGCAGCTACAGCTGCAATGAGTGGCACCCAGGGCTTGAGATAAAACACAGACTGGAGAAAAAAAAAATCTAAAAACCCGAGCCCCGCCCCCCTTCTATCATGCTTCAAGTGTGGCAGAAAAACAACACTGGACACGAGCCTGCCCTGATCTGTGGCCACAATTGGGAACTGGTCCCATCTGCAACCAAGAGGCCACTGGAAGTGTGACTGCCCTGTCCTCCAGAGAGCGGGTAAGTCATCACCATCCCGCCCTCACAGGATAGAACACTGCCGCCTGCGACTCATCACCAGCTGATCTGCTCTGCATCGCTGCTGAAGAGGATTGATGGGGCTCAGGGCCCACAACCTCACCGAGGTATCTCTCTCAGTGCCTTGAGTCTCACTGGACATCTCAGGTAAAACCTTCTCTTTCCTTGTTAACATATAAGCCACCCATAATGTTCTTCCTGAGTTTTAAGACCGATGTTCCAGGTCTGCAGTCTCTGTTGTGGGAGTTGACAGCCAATGTACATGACCTCTGTAGACCAAACCTACTCCCTGCAGATTCTAAACCCTTTCCTTACACACAACTGTCTTATTATCCCAACCTGTCCTGTACCTCTTTTTTTTATAAAAATTCTACTCCAAAAACTTAGTTTCTATTAGACTCTCTCCCTCTCCCCACAGCTCTCATACTCCAATTCCACCATCATATGCCACTGACTCAGTCTCCTTCCCTTCTGCCTCATCGACCCTACTGTCTGAGACACCTCCAATCCCACTCATGCCACCCCCATTACTCCACTGCTAATTCACCTCAGATACCCCTCAGTCTTCTCGTCTGTTCCCCAATACCCAATTTCCCCTAAACATCAACAGGGACTTAAACCTATTATCTGCCACTTGTTAACTAATGGGTTCTAAAAGTCACTCAGTCGCCTGATGACACCCACATTCTCCCTGTCCTCAAATCCAACAGCTCTATCATCTAATCCAATATCCCAAAGCTATCATCAGTACAATAACCCCATTCATCTGGTGGTACCAAACCCTTATACTACACTGTCTCATATTCCTCCATGTACCTCTCGCTTTCCTATATTATACTTAAAAATACACTTTTCACTATTCCTTTACATTCACAATGCCAAGACCTTTTCACATTTACATGGATGGATTCAGATACTTTTCAGTCTACTCAACAAATATAGACAGTGCTACCCTAGGAATCAGAGACAACCCTCACTTCTTTAGCCAAGCCTTAGCCAATGATCTTTTAACTATAAATCTACAACCTGGTACACTCATTTGCTACGTAGATGATTTCTACTCTGCTCCCCCTCCTGTGCCACAACAACATAACACACAGCTGTCTTACTCAACTTTTTCTGTAGTAGAAGATACGAGGTCTCTCGCTCCAAAGCTCAAATTGCCTCACCAAAGGTCAAATTCTTAGGCCTCATGCTTACACTCACCACATGGTCCATAACCTCTGACCACAAGACTCCTTTCTGACTTATAGACACCAATCACAAAACAACGAATATTATCCTTCTTAGACTTATCAAACTCTTTCCCCTCTGGATCCCCAACTTTGCTTCCTTAGCTCAGCCACTTACACCAAGCCTCTAAAGGACCTCTTTCAAAACTCCTAGATCCCACTATGCTAATTGACACTCCCTTCACAAAACTTGAGGAGGCCCTCCTTAGAGCCCCTGCACTTATACTTCCTAATCCTACTATATCCTTTTTTTCTATACACTACAACAGATCAAGATAATGTAATAAGAGTATTGAGGCACAACAAAAGACCTTCATTCCAAGCCATAGCCTAAATCCCAAAACAGCTACAGTTAGAGGACGGCCTCCCTGCCTTTAGGTAAAAGCAGCGATAGCCATCCTGACACAAGAAGCCAAAAAGTTCACTTCAGGACAAACAATCTCAGTCTACTCACCACACTGTTTAGTCAATCTAATTTCTCACAAGACACTCCCAGCTCTAATGACCCCATCACAGCTACAAGTACATCTAACTGTAATACAAGACCCCATTGTCACAGGCTCCACCAGCAACACCTTCAATCCAGCCACCTGGTTGCCCACTTCTACAACAGATACAGAGATAAGTCTTCTACATGACTGCACAGATGTTCTCCAATTAACTCATACTTTCTTCCCACATATACATGATTCTTCTCTTTCTATGCCTACCTCTAGCACCTAGAAACTCTAAACTCTTCCCAGGTCACCTACTCAATTAAGCTCCTTTCAGCTTATGTACAGTAGTCCATTTGTCTTATAAAACTTGCCTTCACCTTCTAATCTTCCTCCCTTAGCTGACTACATTCTGGTTCTCTGATTCCTCCGACACCTTCTTCAACAATATGTAGATCTTTGCCTCCATCAACCCTCTGAGGGACACACACTGGATCCTCCTTTTTCTCCAGGAGACTTAATCTATATTAAAATTCCTAAACCTACAGGTTCAACTTCAACTCTTCAACCTAAATAAAATGGACCTCACCTGGTACACCTTGGGATGCCAGCTGCAGTAAAGGTAGAGGAATTCTCATGCTGGATTCACATCACCCGGCCAAAGAAATATTATCTGCTGCCTGGTAATCTCAATCCCAAACACACTAAAGGGGCTTTATGGACCTCATGTCCAATAGCTCCCACCCATCTCTGATTAACACAACACAAACGCTAATGCTTTGCTGCCCTACCTGGTTTTGGCCTATATATGGCTCTATGTTTATCCTCTTTCTCACAGGTGCTCTAACACTCTACTCCAAAAACACACACCATTCTCCAAAGGCTTACAGTTATCACACTTTTTGTACTAATAATCTTACTGTTTACATTCCTCAATTGCCTTAGTCAACATGATAGGCTTCCTCCTCTACCTCAGTCTATTCTTTCACCTTACCCTACAACACTCAGACACCCCAAAATGTTAATTAATTCCAAGATCAAATAAACTTGCTGGCCACAGTAGTTCTCCAACAAGGAAGGACAATCAGTATTCTCACAGCAGAAAAAGGGGGATACTATGCCATGCTAGGAGAATAATGCTACTATTTTGCAACCAGTCAGGTATAGTCAAAGATCAGATACAAAACTCAAAAAATTAGCAGCTGATATATGAAGGAGGCAATATTTTCCAGAAGCCACCCCTTGGTCTTCATGGTGGGATTCCCTAGGGTCCTGGGCTCCCATTCTAATGCCCATTATGGGTCCCATAATTACCATAGTAATTTTTAGCTTTTTGCTCCCTGTGCCTTTAGGCTCCTCTCATGATTTATTCAAGCCAGGATATAGGCATTCACTACCAAAGAAATCCTACTATTGAGAGACATCATTATCTCACAAGCTCAGATGAGACAGATCCCTCAATCCCATTCTCATCTACCTTAGGTCCCAACAACACCCCCCCCCCCAGCAGGAATCAGCCATAGAGACTCCACAGCACTCTCTAACACCAAAGAGATGGGAATGTTAGATCCCCCATCTGAGAGACAGCACAATCATTATGGCAACAGTTCAAAGCTATGCCATGATAATGTACACCTCCTTCTTCCCAGAAGCCCCTCTGGCTTCTCCCTCCCAAAAGTCTGCCAAAGCTCAGGAATATAAAGGTTTACCCAGTCCCCTGTACTCTCACAAAATAAATCAGCTCACACCAGCCACCAGAGCCCTTCCCTCCTCAGAACCTATATCAGGTAGAACCTGCCCTTTGTCTGTAGAGAGCTGCCACGGCCTTCCTTGAGGTGACTCCCTACATATCCTCCCTATTAAACTCTTTTTTTTTTTGTACTGGGGATTGAACTCAAAACTTCATGCTTGCCAGGCAGGCACTTAGGGTGCTGAGCTAAATCCCCAGCCCTAAACTCTTTTCTTATCTACTTGCCTCCTCTCTTTAATATTCTGTGATGCTCTAGATTGAGTACAAATCACTCAGTCAATTACAATCTCTCCCTTTCCACCTTTACACTTGTCCCATGCACCTCCAAGCAGCTCTTGGCCTACAATGTGGTCCTGAAGCTCCTATTCTCACCAGACCCAGTTTAGCCACCACTCTACCAACAGCTTTGGGTTGAATTTCTAAGAAGACAAATAGTGCAACAGGTGTGAGTACAAGAGAAGTTTGTTAGGAAACTTCCAATGTCAACAGGGAGGAGGCTGGGTTGCACAGAAGTCATGGGCTGGGCCTAGTGCAGTCCTATGGGACCTTAACAAACTTCCCAGAAAACTCCTGTTCAGAGTTGTCTCAAGTTGGGACAACCCTTCTTGGATGTGGGCTCCTCCAGGAGCTGGGGTGGTCTTGGACTAGGTAACTTTCTTTGTCCCACAGAGGACCAACAGCTGTCCATATCCTGCATCTGGGCACAGTCTTCAGTCCTAGAAGACCACCTACACATGATCAGGCACCTGTTATCACTAAATGGCTGGGCAGGCTGCCCTATGTCCCACTCAGTGGTGAGGTGCCTCAGGCCACTTCTACATCAGGATTTCATCTGTAGCACTTAACAACTTCGAACACAGAGTCACACAGTATAGTTCAGTGTAATTAACTTGTTCATACTATTTATTATTCACTGTCAATTTCCCCTGCTAGATTGTTAGTAAAAGGGGATAGTGATTTCTGTTAATTCCTTTACTAGTGAGTCTTAAGCATCTACCTAAGGACATGACATGTAACAGGAGTTGAAAAGCATGTGTTGAATCAATGAGAGCATAAGTAAATACCTTACTCACTGGGTGAGATTAAAGCACACAGCTTTATCTGGGGAAGATTAAAGCATACAGCTAAATGTGATGTATTTAAACTGAATAACTACTATAGAACTTATTGTTATTATAGAGGTTAGGGTCCTAGACCAATATGTTAATAATAACTGTCTTGTGCTTATGGTATTATAGGTAGTTTTTATTTTGTTCTTTGGAATTTTTGCATATTCTAATTTTTTTAAATGAGTACATTTACTTTTTGGTGAAAAAAGATGATAAATCATTCAGTTAAAAGAAAATATGATTGAGAAGTACTAGGAGTAGAGAGGATGACAATTCCCAATAGTGTCACTCTGTCAGAGTGCCCTGGATTTGACAAGCTTCCAGTGCTCCTTGCAGAGCTTTGACTGCTAAGCTGCTGAGCACTGGAACTATGTAGCACAGAGTAAGCACTCAGTGACTGCAGTTAAAACCTGGAGGAGGTGGGGCAGTACAAGACTGGGAGGTGTCTGTTCTCCTGTGAAAGCAGTACAATCAGACCAAGAGAGCTTGCAAATCCAGTTTGGGAGTCAGTTTTCTGGCAAGCCAACAGGTAATACACAGCTGTCCTATTTTGGCCCAGTAGTGACTGTGGCAGCCTGGCTCTTAAATGTCACCCCCAGGCTGTGCACTAAGGAGTTGGACCCTTAACCTGCTTGCAGCTTGTACTACTACTGGGAGGCAGTAGCCAGAGCCCGGTGGGAGGAGTAAGGTCACTGGAGGCCTGTCCTTGAAGGGGACATTGGAATCCAGCCCTTCCTCTTCCTCTAGTTCCTGACCTCCATGGGCTTCATTCCACCATGGGCTTCCCATTGTGATTCTGCCTCATCATGAGCCTGGAAACAATGGAGGGAGCTGACAATGAACAGAAACCTCTGAAACCCTGAGCCAAATAAACTTCTTTTAAGGTGTTTATATCTGATATTTTGTCACAGCAACACAAAGCTGGCCAACACAGAGAACTGGTACCAAAAAGTGAGGCCATTGCTATAAGTGGACCTGACTGTGTTGTTCAGAAGCCTTGAAACCGGTTTGTCTCAAGAGTTGGGAAAAGTTTGGATCTGGGAGTTCAAGAAGCCCTAGGGTGCTGTAATAGAGATCAGTGGGACAATCTAGTGGGGGCTCAGAAGGCCAGAATGCTGGTAGTAATGACAACAGTAAAGACATGGTTTTGGAAAATAGTTTGACATTTCCTCAAAAATCGAGAGTTACCATGTGACCCAGAAATTTCACTCCTGTGAATATGCCTGTGGGAATTGAAAATCTATGTTTACATGAAAAAGTATACACAAATATTGATAGTACCATATTCCTACCAAAAGTTGGAAACAACTCAAATGTACATCAACTGATGAGATTAAAAAAATATCCGTGCAGTGGCTAGGAGCAAGTTCAGCGGGAGAGATTCTGCTTAGCACAGGCAAAGCCCTGGGTTCAATCCTTAGCACCATACAACACAACACTATTAAACCATCAAAAGGAAAGAAGTTACTGATACATACTCCAACATGCAGAAGCCTTGAAAACATGCTAAGTGAGAGAAACCAGACACAAAGTCCCATATAGTACTATTTCATTCACAAGGCATTGTTCTGATAGACAGATGTGTGATTGACTGGCTAAAGGTGCAGCTCATGCTGGAGGTGGAATGTGTTCAGAGCCCCTGGGCTCAATCTCCAGCACAGAAAACAAAAAAAGAGAAGGAGGCCCTTGGTGTGGGCCAGGGAGGAGAATGGTCATGAAAATATCCTAAAAGGTGGAAATAGTAAAAATTGTTCTGTGAATATATTAAGAACCACTGAACTATATATGTCAAAGTTTGGGTTTTGTGGTACAGGAAGTGTATCTAAACAAAGCTGTTATTTAAAAAAGAAAAGGTCAACAAGCCAAGGCAGTGTCCTGGACAGAGCGTTAGAGTGATGGATACAGGGCCACAGGGCCTCTCCTCTGCTCCCTCCTGGGGCTCTTGCCCTCATAAGACTGCATCATGGCTTTTGGAGCCTAAGCCCCAGTTCCCTGGATCACAGCTGACACCTAAGTCTATGGTTTTCACCACAAGTCTCGCACTCACCTGGGCTTCTTGTCTTTATCAGTTTCAGTCACATAGGGCACCCACCTCATTGAGTCTGCTGGACACAAACTACCCCAAGGTGCTTCTGTAGAAGGACAGAGGCTCCAGGTTTACCTGCCAACACTGAGGCTGGAGAGAGTATGGGGTGCTGGACTGGGTCATTTCCTGGGTAAAGCAGTTGGGACCCCTAATCTCAGCCACCTAGGTACATGGGGCTCAACTTTCTCACAGCAGCCCTGACCTATCTGATCTGAGGTGCCTGGCCCAAGGTTCCAAGGGCTCCCTTCTCTGAGTGAGTCCAGTATTGCCACCTGCTCAAATACCTCACTCCTTGCCCATGGAGAAGACTGTGTCCCTGAGGGACACTCTACCTGTCTCTGAATGAACACACAGATGTAGAATGCTATCATAGTTCTGCTAGTATAATGCACTTTTTTTTATCTAGGATGCAAATATTGGGCCTGCACAGCACTTAGTATAAATAATCTGCAATATTTATTTCAAATTTTAAAATTATTACTATTATTATTATTGGTGGTGAGGTATCTGACACTAGGTTCAAGCAGTCCTCCTGCCTCAGCCTTCCAAGTAGCTGGGCCTACAGGCACAAACCACTGCACCCAGCTTTTCTGGATATCTTGTACAGGGTATTACATTTTGAAACACATTATCTCAGATCTGACAGGAAGAAAAGAGACTCTGTCTAGCTGTTCTCATGGGAGCACAACCCAGGAAGATGAACTGCTTGTGGAACCAGGAATAGCCTTGTTCTAGTCCTTGTTGTGCTCAAGAGTGAGCAGACAGGAAAGTACTAACTGCTTGTTCCTCAATCCTGGGCCCCTCATCCATCCAGTCAAAGGCAGGTTCTTATCTTCAGGAGCCTGAAGCTCCTTGTAAACAGTCTTGCAAACCCTTAAGAAAGCAGACAGATGCCCATACCTTGCACCTTTGCATCCTTCTGGTGGGTGGCAGGAATGTCCCCGGGGGCTGTCTCCATGTAGGGATAGCCAGTAACACCCTGACCACACCCCAGAGTGATCGCATGCCATGTACATGGTCTCCACAGTCCTCCCAGGAAACTTCCCTTTTCTGGGTCCCAAAATGCCTATGGTCATCCCGCTGTTACTTAACACAAAGAGAAAATGATAGAGTGAAGTTAGGTAGAAACAGAGTCTTCCGCTAGTCAAAACACTTTTGTTTTGAAAATGTAAAAAACGAATAACCATGAAGGCACATAATGCCCCCCCTCTCCTGCACAGGGCCAGGTGAAGTCCAAACTCCATAGTAAGTGCCCCTGGCAGCCTCCCCCTGCCATTGTAGGCTCACATCACTCCCTCATTTTGGACAGCTGGGACCATGATTGTTTGACCATCATTGCCAACTCTCAATATCTGTGGGATGGATGAGTGAAGGAAACATTTCAGACTAAAAGCTGTTTGCCAGGGAGACTTGGTTCATCCAAAATGGAATTCAGTACAAGCCACAACATTGCAGCAAAGCCCAAGAGGAATTACAGGATGATGATGCCATGGGTGTTGCTCCAGTTTTCCAGGGTTGTTTCAACATGCAGCACCTCCCAGGCAAGTGGAGTTCTCCTCCCTCCTGGAGCCAGTGTCCCAGCTGAGAGGCAAGGACAGGAGAGATAGTCCCCAGTCCCACAGTACATGCCTCCTGCTCTGCCCCCAGCAGCCTGAGACACCCACCTGCTTGTGTGCACCTGCCTAGCAGCACTACAGTGGTCCCTGCTTTGCTGTTCACAGAGGGCCAGAGCCTTTGGGTCATAGAGTCCCTGGACACTAACCATACTCCTACTCTACCCTACCCTTTCTTCTTCCATTCCTGCCTTTGAGGAAACAAGTTCTGACACAGAGACAAGGATCAGGTGACCCCACTTAAGATGAAGGTACTTGTTTTATAGGATGGTTGTCAGCATTAAGTAAGAGGTTAGGGTGGGGTGTGAGTGTGGTAGGGCACCTGTCTGGCATACGTGAGATCCTGGGTTCCATCCTCATGAAGAGAGAGGGAGTGGGGAGAGAGAGAGGAAGAAGGAGGAGGAGGAGAAAGAAGAAGAAAAAAAAAGAAGGGAGGAGGAGGAGCAACAAGAGGAGGAGGAGCAGGAGGAAAGGAAAAGAAGAGAGAGGGGAGAGGAGAAGGGAAGGGAGAGAAGAGGATTTGCGGGAACCAGAGAAAGGGAGAGGCGATGAAAGTGGAAGGGAGGAGAGGAAGAAAAAGGAGGGCTGGGGAGGAGAGACCAGTGACAACGCAGCAAGGAGGCCCTCGCTGGAAGCTGGTGCTGGAGTTAGATCTCCCCACCACCAGGGCTGTGAGGAATAAATCACTTTTCTTTCTAAATTACCCAGTCTTGGACATCGTGCTAAATCAACACCATGGACAAGGAAGTCAGTTGTCCACTGGGGCCATGACCCCACCTCATAGGGCCACCACCCAGCTATTACCCTGCCTTCCTTGCATATGCAATATGGGCCACTCTCTCTTCCTGCAGTTGGTTCTGAACCAGGCCCTGTGCTCTATACAAAGCCACACTTTGCACCCATGACTCTCTCTGAAGCCCCTACCCTCACCATCCATCCTTAATGACAGCTCTTCTTTGTCCCTTTGTCTCTCAATGTTCATCTCCTGCTGCTTCTTCATGCCCTGCTCTCCAAGGTCAATAGTGGTCTTGGCCCTATAGCTTATGCCTTGCCCTCTGTCCGAGGGTTATGGACACTCAGCTTTCTAGTCTGACCAGGGATCATGCAGACCTGTCCCATACCAGCTACACTGGGAGGAGGAGTGACTGATCCCACAAGAGTGACACTTACCATATGCCTGCTGAGGAAGAGGGAGGAGCCAGGATTCGAAGTTTCTGCTTCTCTTGTTATATGTTTGCAGGGCTATGGATCAAACCCCAGGCCTCACATATACCAGGCAAAAGCTTTTCTGATGAGCTACATGCCCAGTCCAGGAAATCTTTCAGCTGAAGCCAAACTCTGCCTGATGGGGAGGGTGTGTGGTATGCAGTGGGACTTATAGAATGAGAGCCATGCCAAGAAGGCAAAGGGCTCCACCATCCAGGCTCCTTCCAGATGATTTCTTTGCACCACAGTGTGAATGACTGAGAAGGGTTGAGAATATGACCTATTTCAATTGTGCTTGCATTTTATGCCCACCTCACAGGGTCCAGTCCTAATTTCAAGATTTTAAGCATTTGCCCCAAGTTAGAAGAGAATATAGTTGGTGTTGCTGTTTTTAAAGGCTCATGCCTCCATATCTGCTCTGTTTGTTTATGAGTCTCCCAGTAACCAGCTCGATGGTGAAGTCAGGCAGCCTCAGCTCACACAACCTCCTGCCATCTGCTCTCAGGAGGCTGTTCCCACCTCTGTTCCCAAGCTTCTGTGTCTCACACACCATTTTAATCAAAACTACCTTAGTTTGTTTTCTTTTTTCTTTTCTTTATTTTTAACTTCTGGAGATTGAACTCTAAACATGCACACAAACCCCTGGGTTATACCCCAACCCCATGTTTTATTTTATTCAGTTATGCAGAATGGCTTTTCCATGGCTTGCAAGCAGCACTCATAGTAGATACTTAGCCATGTTTGCTAAAGCACCCTTCAATGCAAAAAAGAACAAAATGTTTGTATTTTATTAGTATAACCACAGCCTGCAATGCCACTTGTGCAGTGGTGTCAGACTGTGAAGAAGGATTAATTTTACATTTTTTTAGAGGTTTCCAAACCATGGTGTACCAACATTTTAATAACTGCTATTGAAGAAGTTTCCAAATGCTGTCTCCCAACTTCCATCCTTACCTCACTGTAGCTTAGTGGGGAGCAGTTTGCAGTCAGTGCCATTTGAGGATCGCATTCTGAATAGAAACAATGCGTGTTATCTACAAAACAACTCTGTGTCTTTACCACTCCATCCCATTTGTTCAGTCAGCAGTGCAGGTTGAGAGCATCCTACAGAGCAGGTGCCCAGCTAGGTGCTGTCACACAGAAACGCAGCTTCCACGGATGCTTCACTCTGTAAGGGAGGCAGACTTGGAGCTGTTCTCTGCAAATTAGTTAACTTAAAGTAAATGCTAAAGAGATTGGAATACTTGGAGGGCACACCAGGATGCCCATGATAACTTGATGGGTTGGGTAACACTTCTCCAAGGAGCCTCCTATCTCAGAGCTGAAGAACAAGGAGGCAGGAGTACTGTCCAGAAGGGACAGGACAGAAGAGCAGGAAGGACAGTGTGAGGCCTTGGGGCACAGGCAGGCAGGGATGGGTGGTGAGGACAGGGCCCTGCAGGTGGGAAGGCTGTGGCCAGCTCCACGGAGGACCTCAGAAGCTGCTACAACAGGCCCTAGAAATTCATACTGATATGTAACTGCTGTTGTAACAATATGAAGAGGTGGGGCCTTAAGAAGTGACTTGCCTGTGACCCAAACAGACCCTTTTCTTTATCTGGGGATGCAGAGTATAGGAGTTTGTCTCTACACTTCCTCTCTCCCACCTTGGTCTCACAATCACCTTACCAAATGTGGGTGCCATACTCTGGTCTTCCCAGACTCTAGAACTGGGAGCCAGATACCTTTTTACTGTTGATAATGTATCTAATCTGTGGGATTCCGTTATGACAGCAGAAAATGGGCCAGGTGCCATGAAGAGCTCCTGAAAGGTTTTGGCTTTTTTTTTTTTTTTTTTTTTTTTTGAGACAGGGTCTCACTATGCAGTTCAGGTTGGCCTTGGGCTCACTTTGTAGCTTAGGCTGGTCTCAAACTTGCAAATGATTCTCCTGTCTCAGCCTCCCAAGTGCTGGGATTACAGGAGTGTGCCACCAGGTTTTGGCTTTTAATTTTTATTTATTTTGGGGAACTGGGGATTGAAACCAGGAACACTTTCCCACTGAGCTACATCTCCAAGCCTTTTAATTTATTTTTTTAGAGACAGAGTCTCACTAAGTTGGCCCAGGTTGGCCTAGAACTTTCAATCCTGCCTCAGCCTCCTGAGTGCTGGGATTACAGGTATGTGCCACCATATCTTGCTCCTGAATGATTTTAAACAAGGGAGTGGCATGGTCATTTTTCTTTTAAAAGCACTATTCTTACTTTCCCATTAATAGCAATAATTTCTAAAATAAGTGTAATGAATTAACAATCCGTTGTAAAAATTTTCAAATAGAAGCAAAGGTTTTGGCCTGCTCTTATGCCTTGAAGGTTATGTGGGACCCCAAGTCTCCAAGACTCATGAAGACAGCCATTCACATCTCCCAGCAGCAGGATGTTTCTCCCTCCATTTATTCTGGAACTAGCCTCCAGAATCAGAAAACCAGGGAAATGGGGCCAGATCTGCCACCTGGCGACCTAGTTTACTTTTTCTCGGAAAGCAAAGGGTTTCCTTGGAGCTGGATGTAGTGATCCATAGTCTCAGCCACTTGGGAGGCCAAGGCAAGATTACTTGAACCTTTTCTTCCCACCTTAAAATCATTTACGAGTCCCTGAGATGCACTATGGAGCTACACACAAGGACAACTGACATGGCAAAGTGGGAGAGCCCAAAAGAGACCTGAGACCTTGGGAACCCAGGCTGGACTGCTGCCCTGATCTCCTTGTTATATGAGAAAAAGAAAGCCTTGGTGGAGGTCCCATGGGTCAAGTTTTCTGGTTTTTCAACCAGAAAGCAATTGTGTTACCCAGTGCGAAACGATCAGTTCACAAAACAGCCCAACCTAGTGGCACAGTGTTCTCTCTCCTCAGCTGTTTCTGGCTTTGGATATCTAGATATTTCACAGAAAAAGGCTTTTGTTCTATTCTGATACCCCTGCCCTTCTCACTGGGCACTGTAACAGGATAAGGAGGCTCTGCCCATGCCCTTTGTTTCCCGAAAGGGGAAAGGCAAGCCACGCAGCTTCTGGTGGAAACTGCTGATACTCTACACCACATCAGAATGTGCTGTGCTCATTTATTTTTTAATACAAACCCATTTTTGCATGTGGGCACTGGCAGAGAGTTTGTGGCTATGAAATATGGGGTAACAGTGGTAATATAGGCAGTGACACACAGCAGAAGAATCTTGTCTTCAGATTACACAGAATGCAAACTACTGTGGTTCATGACAGTATCACAGTTTTTTCCATATTTATCCAACAGACTCCAGTGAAATGGATTACATGTCTCATTTGCTAAGTGAATGCATAAAAGCACCAGACAGGGTTGTGCAAAGTGATGTTTAAAGACCACCAGCATGGTTTCAGGAAAGCTCAGTGGCAGAATGAGTGCTGAGCATGAGTGAGGCCCACTCAAGCTCATTTTATTTTGTTTCAGAAACAAAATAAAACAAAAGTCATAGGAAAGTATTCACAGCAGGTCTTTGCCTAGGCATTGGGGGTCTGCAGCACACTGGCCCTCAGAAGTGTCCTCAGAACCATGCAAGCTGCCATCGCTATATTCAGTGCCAAAACAATGAGCAGAGAGAGTGATTTCAAAGGCAAAGGAAATATCCCCATCCCAGACACACACTGTACCGAGGCCCATGTGTCCAAATGTCAAGGGCTTCTTAAGACCATGAGCTAACTGTCTTTTGGGCAAAGCAGCCTCTACTAAAAATAATTCCATTTGATCAGACAAAGCAGAAAGAATAGCACCAAAGATAGAATCAAAACATCATAATCTCTCCTGCCTGCAAAAGGGCCCCATGAAGGTCCACCTATCAAAGGAGAAGCATTTCAGAGGAACATGTGCACCATCAAGCAGCCAAAGGGAGATATAAATGGATAAGAGGTTTAAATAATGAGGCTCCTTGGTCTATAACAAGGTTGTGATCCTACAGTCTGGCTGAAAACTGAATTAGACAATGAAGCTAAGATCCCTGTGACCTTTAGAAGAACAACTGAAGGCTTTAATGTACATACATTTTCAGCCACTAAATTTCTGTAATACCTGGAGCATGATTAATGGCCAAAGAGATTTCAAAACTTCTAATGACAGTAATAGCACAGGCTACCACTGGAAGTTCTCCGCTTCCAGAGAAACAAATAGTCAGACACGCACAGCCTCACTGGGGTGGAGAAAGGCATTCGGACAAACTTAGTACTTCTTGAGGTCAATTTCCCTAACTACGTCCAAGCTTCAGCAGTCCGTACTTGCTTCACTGGATAAAACAGGCTTGTCTGTTTGTTTTGAGACAGGGTCTCATTATGTGGTACAGGCTGACCTTGAACTCACAGTGATTCTCCTGTCTCAGCCTCCCAAGTGCTGGGATTACAGGCATGAGCCACCATGCCTGGCTAAAACAGACTTTCTGACACTTCAAGAAAATTTAAAAATTTTTGTAAAGTTCAAAGAGCCTCGAGATCTCAGTCTGGGCCTAAAAGCAATATTATAATTATATGTGCAGAAAAATACATTAGGAAAAAATTTAAGCATTAATAGCAGTTATATGTAGAGTTATAGAATTACTCCTTTATACATTTCACAGTTTCCAAGTTTTCAATTATGAATTTTTTTATATTCAGAAAACAATAATAGTACTGATTTTTTTTTCTTTTTATAGTGCTGAGGATTGAACCCCACACATCATTATGCTAGGCAAGTGCTCTATCATTGAGCTTTACCTCAACCTTGAGAATGCTTTCAAGAACAAAAGAAATGTTTCAAGAGACTCCTTGGAAAACCAAGCCACTTTCTATAGATGAAAAGGTAAATAGGGTTCCACCTTTGCAATTTGTTAGCTGTGTATCTCAGTTCTAGAGATGAGCTGTCATGAGACTAAAGGAAATAATGGGCATAAACCACCTACAAGAAAGCCAGGCATATTACAGATGCAAATACATGTCAGAATCAATATTTCAGCTCAAAAGATGCTCAGTGTTCAAAATGTATCATTCATATTGAGGAGAAATTCATCTGAAATTTTGTTCTGTTTTTTTTTTTTTTTAAACAGAGTCTTGATATATAAGCCAGACATTATGTATACCTGCCCCAGTCTCCCAAGTAGCTAAAAGTACATGCTGGTAGCATCCTTCTTAGCTTATCTGAATTTTAAAATGAAAACTGTTCTGAAACAGGATGAGAGAACTGATGCTCCCCCCAGGTCAAAGCATGGGAACACTCCCTTCTCTATCTTTAAAGCATGGGAACCCCAGCTCTAAAGTTTGGGAGCTCCCCCACTGCAGCTTAGAGAATGAGAACCCTCCCCCCAGCTCCAAATGGGGAGCCCTCCCCCTGAACCTGCACTGGGTCCTTGTGAGCTACATGGCTCACTTGTGAACAATGTACCTGGATTCCCTAGATGCCATTGTTAGGGATCTGGTTTCCCAACCTCTTTTGACTTCAAGCAGACCAAGACTGTGAACTCTTGTGACCTCTTATCAGGTTCCCCATACCTGGGACCAGGTACAGGAAGGTGGGGGCCACAGTGGCTGGCTGTCAGCTTTTGGGGCTGTTTTAGGGTTGCCAAGTGTTCCTTGTTTACTTGCAAATTTCCAAGGAATGCTCTGAACTACGCAAGGAGGAATAGACCGTCCTCGTCTCCCTTCAGGGTAGCTTTCTTTCCTGTCTGCTTCCCTAGTCCTGAGCTCTCAGGGAACAGTCTTAAACATAATTTCCCTAAGCCAAAGCCCTTTGGGGAGGTTTTCTGTCCAATTTTCCTAGCAATTCTAGCTATGTCTAGCATTCCCTCTTTCCTGCAGTGGTAGTGAGCAGAGTATATTGAGTTGAGAGGAAGGCCAGCCCAGCCGGAGCTGCCTTTCTCCAGAAGGGTCTCTGACATGGGCTTGTGAAATATCCTGGGATATTTACACATAGGCACTGAGATAGACCTTGTAGATGGGACCAAAATACAAGCACCACCATACTTATATATTGCATGTTCACCTCATGTACTTAGCTGGAATGTAATTTATACAATATGTTAAATAATGTTGCACATGAAACAGGTGCCACTCACAAAGTCTGGGAGCTAAGTGTGGTGGTGCATGCCTGCAATCCTGGCAACTGGGAGCTGAGGCAGTCAGATTACTTAATGCTAGCTCAAGGCCAATCTGACTACATAGCAAGATCTTGTCTCAAAACAAACAAACAAACAAAACAAAACAGTGTGGGATTTTGGAACACTTCAGGTTTCAAATTTTCAGATGAAGGGTGCTTGTTTTGGCAGCACATGTACTAAAATCAGGTATAGGATGGTCAGCTTATAACAGCTAATACTTCGTTGTAAGTAGTATAAAAAGCCACTTCTGTATTGCTGCATCTTTGTCCCCTATCACACTCAGGTGGCAGACATAGCTACTGCCATCGTTGTACCAAGTGCTGTCCCCAGTTCCTGTAACCCCACAGCTTCTGGTCATGCACACAGGCCTGGAACACCCTTATTCACTCTCAAAATTCCATAATTCCTCTTTAAAAGGTGCCAGTGTGGGTCTCTGTGTACTCAGAGGAACAGGCCTCTTGCTGAGTTCTCTTCCTGTGTTCCCACCCACTGAGCCCAGGCCCTGGTCTAGATGACTGCATCCAGGTTTTAAGTATGGTTTCTTTACATCCTGTCCCTAAAGACTGACAGTCTGCACTATTGGTCTCAGTCTCTCATAAAAGTTATAATAGTCTTGTTTTTTAATGTCCTGAGGATCAAATGTACTTCCAGAATGGCCAAAAGACTGGGTGGGATGAGCACTGACCAGACCATATGCCCTGAATTTTTTAGTGTAAGAAGAGCCAGTGGCGTCCATTACTCATTTATCACACAGGCATCCAGGGCAACAGCTGACAAGTGCAAACTGATGCCTGCAAGTCACCAAGCCATGGATCCTGGTGCAGATGCCTGCCTGTAGCCACTTCCTCCCTTCTCCCTACCCCAAAAGCAGGCTGTCTGCAAACACATGGAACCCATTCCTCACTCTTCTTCTCCTTCCAGCTCCAAGTCATGTTGATAACAATGATTTACAGTAATCTAAAATGGAATGTTTTGGGTTTTTTTGTTTTTTTTTTGCATTATTCCAAGTTTGAGGCCTATTAAAAGTTTTGTAATTACATAAATATTTATCCAGAGGTTTTAGTTACTATGTAAACATAACAAACATGACACTGAATCCAAGTGTAGTAAGCTGCATAAAAGTAGAGGGGAATGACAAAAGGGAATTCAAAATCTATTATTTTCATTTTATCATGAAATATTTTTACTGTTCTTTTCATGCAGGCTTTTAAAATGCCCAATTATGCATATCCTCGACTCTAACTATGCAGACTCACTGTCCAGTGGCCAACATGCTGTGTATGCCCTGGGTCACAGAGCTGTGGGGAAAACAGAGGGCAGGGGAGTGCAGGGAGAAAAAGCTAGGTTCAAGCCTCCACCACAAGAGAAAAAAAGCTATTGTGAGTTTTATCACCTTTGAAGGCAGTAATACTGCTTTGTGTCCAAATGTCATTTTTTTGCATTTACTAGTGGGCTTGGGGAACACCTATAGGCACTCTGTAAGAAGCATATGAATCATGAAGGACAGATACTAAAGTGCCAGATATGTTTATTTTTTATTTAAAGAAAAAAATAAAGAAAAACAAGACAAAACAGAAAAAAGGCAGAAGTAATACAGAATTTCAAAGAAAAATATTAACATTAAGAAATTACTAGTTGATAAGTTACATGTTGTCCTCTTAGAAATAGCTGTTCATGTTACAAAGTCAAAGCATAAAAAGTGGACACTCATATATTGACAGTGCAAACCATTCTGTTCAATGATCTAATGGAAACTTAGTAATACGGTCATCTATCTTACACACTTAAATATCCATATAGTTATATCCTTTAGAACACTTCAGATACGTTGTTAATGGAAAGTATAGAGAAAAATATTATTGTGACTTTCTTTCTTTTCGTGGTGCTAGAAATGAATCTAGGAGCATGTGCATCCTAGGTGAGCTAACCACTGAGTTGCACCCCTAGCCTGTGCACTCTTTTATGGACCCTTATTTTCAGGAAGCTCACACTCCAATTAAGAGAGAAAGTTTGTGTATATGCATGCATGAAGCTTGTGTTCTTCAGAACTATTGGGACTGGCATTTTCTACTTTCAAAAAGATACATATAACCTTGATCTTGGGAGGAGATCCTGGCAGAGCTCTCCCCTCCTTTTCCAAGAGCAGATGATTCAGAGAGAAAGTGCCTTGGGTTAGGCCAGGCTCCTCTGGCACATCTCTGTCTTCTTTTGGCACCTGTCACCACTTCCGGTGGATGCAGTAAGGTAAGGTCCTTATTGTTTTGCAAGAGGTTAGACTGGACCAGGAAGAGAACTGCTCTTCTGTTGATGCTTCATATAAGAGAAAGCAAACCCTGAAACTTTAGTCTAGGGCAAGTGGAGCAAGTGCTGGCATTGTGTGCTCTGTCATCACTTAAACAGAGGACAGAGGCCATCTGGGAGGATGCTCTTGAGAGGCTCCCCACAGTGCTGCAGGCTGAGGCAAAGGCCCCTGCTTCAAAGGATCTCACTAATAGCAGTTACTGTTGCTGGAGTGTTGTCCTCATTGTATGTACTGTAAATGTGGAACAGCAAATTGTTTGATGACTTGCTCCAAAGTTCATAGCATACCAATTTGTTGTTTTGTTTTGTTTTGTTTTTAGCATACCAGATTATGGAGAGAAAATAGTTAGACATTCTGATTTTTGAGCCCATGCTTTAGCCAGGAAACTCAGCTCTCCCTAGACATGTTTTCAGTGCACAGTAGGAAAATTCAGAAATGATACTGGAGGATCCAGTGTTTTTTAGAACTTCTGGATGGATGTTAGCAAAGTTCCCTGCTAACATTTTAACTCCTTTGCCTCTATATGAAGCTTCTAAGAGACATGAGTCATGCTTCTTATTCCTCTGAGGACCTGAGATGCAGAAAGTTTGCCAATATAGCCAAGGGCACATTGCTAGAGGTTGAAGCAAGGCCAGATATCCAGAGCTTCTTAAGTCTAAACTACAGCTTTTCCAAGATGCTAGTGATTGACGAGGCAAGTTCTGAGCACTTTCATGTACCTAGTTTTGTGCTGAGGTATGAAAACCTGCTCTAGCTGGGGCAGCTCCCAGATTCCCATTCTCTGCACACTGCTGGGGTAGTCAGCCCAAACAGGGACCTGCCCGGACTTGGAAGGTGGGAGTAGGCAAGAGCCACTGTGCTCTGGAGGTTGCCTGTGGTTCCAGCACAGCCTTACTCTTTCCTATTCCATAGCCACAATTCTTCCAGTAACTAGTAGTGTCCTGGCCCAGCCCTGGGCAACCTGGATGTCTAGACACTGGCCACTTTGGTGTCCCCATGAGCGCTGCACAATGGCCACATATACCCTCATCCCACCCTCTCCCACACTTGCTTGATCTGTCCTTTCTTCATTAGGGTAATGGACACACAGCACCACAGGGGCTATAGGACAAATGGGTCCTCTCTCTCAGGTGCATTTACTACAGCCACCTGGGAACTCAGGGTCACTGGCTGTAAAGTGACAAATTCCCAGGATGGCCACTGTGGTCTGAGCTGTCCAATCTGTCTGAGAGGAAGGTGGTAGTGAACACAGAATTGGCCATGACTGGAGGTCCCTGGGCCCCAACGCAGACAGACTTCCTTCTCTGTACCAGGCTCTAAGCTTCTTATCAGCACAAGATTGGAGAGAAAGTTACTTACATATTGGGTCAATAGGTTGAGTAGAGATAAAAACAAATGCTGACATTAAAGATTTCCCATCCAGGCATGCTTGGGTAACTTGAGTTTTGGAATCCTGGGCTTGGTTAACCCAAATCCACAAATTTACTAGAGTTATGAAGCTTAGGGAGAACTCTGTTTTTCTATTATGCTCTCCCTATTTGTTCTGTCCTGAGATGATACCCAAAATTTATTTCCCCTATACTTTTTAACCCTCTGTATGTTGACTTGATCACTTTTTGACAGCTACCAGAAAAACATGAAAGTGTGAGTTCCTGGGCTTTTCACACACAAATGTTGTTTCTAAAACTTGACTGGAAATTTCCCTACTGACTCAATCTAGCTCCTCAGTTTGTTGGGTCTCAGTTTCTTTCTATTAAAATTAGTGTTACCACTATGGTCTTGATTAGTGTTCTCCAAAGGCTCCCCTGCAGAAAGCTTGGCCTCCAGATTGGGCTTGCTGTGGGGTAGTGGACCTTGAAGAAGCTGGGTCTAGTTGGAGGAACTGAAGTCACTGGGGGCATGGCTTGAGCATATTAGGTCACTGCCTCTTCTTCATCACTTCCCACTCACTGAAGGATGAGGGTTTCCCTGTGCATAGTTGTTGCCTTACCACAGGCTTAGAACCAATGGGTCAACCAATCATGACCTGAAACTTCTAAAACTGTGAGCCAAAACAAACCTTACCTTTTTAAAAGTTGATTTATCTTAGGCATTTTGAGACAGTGCCAAAATAGTAACACAATTACACAAACAAAAACTAAGGTAATGTTGTAGCTCAGTGGCAGAGCACGTACAAGGCCATGGATTTGATCCACAACATCAGACACACACACACACACACACACACACACACACACACACAGAGTTGCTAATACCTCTTTGGAGAGGTGTGAGCACCAGTGGTTGGTTCCATATCCAAGGACAACCCCAGAATGAAGGACAGCAACCATCTGATGCAGACCTTGGGCATATCAATGCCAGCCCCAAAAGTAGCCTGAAAACTGAGGTTTGATATGCACCTTCTGTCTCCTTCCCTTAGAGTATTGACTCTGAAGACCTAAGTGTGTAGTCAGTGACCTCTCTGGTAACTCAGAGAAATGAGGGTTTATGTTTAGCTTTGATCCTTGTCTGTTAAGTGATCTGAATTTACAAAGGAAGAGGAAAGGGGAAAAGGAAAGGAAATGTGGAAAGCAGTGAAGGTTGTGAGTTCCACCTTGATCTTAAAAGCATCAGAGAGAAACTGAAGTGCAGATTTCCTTTTTCTACCAGAAAGGTGCTGACAGGAGAAATGTGTGCATTGTAGAATTCAGGCCACTCAGGAGGACAGCTGGTTTCTCCCCTATACTTGTGTTTGGAGAATGTGGCTCCAAGTGTCTACACTGAGCCCAAGGTTTCACAACTCCTTTGCCCCTGGTTTCTCACTAGGATCATGCTTCTGAGACAATGTCTTAGGGTTTCTGTAAGCCTGGAGGGAAGTCTGGGAGGGACAATGTCTTTTGAAGCATATGACCATGACACGTGTGGTTTGTGATTCTCACCCCTGAGTGAGAGCACAGGCACACAGAGGCATAGACAAGGCACAGTCTGGGCTCATTCCTGCGGAGCAAAGGGGCACAGACTTGGGAGACCCACAAGAAGGAGCTGGAGACCAGGCTAGCATGAGTAGGGTCTAGGGAAGGAAGAGAAGAGGTGCCATCATTAGAAGCTGACTCCACCAGAAGGAAACTAAGTTGTCCATTCCCCCAGCTCGCCTCCCCTGCCACTCACAGCTCACAGTGAACTGCTTAAAAAAGAAATTGCATTTATAAAAGTGCATTTTCATATGGGATTGTATTTATAAAACAAGAACAAATGGGCTGATGCAGGGGGTCCAGAGCTCCAGCTCTGTACTTATTTCTTGCTCTCATCACAGGAAATCTGAGGGGCAAGGGCCTAAGGTCAGCTTGAAAGTGTCCCCAAATTGCAGAGCTACAGGAATCCAGTCTGCAAAGAAAGGGCAAAAGTTCCTTTCCTGATGTCCTCAGACCATAGAACCCCTGCAAGCCTCCAAAAACTGAACTTATGTTCAGTGTGATACAGAAGACAAACAAGGCCACACTCAGGGTGTGGTTGTAATTCAGTCATTTAGGGCTTGCGGATTACTTGATCATTGCTTTTCAGATATGGAGGGGATGATAAATTACGACTGATTTAATAGCCAAGCCTCAAATATAATGAGTCACCATGGAAAAGGACCACCACTCTGTGACATGCTTTCTTGGAAGGCCCTGCCACCAGATCCCTTGGGGACTGGGCCACCCTGGACAGAGACAACTATGTGGCACCCCCACAGTGGTCCAGGTAGGAGGTATGCCTGGCTCCTGAGGCAGAGTCTCTATTGCCATCTGCACCAGGGACCAGTGACTTTCTTTCCTCTCTGAACACCAAGGAAAAAGGATGCATGAGAAGAGACCCAGACATGCATCTCAAGATGGTTCTGGGTGCACAGAAGCCTGTGTCCTGGTGCTTGGTGGGCAGGAAAGTAAGGCATTTGGTTGGGGTGGGGTTGGGTGGGGTTGTGTTCCCAAACAGCATCCAGGAGGAGTGGGTGACCCTGCACCACTGACTCCCACAGCTGCTGCGCCTTCAAGAAAGAAAAAAAAAAAAACCCTCTAGGGTGCAGCTCTGTGATAAAGCTTGTGCTTAGCAAGCAGAGGCCCTGGGTCCTGTCCCTGTACCATGGGGCTGGGGTGTATCATACTCTTCCTATGACAGGGAAAGCAGAGGGCATCAGTGTCAAATATGAAAAATTGAGACCATAGTTTTTTTCCTCTCATCCCCCCTCAAGCTCCAAATCCATCCTCAAAAAACAAAAAATAAAGAATGAAAAATACTTCCTTACTTAAGCTCTAGCTTAAGCCTATAAAAAGCTCAGAATGTGAAATTCTTCAACAGATGTCTTGGGGAAAAAGACAACAGAAAAATGGTAAAAGATGTATGTAGACTGAACTGACCTCTTCTCGGGGCAGGCAGTACAGACCACTGAGCCTTGCTGTTCTGCATCTGCATGATTAGCAAAATTTAAGACTCTCACCTGCCACGATGGAGCAGGATGCAAAACTGCATTCTCTGAATTGCTAGTGGGAGTGCACATAGGTATAACCACTTTGGAAAACAGTAAGCAATTTGTTATAAAGCCTACTCTGTGTTGCATGGACTTAGTAGTTTCACTCCTGAGTATTCTAATCCATATTTTTTTCATATGTGTATGTTAGTAGGTTGTGAAATCAATTTAGTGGTACACGACCAATTTTTTTTTTTAACAGGGGCCTTACTATGTGCCCAGGCTGACCTTGAACTCCTGGGTTCAAACGATTCCTCCTGCTTCAGCCTCTTGGGAACCACTAAGGCTGTATGTGGCTCACAACAGACACCTGTAACAAATGAAATAGGAATCAACAAACTAGAAGAACTTAGAGGGTGTTACACTAGGCTGAAGCCCTAATCCTGTCCCTCCCAATCCCTTGTTGTGCACAAAATGATTGCAAATGTGATCACATTAGGCATGATGAAGTTAGGCTGGAGTAGGGAGGTCCTGAGTCTATGTGACTGGTGCCCATCTAAGATGGGGAAGTTTGCATGTGGGCAGAAAGCCACACAAGGAGGACCATGCCCAGGGCATGGTGATGAACACCTGTAATCCCAACACTCTGGAGGCTGAGGTAGGAGTAGTGTCTTGAGTTTGAGACCATCCTGGGGTACATAGTGAGATCAAGTCCAGCCTGAACTATACAGCAAAACCCTGTCTCAACAAAACAAAACAAAACAAAACAAAACAAAAACCTCAGAACAAAACAAAACCCACAAGGAAGACAGTGGAAAGTGGAAGGCAAAGGTCATGGGGATTCAGAGAAGCCAAAGGCCACCAGCCATAGGAAGGCTCTAACTTGGCTGACACCTTGATCTTAGATTTCTAGTCTGTGAGGTCAGAAATGATTGCTCTATGTCCACCAGTATGTGAAACTTTGTTACAGTGGGCCTTGAAAACTAATACCCTGTGGTTCTTTAAGATTTAAAAAATGCTTAATCCCTTATTTAAATTTTAAATATTATAATTATGTCCTTTGTAGGTTGAAATCAGGAGACCTTCAATAAAGTTTCTACTCTGGCTTTTATTTTTTATGTTTTAAGAGACAGAGTCTTGGTATATTGTTTAGGTTGGCCTTGAACTCCTAGTTTCAATGGATCTTCCTGGCTCAGCCTTCCAGGAAGCTGGTACTACAGGTCCATACTATGCCTGGCACTGGCTCAAAATGAATTGTTTGTCTTAAATGTGCCTCTGTATTATTATTAATAATAACTGTGTTTTTTTGATGCTGAGAATTGAACCCAAGACCTGACGTGCACTAAGCATATGCTTATATACTGAGGCACACTCCAGCTCTCCTCTGTCTTTTAATTAGCTGCTCAACTTCAAGTGAATTCTCTTTAGGGATCTTTTTAAGAAATAATATAAAATAATAGATGTTAAAGTTGAAAATTTAGAAAATATAGGAAAATAAAAGAGAAATGAATCAAGAAATAACTGGTTAACTCCTTGGGGCATATCCCTCCATCCATGCAGGCATCTACACACACACACACACACCCTCTCTGTGTATGTGTGCACTCCCATTTTTAAAGCCTGACACCATTCCCTTCTTACAGTCTGCTAGCCATGTTAAGAGCACTTTCTCATGGTATTGTGCTTCTAATTGCCCCTCATCCCTTGTGTCATGGGAACTGGCTCTAGGACCTCCTGTGGCTCCCAGCAGCTTCAGACATTTAAGTCCCTCGTGTAACATGTGTCATCCTTGCAGAGAACCTATGTGCGTCTTCCCACTGTCTTTAGATCATCCCTAGACAGCTACAGCACCAGACGTGATGCAAATGCCATGTAAAGTTATTCTACTGTATTGTATAGGGAGTAGAGATGAGAAAAAGTCTGTACATGTTCAGTACACAAGCAGTTTTTAAAGAATATTATCAATTCATGGTTGGTTGAATCCACAGGAGGGAACTGAGGGGTGGATAGCCAGATGTGCTTTTTAGTAGCCATATAGTAAGACTCCTTAAAAAAATCAGTATCACCTGGGGGTTTTGTGAGTCAGAATTCCTCAGGGATACTGTAGAGTTTTTTTTGTTTGTTTTTTGTTTTTAAATTAAACCTGTATTTCACAGGTGCCTTATTGAGTAGATTCTTCTCCAAGACTGTTATTTTTTTTAAAAAAAAACTTTGTCTTTTTGAGACAAGGTCTCATCAAGCAGTTCAGACTGGCCTTGGGCTCACTTTGTAACTCAGGCTTGTCTCAAACTTGCAATGATCCTCCTGCCTCAGCCTCCCAAGTTCTGGGATTACAGGCATGTACCATGCCTAGCTGTTTTTTGAGACAGGGTCTCACTTTATGGTGCAAACTGGCTTATGAACTCGCTTATGTAGCCCAGGCTAGCCTTGAACTCACGGTGATCCTCCTGCCTCACCCTCCTGAGTGCTGGAATTACAGGTGTGGGCCACCACACCCAGCCAGTTACCCAGTTTTATAGCAGGTGAAAGACACCTACAGAATCACCAAATTCCTGGTCTGGTGTTTTCTCAAAGTGGCAAGAAAAACTCTTATGAGCAGAGAAATGCAGAGAGGCAACCAGTTCAGTGCAACACTTGAAATGCTTGAGGAAAAAAAATCCACGAGTTAGACAAAAACTCCTGACATATGTGCAGGTGTCCTGGAATATTACTAATGGCTATATTAATGTTATTCCAAGAGAAGCTTTTGCTTCAGAATTGACAATTAGTAGCAATTCTTGTGGTGTTTTGGCACATCAGACCAGTGGGCAGTGCTTCACATGTCTTCTATAGGGCACTTATTAAGTACTGCCCACAGGCATGTGATCCCTTGACGTGTGCAGAGAGTACTTTTTCCATCACAACTTTGCATATTTTGGGTTTTACATATGATTTATCACTTACTAAATATGAAATCCAAATTGTGGAATTGGCTTTGGTTGTTTCCAGCTAACAAGTGCTATAATATCTGAAAGAAACACAAGAGCCTGCCTGGCAAGTGTGAGGTCATGAGTTTGAGCCCCAGTACCAAAAATTAAAAAAGACATTCAGCAGTTATCACAGATTGCTTCAATTTCATATGGTAAAGAAATTTCTGAATTAATAGGTTAAAATATGATAGCCGATTTATATTACTTAAAATGATGCTTTCATATCTTATATAGAAGAAAGTCAATATAGTTTTCTAGCTCTTTAATTTTTTAATTTTTAACTTGATATACTGTTCAGTAAGTTTTTATTTTTATATTGTAAGAAGTTGTAATTTAAGTAATAACTTCTGAGTTGTTTTAATTGTGACTGATTATACAGCTAAATGGACTCTACTGTCTTAAGTATCACCATTTTTCTTCTTTTTGTCTACTTCTAAAACATTGATAAGAGAACGTATGATGTATAGAAATACAAAGGCTTAAACTTATAGGAGATTGTGAGGATGTGCATTACAGATTTTGAATAAAGAGTACCATTCTTTATTAGCACATCTAGCAAAGCTAACTGAAAAAAGTCTGAGTATTTCCATATTACCACTTTCTGCCCTTCATTGTCAATAACAACCTAGCATCATCCAGTCAGCAACTTGAGATCATCATTTAGCTTTGGACTATGTTCAAATATGCTATTTTATTGTATTTAAAAATACAAATGTAGAATTTTTTTTAAATCATTAGAATTGGAAAGATATAGATCAGCTATTCAACTCTCAGTTTACAGAGAAGGGAATAGAGGACTCAGAGTGTAAACAGTTTGCTGAAGGCAGATTATTGTGTTTTTATTCTTAGTCATCTGTCCCCATATTCAGTCAACCTGTGTCACCAAACAGGAATTAACATACATGAGACCTCAGAAGGCAGAGAATTAGTGAGATCCCTGAGAAGCTGTTCTTGCAGAGGTTGTCTCTGGAAAGGAGCAGCACTACCTCCGTAGACACTGAGGTGGCCTCAGACTGCTGTGGCCTCAGAGGACCCTTGCCAGCCCTCTCCCTCAGCTGCCAAAGAGTCACAGAGGAGCCACTGATGAGCAAGGAGGGTGTCACAAAAGAGACTACAGGCTGGACCTAAAGAATGAGCATCTGTTATACAGAGAACAAACATCATGAGCTAAGCCACCAGCCATGGGCAGGTGTGACAGGATTGGAACTGTCATCAGTCTAAGGTATGAGTGTGTGGGATGGAGGGGTCAAAGAACAGGTGGGGAACATAAATGTCAGGAAACTGGTCTTCAAAAATCTAGTGTGACTAAATAGGTATAAGCCTTGAATGTCATGCTGAGAAGCACAAACCTCATTCTGAGAAAATAGGGCAGCCCCTCTAGAAGATTTGTAAGTGGGGTAGGATATGATCAGACCTTGATTTATGCTGGAAATGAGTTAGAAATGTACATGTCAGACAGGAGGGACAAGAACAGAATGTGGAAGAACAGCAATGAAGACCTCAGAAGAGATACAGGTAGAAAAATAGTCACCAGGGAAATGCAGATCAACCCACAATCTAGTATACTATACAACCACCAGAATGGGCCATGCAGAAAGGTGAACCATCCCAGGTGTTGGCCAGGGTACAGGGGAAATGAGACTTGCAAAAGCTGCTGGTAGGAATGTAAAATGGTGCAATTTTGGAAAATAGTTTAGCAGTTCCCTGTAAAGCTAAATATATACTTACACATGACCCAGCCATTTCAACTCTAATTATTTACCCCTGACAACTGAAAACATGTGTCTTGCTATGGTTTGCCTGTGTTCATCTTCTCTGAAATGCATACTGGACTTTAATCCCCATTGTGAGGTATTGAGAGGAGAAACTCATTCTGACTATGGCATTCAGAAGTAGGGCCTGGGGGTCATTAGATTAAGTCATCAGAGTGACCCTTGTAATTGGAGAGAGAGAGCCAGAGAGAGAGAGAGAGAGAGAGAGAGAGCGAGGGGAGGAGACGGAGAGGGATCAGAAGCCACACAGAAACACACAGGCACACACATGCACGCACTCACGCACACATTCATGTACATACCCCTTGTCTCTGGCCACCACTATTTGCTGCTTCAGGAATCTTCCAGCCAGAAATACAACCCCTCAACCTTGGACTTCCAGAACTGTGAGCCAAAATAAATCCATTCTTTTAAAAGTATTTGACTGTAGTATTGTGTTACTGACAACAGAAAATAGGCTACGACCTGTCCACACAAGTCTTATCCATGAATATTCATAACAGCTGAATACTTCATAGCTCCAGCTAGAAATGACCTGGATCTCCAACAGCAGAGGAGCAGGTAAAGACATTAAACAAACTGGCACATTCATGCAACATGAACTGTTCAGCAGTAACAAAACATGATTTATAGATAGATACAGCAACATGAGAAATTATAACCCACTACATAGAGTGAAACTGCCCCAACACCCATTTATGTGTAACTCTAGGAAAGTCTGTTTTACAATGACATAAAGGAAACCAGTGGTTGTCTAGAGCTGAGGGTGAGGGACAGATTGACTAGGAAGGGTCACAAAGGAATTCTGTGGGTGATGGTCTGATGGTGGTCAAATAGGTATATAGATGTGTCAAAACTTATTGAAATAATGTACATTTAATGAGTGCATTTTATGAAATATACATTGTACCACAATAACACATTAAAAAGTAATTGATGGAAAGAGAGGACGTGGAAGAGGAGCCCGTGTCATCTGTTACCCACATCCTCCAGTTATGCCCCTCTGAAGACTAAAATGTTCACCTGCACCAAGATCACCTGCTCCTCTGCTTGATTTGAACTGGATCCAGCGTCACATACAGACTAATTTCTGTATCAGTGTTATCTTAGCCAGAGACTAGGACTGGAGAGGGCTTTACAGTATTTAACGGGACCCAGAATGCTATATGTCAGCTAATCCAAAGGGAGTTTCAGGTCAGTGCAATCAGCAGAGACACTGATACTGCTGCCAAACTTATTGGTAGAGGTGCTGCAGCAGTAGGAATGGCTGGTTCTGGTGCTGGTATCGGAACAGTCTTTGGCAGCGTTTTCATTGGTCATATCAGGAACCATTCGCTGAAGCAGCCACTATTCTCATATGGTATTCTGGAATTTGCCTTGTCTGAAGCTATGGGTACCTTTTGTTTGATAATTGCTTTTCTTGATCTTGTTTGCCATGTAACAAAAAATACTACTTGAAATGTTGGCACTCATAGTAATTATGGATATGATTCTGTGTACCTTACTGTGACTCTGAAATTTGTAGTGTTGCTGTCATGAAAATGTACATTATTTTTAAAATCATTTCATTAAGGTTGAAAACAAAAAAAAAAATAATCAAAGTGAGCTGGATGTGGTGACACCTGCCTGTAGTCCCTGTTATTTAGGAGGCTGAAGAAGGAAGATATTCAAGCCTAGGAGTGGAGAATCACCCTGAGCAACATTGCAAAAATCCCATTTCAACAAACAAAGCAAAAAAAAAAAAAAGTAATTAAACTTAGATACTTAATGAAGTAAAGTAAAATCACAGTAGTTGACCTTATTTTGAGGCTTTTCTTTTGGTTCTATTTAATTATAAATTGATGTATTTTAAATTTATTTATTTATTTTTATTGTATTTTGTGAGAGGGTCTTCAGGCTGGTTTTGAACTCTCTGTGTAACCACAGCTGGTCTCAAACTCATGGCAATCCAGCCTCTGCCTGCTGAGGGCTGGGATTGTGCCACCATGCCTGGCTTGAATTGATGTTTTAATGCAGTCCAAATCAGCCAAGATACAAACACATACAAAAGATTCTCAGTCCATCCAGTCATTTAAGGGGAAAGTCCCGTGTAGACCTCCGTAATGCGCATGGTGCAGCTCCGTGTGACTGTAAAAGCAGTGCAGCCAGGGGCTGCAAATTTAGCTCAGCTGCATAAGCGCCTGCCTTATAAGCACACAGTCGTGAGTTTGATTCCCGGTACCAATTTTAAAAAAAAACTACGAAATAATGGGCCAGGGATTTAGCTCAGTGGCTTAAGTGCCTGTCTGACAAGCATGAGGTCACAAGTTTGATCGCTGTACAAAAAAAAAAAACAAAACAAAACAGTGCAGCCAATGTTGACATGTCACCCATAGGCCCCTAAGGAACTAGAAATCATTTATCTTAGAACGGCTTCCATCAGCTTTCTCTTACTTCAAAAATTTATGAATGTATTTTTCTATAATTTAAGTGCATCTCTTTTATTTATATATTTAAGGCTTATAAAATGATACAGTCATCTTTAATGTTAATGGTTTAACATTTTCTTTCTGCTGTTATATTTTCACAAATTGTAATACACATCCAGGGTAAAAAGGAAATGGAAGAGGGAGAGAAAGAGAGACATTTTTATTTTCTATCTTCCTCTTTAAATGAGTGATTCACTAGGAAGGAACAGCACTTGGTAAAGAAGACATAAGAATTTATTTTTATTTAAAAAGATTTTTTTTTTTTTTTTTTTTTTTTGAGTCAGAGTCTTGCTATGTAGTTCAGGCTGGCCTTGAACTCACCAGGGGGCTCAGGCTGGCCTCAAACTTGTAGGAATCCTCCTGCTTCAATCTTCCCAGTGCTGAGATTACAGGCATGTGCCACCACACCCAGTTTATTTAAAATTTTTTTATTAGTACACATTTTCCATACATAATGATTACATTCATTATAGAGAATTTGTTTCTTAATTCTTTTTTTCCCATGCCCATTTTCTCCTTTCTATCCTTCTTTCCCTCTCTATTTATAAAAGGGAAGACAAAAGAATTCAGAACTATTTTTTTCCATCTGCAGAGAATAATTCCTCCCTTCCTCCAGGGACTTCTCCCTGCTTACCTCCTGCTGGGGAAGAGCCCTTCTGCAGCCTCCGGTGGCCAAGAAAGAGCTGAGCCAGGAGCTTCTGGCAGCTGTGGTTACAGCTTTGTGATGAAGGGAGTCTAAGAAAAAGAAGCTTTTTAGCTTCTACTCAGAGAGGTAAGAAATAGACTCCCCCAAAGATCCAGGTGTGCTAGCATATACCTGTTACCCCAGCACTTGGGAGGCTGAAGCAGGATGATTGCTGTGAGTTCAAGGCCAGCCTGGGCTACATAGCAAGACCCTGTCTCAAAAAATAAACAAACAAACAAATAAAAATAAATTAAATAAAATATTAAAATAAGTAAATAAATAAATAAATAATAAATACATAAAAGGAAGGAAAGCAAGCCCTTGTGTTGAAGATACTGGCTATTTCTGCTCTTCCTAGGGTCTCACCACATAAGAAATAATACCCATGATTTGTGGTGACTTTTTGTCCATCAAGGTTTTTTTTTTTCCTAATGAGTGATTTATATAGGTATCTTGTCCTCTGGCCAAGTCACAATATAGCCAATATTTCCCAGAGAGTAGTGTGGCTTGGAGCTCTCCTAACAGGGAAACAGAGAGTCCTCCCGACCTCCCAGCAGCCTGACTCTTCCTTTCTGACTCAGGTGTCTATGTCCCTCAAGTCCCCATATCTGGAGCCCTAACCTCAGCCTCCTGGGTCACATACAATCCAGCTACTTTACTGGGGGATTGTTGCCTGGGGACTATGGAGGGCACGACCTAAAATATTGCTCTGAAACTTCCAGGAGTATCTGCTTGCTTCCCTCTTTCCTCGTCTGAGGACCTGGCCATCTTGAACACTTCTGAGGGATGACCTGGGTGTCTTTCTCCAATTGGGAAGAAGCCTGAATCTCATTCCTGTTCCTGCCTGCCTACTCCACCAGGACACAATGGTATTTGCTGAGAACTTTGCTAAGTGCAGCTAAGATGGAGCTGGTTCCTAAGTGTTTACTCCCAAGGAACTTACCAGAATGTTTAGAGAGATTTGCCTCATCATCTGCTCAACAGCGGCAGCATTGAGATGGGTGATTTCCTCCCTGGAAACTTGAACTTTAATGCCTTGTAGGCCAGCTGAGAACAGTTTAGAGCATTTAAACCCAAATTTACTAAATATCTGTGGGTAACAAAAGGAAAATGAGAAGAGAAACAATAATCTAGACTACTAGCACACAGCTATGGCTTGGCTCTTAAAGAACTCTTGTATCATCTGTGGGTAACCTGGATTTTTAGCTCTCTGCCCCTCATCTTGAATTTTCTGCCTCCTTCCATAGGAAGAGCTCTGAAGTGTATTAACTAGTCAAGCCTGTAGCACATCAAGACTCACAGATTCTGAAAGTCTCCAGAGCATCCCTGATGTGAGATGCTAGGCAAAAGTGAACATCTTTTAACTGGATGAAGAGCTTCAACCTCAGATTCTCCCTCCATGCAGTAACAACTCAAAAACTTACAAGAAGTCATTAAAGAATAGCATTGGTGCATCAGCTTACTTTGGCTGCATAACAAACTACCCTAGCAGCTTTAAAACTTCCTGGGTTAGAATGAGTGATTAGTATACATGAGGCTCAACAACAAAAAAACACAAACCAAAAGACAAAACAATAATTGTCACTTCTCATGACTCTGTGGATTGACTCTTGGTCCGGGTCAGTTTGCCTGGAGTCAGGAAGCCCAGAGGCCCCTCAGCTTGGAGACCCTTCAGCCCTGCGCTTTGTGGACTGGTGGCCTGGGAGGCATCCTGCAGGCTCCATTCTGCCTTCATGTCTCACAACCTTCACTATCCAGCCTGCTTCTTCTCAGGACATTATCAAGTTTCCAAAGAGCAGCAGGAATGGGAAGACTCCATGTACAGCCTGTCATAGACTTCATGGGGTCACAACTGCTACTGTGCCACTAGCCAGAGCAAGTCATAGGCCCAACTCAGAGAGGCTATACAAGGGCAGATATTGTGATTGCTGTTATAAAGACTTGCACTGCTGGGAGGGAATGTAATAGAAAATGCCCCCTACCCCCACCAGTATACTTCAGCTTGTTAGTTGCCCAGGTAATAGTTCCTGTTCCAATTTTAGTTGTTCCTCTTAGAAATGACTGGTCACTGTGATGTATAGCTGGCCACTATGATGCACAGTACATAAACCAATTCCCAGTTGACAAGCCATTCTGCCTCTGTACTTCCTGCTTGCTTATCTCATATAATCTCTAGACCACCAGGGATCAGGGCCTGATGTTTTGGGAATGATCTCGAACAGTGCCCATCAATGTAAATGAATCTGCCTCCAAATCCTGGGAGTCATTTCGGGTGCTTTTGCTGCTGTAGCAATAAGGGATAGGAGAAGGGGTGGGGAAGGATGCCCACAGCTCAAGGGCAGTGACCAGCATTGCCCTGGACGGCACCCTGTAGAGGAGAGCAGCTATTAGAGCTCACCTCTTTACAGTTAGGGCCTATGTGCCTATGGCTGTGTTTGGGGCAATGGAAACACTTCTCTCAGAACTTTCTGCTTGCTCTTTGTAAACTGACTACTATTCCCTTCCCCACTCTTACCTCACAAGGATTTTGGTTGTTTAGTTGAACCCATTTTCCCTAACTAGAGGCTCTGTAAGTTATTCAATTTTTGTGGCAGAACAGTGCCCCAGGGGTCCATGACTTGGTCTTAGCCAACCTGAGAGCCTCTTCACCCTGGCCTTAGTAATGGTCCCTGGGCCTCAAGCTGGGCCAATTAGATTGCTCACTAGTTTGGATGGTGTATCCAGCTTTGCCATCACATAGCTAGTAGGAAGTGGCACTAGGATATGCACAGTAGAGGGGAAAAGATGAAAACACAAAGAAAGCAAAGTTAAGCAAAGCTAAGAGATGGTGATGACTATGTTGCTTTAGCCACTGACTCTGGTTGACCTGAGGAGCATACTTGAAACATATACACACTAAACCCAATCTACTTTGAAATGGGATTCTGTTATTTGCAACCAGAATCCCAACAAAAAGGACTTCATGATAGAAAGACAATGCAGAAAATCGCCTTTTCCTAGATACGGGACTAGTTAGGATAGACTTGGCACCTGGAGACTCATTACTGTTCTTGGTGGCTGTCCTGTCAGGGTAGCCCTGTTATTAGGAAATGGTTAACTGCCTTATATTCATGGGTTGGTGCCAAATGAGTATGTCTTAACCTAGAGGTCAAGTTGCCCTGCCAAGTACTTTTGTGCATTTAGAATGCCACACCACTCTCTGTCATCCTTCCTCCCTACTCTGTCTTCACATCTGGTCTTGAAACAAAGTTGCTCTGGCAGGGTCAACTGGGGTATCCTTGACAAATTATGAGTTCAGCCTGCTTCATCAGCTTTCAAATTAAATAGGCTTTCCAGTGCTCAGGATACCAGAAGAGCATGAAAGATCACAGGCCAGACTTCTTGGGAATTGCTTCTTAACTTAATTTGGGCATCATGCAGTAGGAAAAGAATGCTAAGTTAGACATGATATTAAACAGAGGCCTGACGATATAAATAACTCAAATAAAGTGAATCAAGAATTACCATCTCATTAGTAGTATGAGAGAAAATAAAGTGAAAAACAAGAACTACAAGACTAGACTGTGAACTATTGGAGGTAAACACCCTTTGAAGGCTAAAGACACTGAATAAAATCAGGTACTGTTTTAGCTACTTTTCTTGTTGCTGAAACAAAATATCTAACACTCAAAGTCAAAGGAGAAAAGGTTTAGTTAGCACACAGTCTGTAGTGGTTTCAGTCCACAATCAGCTGGCTCCAAGACAGGGTGTCATATGACAGAGGAGCAACAATTCATGGCCATGGATAACAGTAAAAGAAACAAAAGAGAAGAGACAAGCTTCTTACTGTCCCTTGTATTGTGTGTAGTCTACCAGGATTACAGCAGTGGCCATCCAATCAGTGGACTGATCCAGCAATCACCCACCCTTAATTCCAGCACCTTTAATCTTAGCATTGAACCATGAATGAATCACAAACTCTAGATTCAGCTACCTCAGAAAAATTCCTATCTAAAAAGCTTGAGGTTTTGGGGGGACATCTGGATACAAACTATAACAAATATGATGAGGTGCCCAGTAAAGGCTACATTACAAAAAAAAAAAAAAACCAAAAAACCACAACAAAACACACACACAAAACAAGAGAAACTATTTGAATAAAGACTCCTTATGAGATGCTAATCCTTTTTCTTGACCTCCTCAGAATCTAGAAAGTTATATTTGTAATCCCATAAAAACATCATTGGAATCCCAGCAAGTTAATTCCAATCTACTACCTCCAGTGCAACCCACAGTGAGAATAAAGACGCTAAGACATATTCATAGTTGCGGGCAGCCAAGAGGTCCTGAGTCTAATCTAGGTGAGGATTTACTGGACAAAGCCTCACCCCAGGGCTAACCCAGGATTTATTAATTTAGGAAGAAATGAGCAGCTTGAGGATAAGAATGGTGGGAATTAAATGAGTAATGTGAACTGAGCTTGCTAGGAGGCCTAACAGCATTTCTGCAATATGTAAAAAGAAACGTATGCAGAAAGGCCAATCTGCATAGCACAATTGAAGTAGCATTTGAATGTTTAGAGGCTAGTGCTTCAGTTTCTGATATGTAAACTTTTGTATCCTAAGAATTCATAGCTTCTCATCTTGAGGCTTGAACCCAGTTGACCTTCCTGGAGCTATGTGGCTCTGCCATCCTGCTGTGCTCACAGTTTATAGGGAGACACAGTACAAGGAAACAGGAAACTGTTGGCTGGCTTCAAGGTTTACATATCAGTACCTTAGCTAGCCCTATTTAGAGTCAGTTAAAGGGAAAAGGGAATAGCTTAGCCAGCTCTGTACATATCAGTACATGGAGATAGAGCCAGGTTAAACTAATGTGGAGGTAACTGTTCTGCATCGAAGGATAGCCATCTAAGTGATCTTCTACAGCTTGACAGGTATGAAATACTTGCATCAGACAAAAACCCTGAACAGGACAGTAGGGTTCTATGCAAGGGCTTTCCTGAAGCACCACAGTCATCTGCATTGTTGATAAACTTTAAGTGAATGTTTAAGCCTTAAAAATGTCTTTCACAAGAATATATATGGAAATGTATTCTTTCCAAAGAACTTAGTAAATCTCATTCCAGACTAAGAAGTTTGCAAACCAAAACTAATAACAGCATAGGATCACTTGGGGCACATACTCCCAAGTCTCTCTGATACTAATTAGAATATTTAAAAGCAATTCAGAACACTTCTCAAAATACCTTTACAAATGTACATGGGCTCACATGTGTATGCATATGTGCACACCAATCAAAATGTATACAGTATATACAGCAACCTTTAAATGAAACAAAATGAAAGTGCAAATAAGAAACCACATATATATACACATTCAGGCTTAGCTTCACTGTTTATCACCCCATATTAAAAAAAAAATTAGGAGTCCTTTGTGAGATTTTGGTTCATTGATTTGGTTTAAGAAACTCTAACCCATAAACTGTAAATTCTTACTCTTTTGTACTCGGATATTTAAGATAAAAGAGTGAATTTGTTTAACTCACCGAACCCTCATATCATGCAAGGCACAGTTTAGGCTCTAGAGACCAAAGATATGCCCAGAAGGGTTCATAAGAGAAAGGAATGCCACGATTTACCAGCGAGGTTATCTACTGTGATTCCTTGTAATAGGGACGAGTTAAGTGTTTTTACCAGTGTGAGTGTCATTTTCTATGGATTTTTGAATCAGTGTCTCTTAGTGTCTCTCACTGGGTATGCAATCCAGGGCTTTGTGCATGCTGAACACACACTGCCCCACTGATCTACGTCTGCACCTCTCCATTTTCTTTTTAACCAGAGGAAGTTTTTCAGTGTGGAGCTGGCCTCTCTGGCATTCTCACTAGTTGTGTGGCTTCAGGAAAGTGTCAGTGTCAGAGGAAGGGTCTGAAGATTAACTGAGTTAACATATATAAGTACCCAGAGGTTAATAGCCAGATGATCACTTAGCTACATCATCTCTTATATTCCAGAGACTCAAAAGAACATGATTTTTACCTCTATTACAGAGTTTAAGTCAGGTTCCATTTAAAGTAGGTAGGTAAAGAGAGGGGTTAGAAGTGACAGACACTTTGTTGGTGTGCTGGATGATCAAAATCAAGGCCTGGCACATGCTAGGCAAGTCCTCTTCTGCTACACTACATCCCCAGGCCTCAGTGGCCATCGTTTTCTCTTGTCATTCAATGCATTTACCACCAAATTTAGTATTGTCACTGGCTACTCTGATTAAAGGACTCTCCCTCCTCATATATAAAATGAGCACTACAGCAACATTGTACTTTATCATACAGTGGAACTAAGGATAAATGAATTAAAGGTCGTAGAATATCTGGAGGCCAAATACAAGTATTGGGTCTAATGACACAAAATGAAATTATTTTTAATTATTTTCTGCTTTCTTACAACTTTAGTGAGACATGACTGAAAGTTGAATTTTGTTATTAAAGCCAATAAAATGAAGATTGGAAAATAATTTTCAACCTGCACACTTTCCACCATCAGAAGGTTTGCCTCCTCTGGGCAGCCAGCATGGCGAGGAGAAACAGACCCACCCCTGCGCTATCTGGATGCCTGCTTCCCTCAGATAAGCAGTGTGGACAGGGAGAAACAACCAGATATGTCTTGTGCACTTGAAGGCTGACATTGGAGATGTTTGTTTCCCATGGGCAGCCAGCATGGGCTGGGAGAATCAGACAAATATGCCCCTATGTGCCTGCTGCTACTAGGGGAGTCCTGGTATACACACACAGGCTGAGAGAAAAAGCAATCCCACCACCATGCACACATGACCATTGAGGAAGCCTTGGTGTAGCCACATGGGGTCTGGAGAAGCCCACCCCAAGCCCTACTGCCTCCCTAGGAGCCTGGGTTCAGAGAAACCCAGGTGCCTGCCCTATTCCCCTATACTACAGACTGGCAGCCAATGCAGAAAGTACATGGGACCCCACAACCAGCTTGTTGGGAAGAACCCAAGAAAATGTCAAGATGAAGAAGCAAAAGGCAATCTCAGACCTCTAGCACACAGAACAAGTGGGAGATATAGATGTGAAGAAAATGTAAGTCACACACCTGAAATCTCTGAAAGAACAGCCTGAAGTAAAGAAACAACTTCATGAGGCTGTAAAAATAATCAGATCAGAAATAATATCTCAGGTAAAAGAAGAAATCACAAACATAATGAAAAAATTGCTGAGCATATCTAAAGAAGATATAGATTAAAAAAGAACATAGGAAAATGATGGAAACCTTGAATGAGCAATATAAGGAATTACAATGCATGAAACAGATTCAAAGAGAGAGGAAATTAAAAACTCCATTGAAATCTGACAGAATCCCTTGAAAGAGATTGAAGATAGACTTTCAGACCTTGAAGACAAGATAGCAGCTAGCAATCACAAAAGGAAAGATCTCTTAAAAATAACAAGGAACTAGGAAATAACAATTTACAGCTGCAAGACAATGCAAAGAAAAATAATTTAAGAGTAATAGGTATTGGCAAAACAGTGGGGACCAACACAAATGACATAAAAAGACTATTTATAGAAGTAATAGCAGAAAACTTCCCAAGCATGGGGAAAGGACCTGACACCAATAAGTGAGGCCTACAGAATTCCAATTAGCCATCACCAAAATAAATCTACACTCAGACATATAATAATCAAGATCTCAGAAATTCAGCACAAGAACAGAATATTAAAGGCTGTTAGGGAAAAGAAAAAGATCACCTACAAAGGAAAAACCCATCAGAATCATGACAGATTCCTCAACACAAACCATCAAGTCAAGAAGAGTTTGAAGTGTTTCATATCTTGAAAGAAAACAACTTCCAACTCATATTGATGTACCCTGTAAAACTATCTTTCAGAATTGATGAAAAAATAAGATATTTCCATGATAAAGAACAGAAGGAATTCATGACCACCAAACCAATTCTACAAAGAGTGCTGAAGGATATTCTAGAAAGAGATAAAGATGACCATGCTTCTAGGAAAAGCAGCAGAGGGGGATTGCTGCACAGGGCAGGTAATTGAACTAAGGTGAAAAGTGTGTGGGGGGGGGCCATGGTAGGAAGATAGCATGGCAGAGATGAGCCAATGAATGCCAGTTGTAACCATTAACGTAGATGGCCTTAGTTCACCAATAAAAAGAAACACAGGAAGAGTGGACCAAGAAACAAGATCCATCAATATGCTGTGTACAAGAAACACATTTAACTTGAAAGGAAATTCATAGACTGAAAATCAATTGTTCCATGTGACAGGAAACTAGTAAAAATCAAGGTTAACTTGCCCACCGACTGGAGAATGGATAAGAAAGATATGGTATTTTCATTTAATGGAAAGCTACTTGATTATAAAGAAGGGCAATCTCAAGGTTCTTGTAGGCAAATGGATGCAACTTGAGATCATGCTCATAAGTGAAATGGTTTGGTCTTACAAGCATGAATATCATGTTATCTTCTAGCATAAAAAAACTGAATGAATTAGTGGGATCCAAGATATACAACAGATACTATGAAAGTGATAGGGAAGGAACCCTCTAAATAGGAAAGGTGATAACCATTACTAATTTCCTATTATCTTGTTTTGAATTCCTGTATTGCTTTCATAGTTTTGTTAGGTTTGGTTTTATTCTGCCTTGTTTTGTTTTATTTTACTGTGTCTGATGGTATAAACAGTTATTTTGTAGATAACATGATGCACTATGTTAGCCATTGTTGGTTTTGTAGTCCTGTAACAATTTCACTCTTTTTTTTTTTTTTTTTTTGGTACCAGGAATGGAACTCACAACCTCATGCTTGCCAGGCAGGTGCTTGTGCTGCTGAGCCAAACCCCAGTTCACAGTTTCACTCTTTTATTTTGATTGGTTTTATCCTGTTTTGTTTTGTTTGACTTTTATTGTATCTGATGGCATGGACAGCTATTTTAAAGAAAATAAGATACATTATGGTAGCCATTGTTGATTTCCTATTATCTTGTTTTGAAATCCTTTATCACTTTGATTGTTCTGTTCTGATTAGCTTTACTCTGTTTGGTTTGGTTTGGTTATATATATATATATATATATATATATATATATATATATATAAAACTATCAAGCTAAAATTTGGCCAGGTCATAATGATTAGCAACAGCTTCAAAAGGAAAGATAATTGGGATTTTTAATGAGTTTTGAAACTTACCTGAAAGGTGAGATAAACACTACAAAAGAAGTATTGTTAAGCAGTGTGAGTCAATTTTAGGCAACTTGTGGTAATACTTGTCTTTTCTATTGTGATTAGCCAAAAAAGAATCTTTTCTTTGTTATCTTTCTTTCTACTGTCCTTTGAGGAAAGGTCAGTTGTCCCCTGGCTAGGAAAATTAACTGGTGTTCTCATAGGACAAGTCAGTTAATTCAATGCCAGAAAGAGAAACCACTCCTTTCTAAGCTCCTTGCCGATTTTATAGACTAAGAGGCAGAGTTCAGAATTAGAGGCTAATACTTTTTTCTAACCAGTTTCAAAAGCACCTTGGCAGATTATCTAGAAAGGGAACCATCTTGTTTACATTCTTTAATGGTAGCCTTGGGTGAATTTTTTTTTTTGTCTCTTTGAGACAGAGTCTTTCTTTGCAGTTCAAGCAGGCCTTGTTGAGCTCACTTTGTAGCCTAAGCTGGTCTTGAACTCACAACGATCCTCCTGCCTCAGCCTCCTGAGTGCTGGGATTACAGGCATGAGCCACCACACCCGACTACCTTGGGTGAGCTTTTTGGAAATAATTTATCACATTTTAGAAGATGCCGCCTCCACCAATTAATGCAACTCAAACACCACTCTGACTATGGGACTCTCTTGCAAATCTAAACACTGTCGAGTTAGGAAAGAGATTCAGGGAAGAAGAAAGGAAATTAACTGAGTAAATCCTAATTTGGAAGGGAGACAAATGACAAACAAAAGGAAAAGGCAAATGGCAGAGAGACAAATAGTCTTCCCTAATGTTTCCTTATTTTAGAGCTGAGATTACATATAGGCAGCTAAAGTGGAAAGAGGAGTAAGAAACTATCTTCACTCCTTTTGGAATGTCATGGTCTACTTTTCTCCCCCTTTCTTAGATAGACAAACAAAAATTACACTGTAAACTGTCACAAAAGAAAATACAGTTACACTCAAATATAAAGTGCACTCTGAACTACCTTTCCTTCTTCCTCCATCCCCAAGGAACTTGAGGGAAGGCCTTTTTCTTGGGGACTGCCTATGTTCCTGGCACTGGCTTTCCAACTGCTGGCAGCATTAGGTATACAACTTCCCCATTCCCAAATGTAAAGGACAGGTCTACACCAATGCTACCAGATGGGCTTCAACAGGTCTGTTCTAGTGGCACCCTTTCAAGCCAGACTACACCACTCCTGTGGCAAACCCATTTTCAACGCTGTAGGTGTTTTTCATTTTCTGAGGATGTACTGATAATAGATGTACAGTCAACTGGTAATGGCTGGCTCTGTACACCCAGGGCTGTGATACTGAGCTGTGGTGGAAAGTTCCTGTGAGAGAAATTGGAGGTCCATATACTTTGTGTTAAGAACAAACTTGGGATTGTGGGTTTAGCATGGTCTTAGCATGAGCAAGGCCTTGCAGTCCATCCCAGCACCACAGAGGAAAAACAAAGTATACCTTAGTACAGTTCTTCTGATGAATGGTTACAGCACTCATTCATTGGCTCATTCACTTACTTTTTGAGCATCTGGACACCAAGCACTGTGGGCCAGGCTTTGGGCTCAGCAACCCTCATGAGAAGAGTTCAAATGATTCTCACCATTCAATAATTCAAATTTAATTTTTAAGCAAGATTAATGAGAAGCAAATCAGCCTTAATTTTTAGTCTTAACGCACTCCTATTATACCACAGAAAGGTAGCATGATGTGGCCAAAGGAACAATGGACCATGAGTTGGAAATGCTGGCTTAGGTTTAGCTCTGCCACAGAGAAACTGTGTGCCTGTGGGCAAGTTACTTAACCTCTCTGGGCCTCACATTCCTCTTCCTAAAAATGAGCTGGTTGGGCTTGAGGTTCCTTCCATCTCTAAAATTCTTTTATTCTATGTAGTAGCATATTTCACAAAGTTTTCTTTGTGGCCAGAATTAGTCTGGGATGCCCTAGCTCAAGTTTCCCTTTTGCCCCCCTTGAATGTTAAACCAAATATGAACAGAAAGCAATAACATTTTGTCACAACTGCCTTTCGCAGAGTGACCTTTGGAGGTCAGGCCACTGTTGCAAGATCTAAACCCAAAGGCAATGGGTCTGAGTGCTTGGGGTTGGCAAGCTGCCATTCAAAGAATGGAAACGGCTGTAGGCCGCCAAGATTCTTGGCTAGTACATTTTTAATAAACATAGAACATAAGAACAGCATTTTCCACTTGGATTGCTTAATTTGGTGCCATACCATTGGAACATTTACCCTTAGGACAAAGATGATGTGATATATAACTTATTTAGCTCAGGATGGAGTAACTTTCACCAATGAGAAATAGGTTATGGAGTCACCCATAAGGCATTTTCACCCTTGTTGCTTGTCTGGCAGGATACAGCTTGACTCATGGCAGCAGTATCTTCCCGCTCTCGGACCCCTGTAAGTTTTCCCTGAAACACCATCTCTGCTGAGTTATGCACTGTTATGCTCGAAATGAGGCAAACTGGTGTGACTCTGGTTGAAGACACATCTTCGTGAAAAAATTTTCCGGGAGAGTTCAATGTGTCTGCATACTTTTTCCAAGAAAGCCTCCACAGCAACTGTTCTCTAATGTGGAGAGCAATACTTGTAGTACAATCATTTTGTTCACCAAAGTGAGTAGTGAGTCAAAACAAGGCCCCTTGGAGAAGCTGCGACTTCCAGTAGGTCACCCACAGGAGGCCACAGCAAGTACCTTGCCTTGGCCAGGCTGCGGAGATCCTAGGAAGCCGCAATTAGACCTGTGGGTGGAAATTAGCACTCTCCCCGTGCACAGTGGTTAGGAGGGAGGCCTCGTGCTTTGCGATACCTGAGGCCACTCTGAGCATAGCTATAGCTTCAGCTTACCATTTCAGAGGCTGCAAGATCCAAGAAGAAAATAGATGAGACCGGGAAGGAAGCTTTTTAGTTAACTGGGCTCCCCTACTCCTTTATGGGTATCTCAGGCCCTGATCGACCCTGGGTGATCACAACCTCTTCACTGTCACCTGCCCTTCACAGTCACTGCACCCCAAGGCACTCTTTGGATGAAAGGCTGGATGACAGGAACCGGCGGCAGCCAATCTTCTCTCTGGCCCTTTCTTACAGAAACTACCCTTTCCAGTTCGACGTCCTACCGGGGTGCTGGATGTGAGTGCGGACACCTGAATCCCACGACTGTGGGTCTCTGCTCCCCCGCCCCTGTTGGCTCTGACGTGCACCCTGCGGTGTTCTGCACCCGCCCTGGGCAGAGGCAGCTCCGGGCTGCTGAGGCAGGAGGATGCGGGTAGACACGCGGTCCTCCCTCGGGTGATGGTAAGAGGCTGCCTCGCGCGTCTCTGCGGCTGAAGGATCGGTCCCGGAGCAGGACGTATCGCGCGCCTGTGTGCGCCCCGCAGTCATGCATTCAGCCCCCTATTCCGCCCCGCCGGTCACGCACCGCCGCCCCCACCCCCGGCTGCGGCAGAAACTGGGCGGAGGAGGCGCGTCACCCACGGAAGCCCAAGGCGGAGGCTGCGGGACTGACAAAGACCCCGCAGGCCCCGCCCCGGGAGGCGAGGCTTGTCCCTGCGTGCCCCGCCCCCGCCTCCGGCCCCGCCCCTCCGGCCCCGCCCCCCACTGCACACGGCCTGGCTGCCCGCGGCGCCGGCTCTGAGGAGGACGCGAGCGAGCGGAGGACGCGGCGGAGGCCGGAGGACGTGAACGGTGCGGAGCGGCGGTGGGTCCCGGGGTTCCCGGGGTCCCTAGGCACCCGGGCCCCCGCCCCCGGCCCCACCGCGGCTCGCGACCCCACGCGGACATGGTGTAGCCGCCGCCGCCGCCGCCGCCGCGCCGCGCCGGACGCCGCCCCCCCGAGCCGCGGCCGCGAAGCCGGGCCCGCCGCCGGCGCCATGAGGTGAGTGGGGCCGGAGCGCGGGGACCGCTTTGTCCCCGGGGACCGCTTTGTCCGCGGGGCCCGCCACCAGAACCCCGCCTCGCCCAGCCGGGCCCGACTCGGCTGTCCGGGCTGGGTCCGCGAGCTGCGGCGGGGTCGCGATCCCTTGGGACGTGAAGCGGCTGGCGGGCTGGCTGGGCCTGGGGGTCTCGGGGAAGGAGGGCTTCGAGGGAGGAAGAGGTTTGGGCCAGCGCGTCCGTCCGCTCGCCGGCTTGCCTGCCCGCTGGCCAAGGTGCAGTGCAGCAGCCCCCGCTCACCCCGCGGTCCCCTGGCCACTGCGGCGGCGACGTCTCGGCCTGAGCTGAGTGCACAGCCGCGGGCCGGGCGGCGGTGGGCTCCTTTGTGTCGGCCGGCTCGCCGGGCGGCTGCGGTGCGTGGCGTGCGAGGCTCGGCCCAGCCCGCTGCGGTTGTGCAGGGCTCCTGAGCTGCACCAGCCATTCTGCGCGATCATCCTCCGGCCTGCCCTCGAGGCGTCCATCGCGGATAAAGTGCGGTGCCCCACCTCTCTCCCGGAGATATGGTCTTACCATGCTTTTGGATTTGAATCTTCTTTGTGTTAAAAGATTAATGGCTAACCGCTGCCAACACGTTTATAATGTAATACGATGAAATTTGAGGGATAGAATCCACGGATTGCTTGATTTAGCAGAAAATGTCATGTCATTAGACTTCTTTCTCAACTTAAGTCATATCCATTTAAAACTATTTTCATTTCTATCAGAATTAAATCTACTCTTTCTCCTTTTTTAGGTCTTTTTTTGTGACAGTTGTGTTTTAATCTTACTAAGAATATGAATTATTTTATCCTCAGAGTCCGAGTTGCTGGGTTTTATTCGTGATGTCTATAAAATTTTTCGAAATGCATAGTGACCGCTTTTCTATGGTGATTTCACACAAGTTACTTTCAAATATAGTGATCGTTTAGAAAGTAATTGTGGCATACAGACCAGGAACCATAACTAATCTTTGTAAGATATGACTTGAAAAAACTTCAGCTATATATATGTGTCTTTTTTAAGTCAAGATACCACTGTCTTAGAAACCTAAGGAACAGTAAATACACATGTTGCTTCATGTAATGCATAGCTTTGATTTCTGCTTCAGAGATTTAATGAAGCAGGGTTCTTGTAGACAAGACTGTTACCAAACTTTGACTAAATTTATCTTAACATTGAGAAATGTACAACAGTTGAAAGGAGGTTATTCTAAAGCAAAAACAATCATGAGGCTAAGTTTGTGAGCCAATAAAAACACATCCCAAGTTTTGGGTATTCAGTAAAGTCATTATCATATGTGGATGTCAGTCTCAGGAAAGTTGTGTCTTCACTTTAAATGTTTTTTTTTTCTGGTAAAATGTAAATAGTATTTCTAAAGCTTTTTTCCTGCTGTTTTCCTTATGAGGAATCACACTGTTTTTCTAGCACCATAAACAGAACATGATACCCAGGTCTGAAAAATTTAAGCTGTCTACAGTAATTCTTTGTGGGCTGATTTTGAGTAATTTAAGAACAGAAAAGAGGATCACCTTTTTCACTTTAAAAGACAGATTATTTGCTAGTGATTTGTACAATTCTGGTGTGTATGTTTGTGTAGATCCATTTAAAAGTATGGGATGAGGTAAAATTTGGTCTATTTTTTTTAAGAAAGGATTTTTCATTAATATTTGTTTAGTCTTCATGATGCTTTCAAATGCTATAGGACATATGTCACTCCTGAAATTCTTTTTTAGTTGTATGAAGGATAGTCCTGATATTTCAAAGGCTATCAAGAAATGGGAATGCCTAGGGAGAGATTCCCTATTAAGTTGGTCAGAATTCTGAAAATGAGAATCATGATGAATATATTGCAGTGTATTTATGATAAGATGTCTCAGATGACTTAAATTTTAGGAGTAGCCTGTTCTTTGAGATTTAGTGCAGTTGTATACAGAATGTAACTGAGTAATACTTTACATTCTGATACAGTCATACAACATATCCATTTTGCTTAAAGAAGAGCATTTAAAAAGTAAAAAAGTATTATTTATAAAGGACACTATTTTGAGACCAAAAAACCTGGTACTTCTAGTATCTCAGAGGAGTTCTTGGTTCTGTTCAGGTTTTCATTTAGGTAATATTTCAAAAGTATAAGATGGCTTATGATTAAGGGGTATATGTACATATAAAATACAGTGTATGCCTTTTAAGTGATCGTATTTTAAAAAATTGGCTAATTAAGATTTAGTGTAGAATGATAAGCTTGTCTGATATAAAATAAGTTGTCTGTAGTCTAGCTAAAAAGAGCTAAGACTGAGGACTGGCAATCTTGTGTCCATGTTAAATAGTCTATCATGGTTTCACTAGTTATTCTAGTGTAAAAAAGGCATGATGAAGTTGTGAGGACTTGTCCAAGCCAGATACTAGCTGTGTGACCTTGAGCTAAGCAAGTCATTGCATTGACATATTTTTTTAAAAGTAGAGTAAAAATAGAGGCTGACGTGATAATGGAAGGTGCTTTGTATGCTTCTAAGCATTATATGATTATGTCACACCTCTTGTTTGAGACTTACTTCTGTAAAGATTTTTAAAAATGTTTTTGGTTTTTTGAAACAGGGTCTTGCTAATGTAGTTCAGGCTAGCCTTAAAATTAATACATAGCCCAGGATAAGCTTAAATGCAGAGATCCTCCTGCCTCAAGCCTCCCCAGTGCTGGGATATGCCACCTTGTCCTGCATGAGGCTTCTGTTTTAGAATAGTTGGGTAAAATATTTGGGCAGTTTATTTACCTCTGGACCTTTACTTCATGGATGTAAAAGTCACATTGTGCTTCCCTATTCCAAATATACTGGGTTCCATGTTGATAAAGACTTGATGGGAAAGAGTAATTTTGGTTGGATTTTAAGTATTTGATTGGGATGTGGGTTCCAGAGAGGCACTGGGGAGCAGTTCCTGGAATTCGCTCACTTCTATCTGTGATCTAGTCCAATAGTATGTTATAAGTGAGGAAACTTAAGTTTCCTTAAGTGTATATGTTTATAGTTTTGAAAGTACTGGTTATTTTGTTACTTTTATTGATGGTAATAAACATGATACACATTTTAGAGTATGAAACAGTCAAGGACAGAAGATACAGGTTATATACACTAACTTGTTAATTAAGCAAGTTGGTAAATGGCAATAATCCTATTATTTCATAGGATTATTCTGTCAGGTGTCAAGTGAAATATCCATGAAAGAATGCAAATAGTATTCTCTCTGTTCCCATGGGTCTTCATTTATGCTTGTAGCTGTTGGATGTGTGACTCTCCCACAGAGATTTATTTTAGGAACAGGAACCAAATCTTCAATTTTTTTGAATGTCAGTATTGTATTACAGTTATTTATTGAGTGAATAAATCTTGAAGTGTGGATAAGTAGGGGAATTTTACTGAACTTTATATAGTATTCAAGGTTTTAGATATTTTGTTAGCTCAGTTGGGGTAGACAGAATAGGTAGGTACCATTTGGGTAGTTTTGAAGGCATTACATACAGAATTGATGGCTTTATAATTTAGACACAAAATGGGTGATTGTGTAATTTTTGAAACACCATGTATTATACTATTTCATAATCACCAGGATCTGTTTGACTTCTGCATCATAAGCTCCTTGAAGACAGCGACTGCATTGTCCATCTGTCCCCCTCCCTTACCCGCTGCCGCCTTTGTTTTTGTACTGGGGATCGAACTCACGACCTTATGCTTGCTAGGCAGGCGCTTATGCCACTGAGCTAAATCCCCTGCATTGTTTTTTCCTTGAATGCTGGGTTTGAACCCAGGGTCTGACTTGTGCTATGCCTGTAATTTATGCTGAGCCACATCTGTTTTTTGTTTGTTTGTTTTTTGAGGGAGGTCCTTGCCATATAGTTTAAGCTGCCCTTGGACTCACTATGTAGCCCACCCAGGCTGACCTTGAACTTACAGCTATCCTTTTGCCTCAGCCTTTGGAGCACTGGAATTACAGGTCTGTGCTGCCACACCCAACAGGGCTGCATTTTTACATTCGTGGTACCAAAAAAATTCTTAATAAATGGTGGTAGCTTTATAAATATTTGATGTAGTGGTATTTCCTTGTAGAATTCCGTTTACTAACAAAAACAGTCAGTACATTTGGAGTGCCTATTATGTTCTAGAACTGCACTAGGTTCTGTAGGATGTAATAGAGTATTTGGCAGGTAATAAATGTAATAGAAATATTTAATAAAACAAGATCCAGCATCCTGACTGCAAAAATAGATGTAGAGTATGTTTCTTATTCGTTGACAAAGCTCAGAAGTGGCCAGAGACTCAGACTTTAGTTTGTCTGATTCAAGTCCATTTCTTTGATTTCATCATTAAATTCTGAAGTGAGTGAATGACCACTATATTTTTTTAAGTCTCTTTGGTCAGTAGCTCGTGTGTGTGTGTGTGTGTGTGTGTGTGTGTGTGTTTAGACAGAATCTTGCTATGTAGTGCAGACTGTGGTCTTGAACTTACTTTTGTAGCCCAGGCTGGCTCCCGAGTGCTGGGGTTACAGTCATACGTCATCACACCTGGCAAGAACTCAAATATATTTGAGTAACAGGCATATGTATCTCTCTTGGTTTCACGTATTTCTACTCATTTAACGTTGGTTTGCTTTGATTCTTTTTAGTGCTTGAAATACCAATAAATGTCTAGTTTGTGATATTCATGAAGGAAGATACCTATTGTCTCAGGCTGGTGCTGTGACAAAGTCCCACAGACCAAGTGGCTTAAACAATAAAGATTTATTTTCTCATGGCCACAAAGAGGAAGTCCGAGATCTAGTGGCCAACATGGCTTGGATTGGTGAGGGCTCTGCCTGGTTGAGAAGACTACCTTCTCTGTGTATTCACTTGGTGGGGTGGGAGAAAGGGTCTGGGAAGATTTGCTGGAGGGTTTCTCTGCTTTCCTAAAGCCATCTGTCCAATTAGATTAGGGCCCAGCCTATATAACTTAATTTAACTTAATTACCTCCTAAAAACTTTTGTCCAAATATGGTCACATTGTGGCTTAGAATGTCAGCATATAAATGTTGAGAGGATACAATTCAGTATAACAGAAAATTACCTACATTTTTGGGTCAGTGCATATTGCTTTGATGGAAGGTAAACTGTATAATGCTTAAGCAAATCATAAGTTCTGATTTATGTAATTATGTAGAAATTACTAAAGAAGATGGGGGCAGAGATATGTGACTTACATTTTCTAGAAATACCTTTACATCTGAAGCTTCTGTTTTATACTGAGTCTAACCAACTTAAGATACAGTGTTCCCAGAGAGTAGTGGTGTGAAGTAATGTGCCTGCTTGCAGGAGTGACAGGGTAGCTGATATTGGGTCAGATACAGACTTTGAGGCCAATTCTGAGTTTAGGTTCTAGTTTTAATATTTACAAACTGAGTGATATTTAAGTAGGTTACAAACTTCTTTTGTGATTTGAGTATATTTGCAAAATGGAGATAAATTCTCCCTTAAAAAGTTGCTGGGAAAATTAAATACTGTAAAACCATGCCATAACACTTAGCACACAAAAGGGGCTTGATAAGAATAAATACCCTACTTCTATGAAAGTCTAACACCTCAGGTTTATGTTAACAATATGAAGAACTATATAAGGTGGTGCAGCTGCTTTAGAAGAGTTTGGCAGTTCCTCAAAACTTTGAACACAGAATAAGTTCCACTAACAAGAAAAGTGAAAACATTTCCATCCAAAAGCTTGTTCAGATGTTCATAGGAATGTTATTCATAGTAGACAAAAAGTGGAAGCACCCTAAATGTCCCTCAGTAGATAATGAAAATATGGCATATCCATACAATGAACTAATATTTGGCTATAAAAAGGCATGAATTCTACAGCATGGATGGAAACCATGAAGAGAAGGAACCCAGATCTAAAATAATGTGATGTGATTTTCTTTAGATGAGGTGTTTTGACAGCCCTGTAGAGACAGAAGGTAGGTGAATAGTGGCCAGGGTGAGGGAGGAATGGGATGTGAAGACTATTACAAGTGGCTTGCTATCCTGGGTGACAGAAATGTTCTGGAATTAGACAGTAATGATGGTTGAACAACCTCATGTGTACATTAAAAGCTGCTGTACTTTACACTTTAAAATGGTGAATGTTTTTCTTTGTAAAATGATGAATTTTATGGTGTGTGAATTATATCTCAAGCCTCCTTGCTCCACTCCCATCCATGTTCTTGGATTATTATTTTTCTTTGTTCACTAGACTAAATAATAGAAGAATTCTCATTTGGTATTACATTGTTTATGATATTGCTGTCTTTATGCTCTGGGTTAATATTTACATGTTTATATGTTCTGAAAAAGAGAGATTGGAGACACAACCATTGAACCTTTTCTCTGTAGAGAACCAGCAGGTGGGAGTGCTTTAGTGGAAACCTAGACAGTGTTGCCTTTTTTGAGGCAGAAGCAAATTTTAGAGCTCTGTGTTTATGCTAAGTCAGTCAGCAGCCATGTCTCTGGTAGCCTTGTTGTGTATAAAGATGAATAAGGTTACCGATAAATGTGATGAAGCCAATCTATCAGACTTTTCAGACAATTCATGTGGATGATGACTTTCTTGAGTCTCAGATACACTATCTTTATAATTTTAAATGAATTGAGTACTTTTCCAATGGTAAAGCCCTTCTAGAAGCTCTGGTCTTGGTAACATCTGATGATGTGAATTTAAAATGAGTAGTACCCTTTAATGTGCTTTGGAAGTCCTCTGTCTTCTTTGCTATTATATTGTATTTGTTGACTTGGTAGGGGAGAAACTTTATAAAGAACCCTAGAACATAAGTAAAATAAAATACATAGCTCTAGGTCAAATCTCAGACCTGTTCGGAGAAATACTGCCTGTTCTACAGGTCAATGAAGGGATATTTCTGTGCAGATCTTGTAATTATTTGACTGTTTAGTTTTATAATCCCATGCTATCTTTCTCCCTTTCCCCTCAAATTCTCATCTGATGTTTGACTGGTATTATAAGCAAAGATGTGACTGTTCAGCTTTTAATAGTTTAAGATTTATGAATCTTGTCTTCTTTTAAGACTTGTTTGTTTATAGTTTTAGTCTTTGCATTTGCAGTATTTTAAGTGTACCAGTTTGTATTGTCAATTAAGGGTTTGATCATTGTTTTTTTTAAAAATTATTTTTTCCTTCATTATAAAGCCTGATTTTTTGCATAGATATCGTAAGGATATACAGATGTTAAATTTAGACTACATGGAATTTTAACAACTCCCAATGTGTAGTTTGCTAGGCTTTTTGTAATACATAATACAGTTTTAAGTGTGGTTTTGTGTGTGAATTAAGTGATACGACATTATTTAAAAAAGAAATAGTATGTTTTTGGGAGGTGGGGAGGTTGAGACAGGGTCTTGCTGTGTAGTCCAGGCTTGCTTTGAACTTCCTTGTAGCCCAGGCTGGCCTTAAAGTCATGGTGATCCTTGTGTGTCTGCTTCTCAGAGTGCTGGAATTATAAGTGTGTGCCAATATGGCCAGCAGAATTGTACTGTATTGTTTTGTGTATAATGTAGCTGGCTTGTTTGCACATAATTCTCATCACTGTATACAGATCTATACAGTTTTAAGTGACTGCATAGCATTTTTATTGATTTAGATGTATGGTTTTACTACTTACCTAAGCACTTAGGGATCAACTTTTAGACTTGTTTCACTTTTTTTTGTTGGTACTAGGGTTGAACCCAAGGCTTCATGTGTGCTAGGCAAGTCCTAATGCTGAGCTACAGTCTCACCTATTTTAAATTTTGAGGCAGTGTCTTGAGTGACCCACACTGGCCTCAGACTTGATTCTCTTGCCCCAGCCTCCTTAGTAGCTATAGTTGCAAGTATAGCCCATCATCATGGCTGATTTATTGTTTTTGTCATTATAAAATCATTGCTGTGTAGTGTCGTGTACAACTATAATCCCTAATCCTTGGAGGCTGAGGCAGGAAGATCACAAGTTTGAGGCCTGCTTGGGCAATTTAATGACTTAGGCCCTGTGTGTGTGTGTGTGTGTGTGTGTGTGTGTGTGTGTAACAAAAGGAAAAAGGTGGGAATGCGGCTCAGTGTAGATGCCCTGGGTTAAATCCCTGGCTCCCCAGCAAAAGTGAAAATTCAAAAAATATTACTTTGAACCCCTTTGCGTTTATATCTGATTGTATTTTAGGATAAAGTTCTTGAAATAAAATAAAGAAGTAATAGTTCTTTCTTTCCTTTCTCTCGCTTTTCTGTATTCAGTTGGTGTCCTTTCTGGTTATCTTGTTTGCTTGTATCTGTCACCTAGTACCTTTTAAATCTAGGCCACTGTTAATTTAACTTTTACCTGAACAGGCAATGTTTCCTGTTTTCCATTCTTGTCTCCATTCTCCCATGCATCAGGCAGAATAATCTCAAAATGAGACCCAGACTTTGTTAATACCCTCCTAAAATGTTCAGCATCTTATTCTTGGAATAAAAGCCAAATTATTACTTTTTGCCAGTCTGATGGGAAAAAGTGTTAACTGTTTTAACTTGTAATTTTGTTTTTGGATATTTCTATTTTTGTGTGAATATTTATGTGCTGGTTTCCCAATGGGATATTTCATTTTTAGTACTATGTACTAAAATATGTATGTACATATTTTATGTAGTAATATGTACTGCTGAAGTAAGCCTGGATGTTTCATTTTTAATACAGTGATTTACAATACTTTATCTTAAGGATATCAGTTACCCCCCACACACACACCTTTGTTTTGGGTCAAGGTTTCCCTATTCAGTTCAGGCTGGCCTCAAACTCACTGTAGCTGGGACTGACCTCAAACTCATAATGATCCTCCTCTGTCAGCCTCCTGAGTGCTGGGGTTGCAGGTACATGCCATTATAGCCTGGCCAGGATAGTAGCCTTTTATAGTACATATATATTGTATCAGTTCTGTACTACTGTTTAATAAACCAACTCCAAACCTGATAAAATGTGTATAGGTTGGCTGGACAGTGCTTCTGTTTCTACCTGAACTTACGTGTGTTGTATTTACTTGGCTGGTCCTATGTCATCCTCACCCAGCTGCCTTGGGGAGAGCACACCCACCAGGATGCAAGCTATCCTACCCAAGCAAGTCATGAAGTCAGGCAAGGGTCAGGTCAGTTTGGGAGCAGACTACACAAGACATATCAAGAGGAGTGATCTACTATGGGCAGTGACTTAAAATTTACATACATCTTCTGAGTTTGTGTATCTTTGAATTTGTATATCTTCTGAGTTCGAGGCCAGCCTGAGCTACATAGAGAAACCCTGTCTCAAAACAAAGAAAATGGAAGAAGGGGAAGGCTAATATACTTGAGATAAAACATTATAAATCACAATATTAATAACTTTTACTTTTGTTTTGGTACAGATGTTTTAAAATTTCATATCAAATTTGTCAGTCTACCATTGGCATTATGTCTTTCTTACCCTAAAATTATATAGTTTCTCCTACATTTTCTTTTTATTTTATTTTTATTTTAAAAAGAATAAAACCAAGTAAAACAAAACAGAATAAAGCCAATCAAAACAAACCAGTGCAAGTGACACAGGACTTGAAAACAATAGGAAATCAACATTGGTTACCATAATGCCCCTTGTTGTCTTCAAAATAGCTGCAGATACCTTCAGACATAGTAAAAAACCAAACAAAACAGAACAGAATAGAACCAGTAAAAAAACAATGAATGCAATAAAGGACTTCAAAACAAGATAATAGTAAATCCAAGATGGCTACCATAGTATAGCTTGCTTTCTTTGAAATAGCTGCCCACGCCAACAGACATTATACAAGTCAAACAAAACAAAACAGAATAAAACCCAATCCAACAAAACAATGAAAATGATACAGGATTTAAAAACAAGGTAACAGAATTAACAATGGCTAATACCTTCATAAGGTGATCCCCCATAGATGCTATATTACATATTATTATCTTCCATATAGATGATCAGACTACTGGCTTTAGACCTGCAAAGTCAGTGAAATACTGAACACTACAAGCATTAAATTTCATTTTACCTCAGTAGCTATCATCACAGCCTGTATTTCTCCAGATCAGCTGGTTGCTTATGGTGGGGTGGGGGTGGGGGTTGACTCTTTTTATTTTCAAGCCTGAGCATCAGAAGGGGTTAGCATCTGGCTGTCCCACAGCAGCCCATACGTGGCACTGATTCACAGGGAGGACTTGCTTCTTGGTGACTTCATGTCTGTCAGTGGTGTCCATCCCCCCCTCCCCCGCAGTCTGCAAATGGCACTGACTCCTGGGAAAAGGCTGATGTCTTGCTCTCTGACCCTCAGCGGCCCACACATGGTGCTGTTTTGCAAGGGAGCCTTGCTTCTTGGTGACTTCTTCATCTACATTGTCTGCCATTATGGTTTCATGTATAATTTAAGTCACCTGAAATTAATCTTCCTGTAAAATGAAAGGTTAGTATCTAAATATTACTTCTAGAATAATTTATTGAACAATCCCTTCTTTGTCACTAATTTTGAAATACTGTATTATATAGTAAGTTTTTACTTAGTTCCCTTTTGGGACTCATTACTATTTAATTCTGTACCAGTGCTTCACTTGTGTGTGTTTGTGGGGGTGGGGGGCGATGAGAATTAAACCCAGGGCCTTGGGCAAGCTTTTACTTTACCATTAAGCTATATCTCTAGCTCTCTCACTGTTTACTCTAATTTTATATTTTAATGATAGTAAGAGAATTTCTTATTTTTTCATAGTTTGATATGCTACTTAGTTTTCAGAATTTTAAAATTAAAAGCAATAAAAATGAAATAAAACTTATGCTCTAAGCTGTTGGAAGTTAAATTAGAATTATGTTAAATTAGTCAATTTATATGATTAGGGGAGAGAATTGACCTTTTAATAGTACTGAGTTTTTCAGCTCTGAGGTTCCACCTCACCCTAGAAAGAATGGCTAGTATCAAGTAATCAACCAATAATAAATGCTGGAGGGGCTGTGGGGAAAAAGGAACCCTTCTCCACTGTTGGTGGAAGTGCAGACTGGTACAACCACTGTGGAAATCAGTGTGAAGATGCCTCAAGAAACTAGAATTGGAGGTTCCATTCAACCCAGCTATTCACCTTCTGGGTATCTTCCCAAAAGAATTAAAAACATCATACCACAGTGATATATATGTACTCATGTTTATAGTAGCACAGTTTATAATAGCCAGATCTTGGAAACAACATACATGCCCATCAACTGAAGGATGGATAAAAAAGATGTAGTATTTTTATACAATGGAGTACTACTCAGCCATAAAGAATGATAAATTGGACACTGTTATAGGTAAATGGATGCACCTTGAGAACATACTCATTAGTGAAATAAATAAGACGTGTAAACATTGTATTGTTTCATTAGCGTGACAAGCTGAAAGAAAAAAACCTATATGTGTATGTATATATATGTAACAAATAGTTAAGATGGTTATACTACTGATTTCTCTGAGTTCGCTGAAGAGAAAGATTTGTACTGGTATTATTTGGACAATTGAAGGCAGATTCTTGTGTCCTGGGTGAATGATTTGGGGATGACAATGCACAATGTATGTACCATTGTTACCCCCTAATTGATGGGCTTTGAAATTTTATTGTAGTTTTTTTCTTTTTATGTTTGAATAAAATGGATTTGAAAAAAATAGTACTGGGTTTTTTGTCTCTAATAAAGTACAACAGTAAATTAGTTTATAGTTTAATAGGTTTGGCATTTTATCTTTAAAAATTGGTAAATGTTTAAAAGTTAGAGGTATAATTTTTATTTGTAAAAGTTTATTATATATATTTTGTGTTCTAATTTTTCTTTGCCTCAATTTTATATAAATTGTTTGTACTTTTATTTAAGTCATAAAACTTGTGTTACAAAATTCCAATTAACTTTGCTAATAAACTTAATTCCAGTATTGGCATTTACATTCCCGTTTTCTTACAGTTTTAAAAAATATAATAGCTAACAGTTATTTTATACTTACTGCCTTAAAACTTTTACATATGAACACATTTGATAAGCCTCCAACAGCTTATAGATAGAACTGTTGTTGCCTGAGTTTTATAGATGAAGAAATGGTGGCAAGGATTGTTAAGCCACTTGTTCAGGGTACCCAGCTGGTAAACAGTGGATCTGGTTTCCCTCTCAGACTCATTCTGGAGCTGATGGTTTTTAACCAGTAAGCTCTTGAATCTCTAATAACTGAGCTACAAGTTGATGTTTGAGTGAATTTATTTTTTGTGTGATTTTATAGGTAAGGTGTTTTTATTTTCTAAAATTAATTTATGTAAGAACATATAACATGAATTAATCTGGATTACAATATTTAAGAGATAATGCAGACATTTCTTTCTTTTTTCTTTTTTTTAATCTTTTTGAGACAGGGCCTCGCTATGTAGTTGAGGCTGACCTTGGGCTCACTTTGTAGCCCAGGCTGGTCTTGAACTACCAATGATTCCCTTGTGTTAGCCTCCCAAGTACTGGAATTATAGGCTTGTGCCACCACTCCTGGCCAGACACTTTTTAGTGACCAAGTTCCATTCTCTGACTAGATCATTCAATGAATTGGTCACTAAATGAGAACTTGTATTATAGCATGTACATTACAATATGCAGAAGAAGGAAATGGTCAAAGGAAACTCCAATGTGGTGCCCTTCTTTTGTTTGCATAACTCTTACATCATGAAGTACTGTAATGTATAGCAGTGCAATCAGCAAAAATTACAGTGTTGTATAAACAAGGTGTATTGTAAAAATAAGACATTGAGGCTCTATAAATGAGATGGACAGAACCATACCCTCCCCCCACCAAAAAAGTAAACAGCTTGCATCAGTTGTAAGTCCAAACAGTTGCTAAACAGGTATGTCATTAAATGAGGAATATCTATAGTACATAGTAAAGGTGGGAGAAAAAAATTTTATTTGGATTTAATCTTGAAAAAACAAAATAAAGTTATGAAGACATTCCTGCATGTCTTTTGAATCAGGTATTTTAAAAGATATTTTTATGTAATTTTTCTGACAAAATTTCAAGGTAGAATAAAATTATATATTTTTCATGTTATGGTAGACTTTTTCAGTACAATAAAGTTATTTTTACCAAAATATTCAAAGCTTCATTAGTTTTCTTTATTATTTTTAAAATTTTTATTATTTAGGCACACAGGGAGGCTGCATGGCTTCCTTGCTTCTCCAAAGCCATCAGGGCCTCTGCTGGCATACATGGAGGCTGCACAGCTTTCTTGCTGCTTCTCCCTGCCTGACAGGGCCTCCACAGGGAGGCTATGTGGCTTCCTTGCAGCTTCTCCCAGGCTGGTGTAGCCTCTGTTGGTGCACAGGAGATGGGGGCTGCATTGCTTCCTTGCTGTTTCTCCCTGTCTGGCAGGGCCTTCACTCCTGGTTTTCTCATTTTTACCGAATTCCTGAATTTTCTCTCTGTGGGCTTCAAGTCTCAGTTCAGATTCTTCTTGTGTCTAGGGGACCCAACTCTCTTCTGTTCTTCCTCTTCCTCATGTTGCTATATTTCAGGATCTGGACACCAAAACTTAGAGAAGTTTTTTCTCTAATGCTCACCATTCCACCATTTTCCAGGAAGTCAGCTTGATTAGTTTTCCTAGGGACTTTACTTTGATTTTTCAGATTTTGATCTAGTAATTTCACCTATTTTTTTCTGGTTATTAACCAGTTATATCAGTTAAAACACTTTCAGCTGCACATAATAGACTCATATACTTAAACCTTCTTGAGACAGTTACGTGTAATTGGAAATCTGGAAGCAGAATAAGATTCACACACGGCAATCAATAGCTTGCTGATGTCTTTGAGGGCCTAAGTCCATCTGTCATCTTTGGTGTCTGCTTCATCTTTTCCTTGGAAGCAAGTTGGCCATAGGATTTCCAGGCTACACCTCAGACCCAGTTATTTTTGGAGAGATTGAGCTGTTTCTTAAGGTACAGTTTACATAAAGCCGCATATCTGAGTCATAAGTGAACATACAAAGTTGGTGAAAAAAATAAATATATGGCTGCTGTCAATCAGGTTGGATATGGGACATACCATACCAATAAGTTCTTTTAGGCCTTTGCTCAGTCAGTAACCTTAAAGCTTCATTTTCTTCAGTGACTTTGCCGTTGTCAGAAACAGTTGTTGTTGTTTTTTTAATTTTCAGTACTTTATAAAGAACTACATCTATCGAAGGTATGTATTTCCACTCTTTATTATTTGCATTGTGTGGTTTGTGGTTGAAATACCTACCAATCACTGAGAGACTGAGCAAGAGGGGAGATGGAGTCTACTTAGATTGGAATTTGTGAATGCTGCCTTGGAAGGGATGTTTGATGGAGCTCATTGTATAAATGGTTAGTGAAGAACAGAACAAAAGTGAATGTTTTTAAATGTTACTGTTAGGGTTACTTTTGCTTCCTAGCAACTTCTGGGAATCTGACAGTGAACTTCCATGTAAAAATTCTAGAATCTATTTTGTATTATATGGCATTTTTACAAGTGTATTGTTCTGTATTGGATTCTCTATTGTATTGGTCTGTTACTCCCATACAGTCTTCTATCTGTGTAGTAGATCTTTTTTTTTTTGTCTTGTCTTTTTTGAGACAGGGTCTCACTATGCAGTTCAGGCTGACCTTGGGCTCACTTTGTAGCCCAGGCTGGTCTCGAACTTGGAACAATCCACCTGCCTCAGCCTCCTGAGTGCTGGGATTACAGGAGTGTGCCACCACGCCCAGCTTTTTTTTTTTTTTTTGGTGTATTTATGTAGTAGATCTTTCTAAAATTCAGGTTTGATTAGCTCAACTCCACTGCTGTAACACTTTCACTTTCATGTCTTTAAAACTGCTCATTATTGTGTAAGTCTTGAGTGATTCTCCTTGCTTTTTGATTCCAAGGTTCGTAACATAACCTACTAAGACAAATCATCAAAAGTCACTTAGAGGGCTGGGGGTTTAGCTCAGAGGCATAAGTGCCTACCTGGTAAGTGCTTAGATCGTGAGTTCAATCCCCGGTACCAAGACAAAAAAAAAAAAAAAAAGGTCACTTAGAAATAAGTGAAGATATGCTTAGACATAACCAATTCTCTTATGTATAATTTAGTGGAGGAAAAGGCATCCACCAGTCTTCAAGAGCTGTGAAGAGCAGTATAGTTACATGTGACTGGGAGCCTTTTAGAGCTTTCAGTGGTAATAAACAACTGACTGCAGAACGTGTGCCATTGGTTGCACCAATTGGAAGTCTTATTTTTCTCCAGTATTAATGCCTCTTAGATTGTCAGTGAGTTTTTAATTAAAACAGTGAATTCTTTTTTGGTGCTAGGGATTGAACTTGGTACCTTGCATATGCCAAGCATGTGTCCTGTCATTGAACTATACCTCTGGTCCCTAATAGTTTTTAATTGACAGATTATAGTTATATTGTATTTTTGGAGTACAATGCAGTATATATGGTATATACTGTGGAATGACTAAATCAAGCTAATTAACATCTGTCTAAGTTTCTTTTTTCTTGCTGAGACAAAGTATCCAACACCCAAAGTTAAAGGTAATTAGGTTTATTTAGCTCACAGTTTGCGGAGGTTTCAGTCCATAATTGCCTGGGTGACTTGGCAGAGGGGCAACAGTTCATGGCTATGGAAGACAGCAGGAATGAAGAAGCAAGCTTCTTTGCCTCTGTTAAATTATATGCATGCTACCTGCCCCAGGGTGGGTATGGCAGTCACACCCCCCAATCCCACTACACAATGAACCAGTCACAAACTCTAGATCCTCCGTCTGCAAAAAGCCTGCTTTCTTATGATTGTGTGAGGGTTTGGGGGAACTTCCAGACACAAACCATAACACACCTCCCCTTGCCCCCCAAAGACTCATGCACATACCTTATATAAAAGGCATTTAGTCCATCTCTAAGAGTTTCCAATGTCCCAGGAGTTTCAGCATTGCTGAAAAGTCTATAGTCTCTGAGATTTAAGGCAAACTCTTAGCTGTGAGCTCATGTACAAATGAAAAGAAAGTTAAAGACTTCCAGTGTTCAATGGCACAAAATAAACATTTCCATTCCAGAAGTTATAAATAGTGATGCAAAATGTTGGGACCAAAGCAAATCCAAAGTGCAGCAGGGAAAACATTAAATCCAGTAGTACTACATGCAGTATCCAAGGAAACCTTTGTCAAATTATGAACTCCAAAGGGCTTGGGTGGCTTTGCCCATAAGGCATTTTGGGTGGTAGTAACTCCCATGGCTTCTCTCTTAGGCCTGCTTTGCTCCCTCCTTGCAGCTTTCCTTTGATAATCCATATTCCTGGCTTTTCCAAACTTTTAGGGTCTCCACTGCACCTTAGGCTTCACACACAGCTTTGCACAGTGGCTTCTCGGGCATATTGCCTGGTGTCCCAGGCCTTCTGAAACCTGGGTGGATGCCTTCTTAACCCCACAACTCTTGCATTCTGCATGTGCTAAAACCAACACCCTGTGGACGATGCCAGGGTCTGCTGCCAGCTGGAACAATAGCCAGGCTTTTCTCTATCTTGGTTGTAGGGGTCTAGTGCCTAGATTGCTGGGCACTCTAAATCCAGTTCTGAGAAGCAAATTCTGTAGGCTGCTGACATTCTGGAACATGGTGCTTTATGGCTTTCTCTCAAAGCAGAGTCTTTCACTTTTGTAATTTTGAGGCTGCAAAGGGTGAAGTAGTCCTTGTGATGCCTTCAGGCCATCTTTTTTATTCTCCTGTTCATTCTCAGCAATCAGGTTCATCTCTGCTCTCTCTTTGTAGTCCATAGCTTTGCTGGAGCTTCCTTTCTGGCCAGACGCACAATATTTTAAATCATTTTGCTGGGTTCTTTGTTCTTGATTCTTGGCATAAATCTGGATAAAAACTCCCAACATCCATGTCATGCCTCAATATTTGACTGCCTTGAAATTTTGTCTGCAAGATTAATTAGTCCGTTGTCCACAATCTCAGTCTCAGGCAGTCTCTGGACATGAGCAAAATGTAGACAAAACCTTCTGCCAAGCCATAATACAACATCATCTGTAGTCCAACAGCCAGTGCAGTCCTTCCCAACAGAAACCTCTTGAGCCTGGTCTTTACTGGTAGAATTTCTGTTTCAGTCTTCTGGTCTTGTGAGCTCTGACCAGAATCTGCTATACAGAACAGCCTAAAATGTTCCAGTTCTACTTTTTCAGCTGGCATCTTTGAATGTTTCCAATTTCCACAGGCCAGTCCCAAAGGCTCTTGAACCATGTGGTCAGGTATAGATAGAGGATTAATCCCACTTCTCTGTTACCAAATTCTTAGTTATTTTTCTCTTCTTGCTGAGACAAGATACCCAATGCCCAAAATTAAGGAAGGAAAAGTTTATTTAGCTCATAGTCTGGAGGTTTCAGTTCATAATCAGCTGGCTCCCAGGCAGGATGGCATAGTTGAGGGACAATCATTCATGGCAGCAGAAGGCAGCAAAAGCAACAAGAACTCGGGAGGAGCAAGCCTCTTTTCTTCCCCAGTCATGAACTGTAGTCAGTTGCCTCTGAAAAGCCTGCCCTCTTATCACCAAATGAGTTTTGGGAGGAACATCCAGACACAAACCATAACAACATCAGTTGTTTCATTTAATGTTTCTTTGTGGTGATATATTTGAAATTAACTTAGTTTGAAATATGTAATACATTATTATTGGCTTTTGTCCTTCAGCTGTTTCCATGCTAGTGTTATTTTCATATTGCTCCAGTATAGTGCTGCTTTGTTCTACTTTAAAAGATACCGTTTTGTCATCTTTTTATACTTTTCTGGTTATAGCAGTTTTTCAGGGTTTTTATTTTGGGGGTAGGTAGTTAAGTTCAATATGAGCAACATTTGATCTTAAAAGTGTTCTGCTTTTTACTGGCTGTTTCTTTTTCTGCGAAATGGAGTTAGTAATTGCCTTGTTCTGATATTTACGATCATACTGTATGTTTAGAGGACTTACAACTTTGGAATTGGTTCCGCACAGTTGTGGGGGATGTAAATCTGAGGCTGGAAATTCACTTGAGTTAATGTTGAATATTCAGTCTGAAATTTTTAGGACAGACCAATAAGATGGCAATTCAGAAAGGATTCCCCTGTTACTGTCTTGCATTTTCTAGCTTCTGGTGTATGCTGACCACCCTTGTCATTCCTCAATGTGTAAATGTATCACTCCAGTCTTGCTTCTGTGGTCACATGATTACATTTTCCATGTGCTTCTGTATTAACATGATGTTTTCCTTGTAAGCACATCAGCCATATTGGATTGTAGACCCACCACCCTATTCCTTCTTCAGTGACGTTGTTTCTAAAGAAGATGATATTCCTAGAGTTAGGACTTCAACAGCAATTCTTTCCCTGGGTTTCCCTTTTGAATTATCACAACTTTGATATCATCCGTCTCTTACTTTAGATAATCTAACAGCTGTCTCATATGACAGAGAAGGAAACTGGAATATACTTGTTAGAAACAAATCAATTTTAAAAATTCACAGTAAAATTATTAGTTAATGAATTTAGCGAAGTTGTAGGATATGAGATCAGCACAAAAAATAGGTTTTGTTTCTATTAGCAGTGAAACAAAAAATTAAGAAAAACACTTTCATTTATAAAAGTATCTAAAGCAATAAAATACTTAGAGATAAGTTTAACCATGTAAGTAAAAGATTTGTATGCTGAAAACTGTAAAACTTTCTGTAGAAAAATAAAGCAGACCTAAATAAACCCAAAGAGTTGTGTTCATAAATTACCTAAAGTGACATACAGATGCAGTCCCTCAAAATCCCAATAATATTTTTTTTGCAAAAATTGTAAATTCTAGGAAGACTCACACATCTCAGAACTTATTAGAAGACTGTAGTAATCAGAACAGTAAAAGAGCACTTGCATAAGGGTGGATCTGTAGACCAGTGAATAGAATAGTACAGATGTAAACCTGCACATGTAGGTCGGTTGATTTTCCACAGGAGTGACAAGACTTTTCAGTAGAGAAAGGACATAATCTTTTCAACAAGTAATACTTAGGAAAACTGTTTCCAGTTCATTGGTTTTTCTCCTACAATATCTATCTCCCCTAACTCCCAACTTTTCAGTTCCAACATTTCACACATCACTGGCTAGACCATTTTGTGTTGTAGGGCAGTCCTGTAAATGTCTGATATTTAGCAGTATCTTTGGTCTCTACTCACTAGATGCCAGCCAGTAGCGTACACTCCAACCTTTTGTTGTTGTAGTGGCAGCCAGAATGTCTCCATACATTGCCAAATGTCCACACATACCAAAATCACCCTAGTTGAGAAGACCAGGTCTGAATCCTCTACTGCCGGGAACTAATGTGTAACTTAATAATTTTAAATGTCTTTCATATTCAGAACATTTAATCATTTTATGCTTGAGTGGAAATAGATGATACCTCTGCCATTACCTCCTCCAGCTGCAAAAGACACCTAATCTATTTGGTTGCTTGGAGTTTAATGGGCTAGCCTGGTAACTGAGTCACAATTGCTAAACAGTATTGCAAGAAAGAAAAACAGTTTTTATCCTAAAAACCTGTTGATAATAAATTAGGAGTTACTTTAGATGAAGTAGAATTTTATTTAAGAGAACTTTGTGATATGTTATTAGTTCCCTTATATAGGCAGTCTACTGAAATAGTTCAGTCTAATCCTAAGAAAAAATTTAAATGGTTAGGAAATTATAGTTTTTTTGTTAATTATGATTTTTAGAAAATAAGCTAAAAGTAAAAGTATGTATTTTAAATTATGAAACAAAAGATGTGTGGGTATGCTATACCCAGGATTAAAGGGGTAGAAAAACCCACCTTACAGATAATGGTTTCAAACTGAAGTCTGAGCCAAAAATGAGCTTTAGCTGTTATTTTGCTGGGACATAGAGAAACATCAATAATGAAGGCATAGCAGTACTTTGAAGTTGTAAACTGGTTGGAATTTGAGCTTGTAATTGGTAGTTTTAAAATTTGTGTCATTAGGCTTCCTGTGTTGGGAGGAGCTTATGCAAATTAGCTTTTACACAATTTCTCAACCTTGATGGGGCTAATTGTGGCTTGGCAAATCAAGAAAAGGAGGTCTGTGCTGTTTTCAGACTACAGAATCTTGTTGCTATGCAACAGAAACCGTCAGTCAATATAGGGTATAGTAAATTGGTATTCTCTGTCCCTTTTTTCATATGCTCATTTTGTAATGAGAAGTGATTTAAGGCTGTTTTGCACAGTTTTATTTTAAATTAGGCATTTAAAGATTTTTGTTGCTATTTTGTAATTGGTTCTATTTCAGGTCTGTGAAATCTTTCTGTACTTACATAGAGGGTATGCTGAAGTACTTGTGCTTGAAAAAGGATCTTTTTCTAAGTTGACAGGTTAGAGCACTTTATTTTTGTTACTGTAGGGAAGGGAAGGTAAGACTGCCAACTTCCAAAGAATGGATTTTTTGCTAAAGAATTAAAATTATACAATTTGAACATAATAACTGTACCATATGGTACAATATATTATTTTGAAATTTATTTCTGAGAACCATCAACCCAAAGTTTATTTTCTATTAAAATTTTTTCCTATTTGCTATTAAAAATTAAAATGTTTTAATAGCAAATGGGTCATGGATCAGAGTGTTTTTTATTGTGAAAAATATATAATATGACCTTCACCATTTTAGCCATTTTTAAATGAACAGTTAAATGGCATCAAGTAGGGGTATCTCATTGTACTGTTGCGCTGTCCATCTCCAGAACTGGATAGTAGTAGTGTTTTATATCTCATGTAGTAGAACTTAGCCCCTGCTGTCTTCCAAACTTTCCAGATAACTTTGCTCCTTTAGCGTTCATGACAGCTCTGTGTTCTAAGTTCTTTTCTTTCACATGAGAAGGCTGAGATGCAGAGAAGGGCACAAAGCCAGAACCAGTGTAGCGGACTTCACAGCCTGCAGGCTGAGGGGTGCTCCCACCCATTGCTGGGCAGCCCACCCACTTTGGAATTATTTTATTTTCTGTTTAGTGGTAACATTTTTTTAAAAAATTACCTTGTATAGCTTTTTCAAGTAAAGTTAGTATAGTTCTACAATATTTTGAATGGTTAATGAATTTATTTATATTGGCTGTAAATCACTATAGCCTAAGTATTTTTAAAAGGATGCAGTTTATTTCACATTGTGGTTAATTGTATATAAAATTATACACATTATGGTTAATTACATAAAAATTCAATTCCCTTTTTCAGTTTATTTCTGGAGCTTTTCCCTTGTTGTTCCTCCCAGTAGTTTATATAGAGAATGCAGTTTATTTTCTAGTAGCTTAATTTCAAATACAGATAGGAAAAGTTGTTAGAGAATTCTAGAGTGATGCCATCCATAGTCTACAATTACTTGGCATTGGATTGTCTACCAAATTTATAGAAAATACTGTGTAGTATTTTTTCTTTTTCCTTTTCCTTTTCTTCTCTGGTTTTTTGAGATGGAGTTGCACTGTGTATTTCAGGCTGGCTCTTGAAGTCAGTATGTTGTAGCCCAAGCTGGCCTTGAACTCATGGGGATCCTCCTGCCTTAGCCTCCCAACTGCTGGGATTATGGGTATGTGCCACCTTTCTTGGCCTGTGTAATCTTTTCTGAATTTATGCTTTAAAAAAAAATTCATGGGTAATCTGGAGTTAATTGTACTGTTGATGATTTAGAATCAAGAACAGTAGGCAGAGATAAAAAAGGAAAAAAGCATTGCAAGGCCATTTGAACTCCAAGAATGGGATTTTGCTAAATGCTTTCTTCCTACTGAGCACTATCTTTGTGCCCACTCTAACTAGAGAGATTACTTTTTCCTCTTTGGCAGCTCCTCCTCCCTTGACTATTTCTTCAGAAAGCCCAGGCCTTCTCTAGATTTAGCTGTTCTTGTCTTGTGCAGCCAGATTCACTTTGCAGTAAGCTTGCTTTTCCTGTCTCTGTGCAGTTGTGCCATCATACAAGTAAAAAATTCCTTCTTTTATTTTTGTGCATGTATATAGCATATGCAGATTATACTTGATGTAGTCTATCTGTCAGCCTGTCTTTCTTTCTTTGTACCAGGAATCAAACTTAGGACCTTGTGTTTGCCAGGCAGGTGCTGTGCTGCTAAACTATATCTCCAGCCCACTTGGTATAGTTTTGCCTTGTTCATGTGATATTGTTTCCTTTTTTTCCCCCCTGCCTTTTTAAGACAGGTTTCATTTTGCAGTTCAGGCGGGCCTTGAACTCACTTTGTAGCCTAGGTTGGCCTCAAACTCACAGCATCAACCTCCTGAGTCCTGGGATTACAGGTGTGTACCACCACACATGGCATTCTGTACTTTCTATGCTTTAAAAAAAACATAATCTTATTAGCTACATACTTCACTGTAATATAGTTGTTTCCTTTTAAATGGATATTTACATGGTTAGTGATTTTATATAATGAATAATGTTTTCCTGAACCCAGAGGACTTTTTCCCTCTCCTAATTGCAAAATAATTCCTTAAGATAAACTTCTAGAAATATAGAAAGTTTTAAAAACTCTTGAATCATGTTGCCAAAATGCTTTCTAAATGTTTGGTACCCAGTGTTCAGGCCAGCCAGGAAGTCTATGGAGTGTTCATTTCTCCCCAGCCAGTAACATTGGGAATGAAATCTAAGAACAATTGACTTACTGCTCTGCAGAGTTTTTATCCTGAATTATACTTAGAACTGTAGTTGTGGTTATGATCAGATTCCAGAGGAGGCCCTGGCTTATCAGTTTCTGCTCCTTAAAAGAGTTCAAATTCTGTTTCTGTGTACTCACTGCCAACTGAAGGTGCATCTTTTTGGATAAATGAAGTGACTGATTTTGTTTTTCAACCTCCTAAACTATTCTGATTAGTTAGATGGTAGGGCAAAGCAGTGTGGCTTTCACTGGCTTTCCCTGAAAGCAGGGAAGCTTTCATACTCCCCTCCGTCTTCAGGCCTGAGTATAGAAGATCTGGTTTAGTACTGCCTGGCCAAGGGCTGCTGTTTAGCTGTAGTCCAAGTCACTGCTACTTCTGTGGCTGGGAAATCACTAACAACTTGAGATAAAGTGGCTATTGACAAAAGCTTGTTAGAGTACTAGAAGTATTATGTAGGGACTAAGGAAATCCACTGTCTTCCTACTGAATGTTGACAATGATGGTCAGATTGGATACCACTGGCCACATACATTGTTCAACACAGTTCGCCATCCCGTCTGCAATCATTTTGACTCCATAATTTTTTTTTTTTTTTGGTATCAGGGATCAAACTCGTGATCTCACACTCACCAGGCAGGCGTTTATGCCGCTGAGCTAAATTCCCAGTCCTTGATTCCATAATTTTAACCTTGATTCTCTCTTTATCTCCAGTCTCATTGGTCCTTTCCTGCTCACTCATCCCCTCTCCCACCTTGTCCTTTTGTGCTTCCAGCCTGTGTACTGTTGATTCCAAGATTTGTGTTTCTGGCTATCTCTCCTTCATTCTTTTGTAAAACTGGGAGCCACCTTAAATGTATATGTAAATCAGAGTGTGTGATATTTTCATACATATTTATTCTTACTGATAAATAGGCATTTCATGAGAATTTTTGCTTAATATTTCAACTATAGTAATAACAGGGCTAAATTATAAATAATAGCAATTTAAGATTTGTGATATTGAACCTAGTATGTTTCTCATGTTATATGTTTTAGATACTATAATTTTTCTTCTATAAGCCAGGAGAAAGTTTACCTATTTTTTTTTTTTTTAATGGTTAAGTGGAAAAGTTCTCGTTAGAGTAGCTAGGAGTGCAGTGTACTAGTAAAGAACTTGCTTAGCATGCTTGAAACTTTGAGTTCAATTCCCCCAGATCCCTGCCAAGATAAAATAAAGAATTTCACTTAAGGGCAGGGATACAGCTCAGTGCCACAGTGCCTGCCTGGCAAGTGCGGTGTCCTGAGTTTGATTCCTGGTACTAAAAAAAAAAATTTTTTTTTTTTTTTTTTGCTTGTATGAGCTTTCATATGCTGTATATGCAATATGGCTAAAATACACAGTTTAAAAAATTTAGCACAGTAGAATACATATTACCATTAATCTTCTTCAACATACTCCTTTGTACTTATTCCATCATTCTTGCTACTTTCTAAAGCAGTTCTGGAAGTTTTTGTTCATGTCATTAGTTGCACTGCCTTGATGTCCTGAATATTCAAAACACTTACCTTTCATGGTCATTTTGACTTTGGGGGAGGGAAAGCAGGTCAGTCATGTGGTGCCAGATCTGGTAAATAAGGTGGATGAGGACACACCATCATGTTTTGTTTGCTAGAAATTGCCATAAACAGTGATTAATGCAGGATGATCAGACAATAAAGTGAATATTAAAGTTTTTTAAATGTATTATAGTAAAAGACACATTGCCATTTATTCTCCTCAAAATACTCTCCCTTGCTTCCAACATACTCATCCCATCATTTTTGGCCATTTCTCTTTTACTGTAAGAAATTTAAAAAATTTAAACAGTCACTACATGTTTTGATTACTGCTTGTATACCTTTACCATTAAATACCTTTCCATTTCCTCAGGTTTCCTCTGACAAACAATAATGTAGACCCTGCAGGGTGGTACAACTTGCCTACTTAGCAATTCAGTTTTACCAGTAGAGTTTTATATGCATTTATATTTTTCCCTTTACAAAAAGGAGAGGAAAATAGGAAAAACAAAATTGAGATAAAGGAAGTTACTAGGCATTCTAAAAGTGATAGTTTTTCAGTGTCTTAACTTGTTCTTGCTGTTATAACAAAACACATTATGCTAGGTAATTACAACAGCAGTTTCTCAAGTTCCAGAGGCTAGAAGCCCAAGATAAGGCAGCAGTGGATTCTGTGTCCCATGAAGCCTGCTCTCAGCTTCTTCACAGGTGTCACTTTGTTGCTGTGTCCTTAAAAGGCAGAAGGCATGAGGGTAACTTGTTCCTGCCAGTCCTTTTTGGGGTCATTCACACATTCAGAGGGGTGGGGCCTCATGATGTAGTCATCTGCTGGTTGGGTTTCAGCACAGGAATTCTGGAGGACACATTCAGGCCCCTGCATTCCCTTTAGGCCTCAGTGGGTCTGGGTACTGTTTGCAAAGCTGAGCATCTTCCCTATCTTGAGATAGATTTTGATCGACACTAACCAACTCAAGTTGGCTGATGAAGGATCATAATGCAGTACAGATTGGAGAGTCCATGTACTGGAAAGCTCTAAGATCTCAGAGATAAAACAGAGCTGATGTTTGTTTGAATGGGATTTATTCTGCTCCTTATTTTTGCTTGGCTTTATTCTTTCTCCCTGAAGCCTTTCTTTGCGTGGTTTCCCTAGATTTCCACTCTTCAGGTTTTGTAAATTGAGAGCAAAAGAATGTTTCCTGTAATCTTCAGGGAGAAAAGTCCTGAAATAGACTGGTAAGAGGCCTGCTTGGATCATTGGGGTTGGAGTACTGTTAGGGGCCTTGGAGTGGGGTGGAGCAATTGTTTCAAATGCCACAAGACTGGGGGACATACTAGCTCAGTGATAGAGAGAGCATTTGCCCATGTAGTGCTGGGAGGCCCTAGGTGCCATTCCCAGTACTACAATAAATAAATAAAATGGGAGAAGGAATGCAGACAACAGATACCCATTATGATATTCAAGTAAGGAGGAAAATAGCAAAATTATATATGAAATTATAGGAAGCATGCCTAACAGGTGAAGTTTTGTGGTGGAAGAAATTCAGATTACTGTTTTAGTGATTTGTTAGATTGACAGACCATAGTGCTTGTTGATAAATGTTGCTTGCCACTCTCCTTTCCTTTGAAAGAAGGAATAGATAGCTGGAATTCAGTGTTATCCTAAAAAAAATTGTAAAAAAACAAAACAAAACCCAGGAAACAGAACATCTTGTTTCTTGGAGTCTGTGATTAGTTTTTCAAAAAGTTTCTTTGTACTAGATACTGCTTTAGTTATGCCAAGAAAACTAGAATTTAAGAACTACTTAAGAAACTTAATTTTGTCGGTATCTTATATTTATGTTAAATGATTACTTGGAGCTTAGTTTTTAAAACTAAACACCCCCTTAGATAACTAAAGCTATCTTTTTAGTATTTCATCAAAGGACAAAAAGAGAAGTTGGGAAAAGTAGTTCAAAAACTCTTGGAATGAAATTCCAGTTTTAAAATAAGCCTGTTGCTCAGCTCTACATGTCTGCTTTCATGCTTTTCAGGAATGGGTTATGTGTGAGGGCAGGGATGCTGGAATTCAAGGATTCCACATTCAGGGTGTGAGGCATAGCACTTCACCATCAGCTGTCAGTCAGACAGAGAACAGCTGGTTCATGCCTCACCAGGCTAGATCGTGCTCCTTAGCTCCCCATGCATTTGATGATGCAGTGGTACAAAGACCCTGTGAGACAAGGCCTGTGAGAATCAACCTTGCAACATTTCCAAAAGCATTAGGATTCTGAAATATTTTTTGGAACCTTAATCTTGGCTTCTTCACTCTGGAATTTAGATGGGGAAATGAGAGCCTCCTTTCATTCCTAGAACAAGTTGTTGGACCTCCATGAAGTCTTAAACATTTTTAACATTTAGTTTCTATATTTTCCAAGAAAGTGATTAATGGAAATGTCACTGTACTTTGCATTTACTAGTGAAATTATAAATCTTTGATGAATTAGAAAAGACTTCTGAGTTACTGCCTTTCTTCAATTTTCAGTCATCAGGTTAATTATTATAGATGAGTTAATCAACATAAATGGATTAACTTATATGTAATCCAAGAATCTTTGTGGAAGTATTTCATCAAAGGGCAAACAGAGAAGTTGGGAAAAGTAGTTCAAAAAACAAATCAAAGAGAGTAATTTACTTTGCTAATTATAGACAAAATACAAAAAAAATATGTAAAGGTAAACACAAGAAACATACAAGAAAACAAAACAAAATTTATTTTTTCTCTAAGGTTAGCTTTTCAGAGGTCTCTTAAATCTTTGGTAAGAACTCTGTGTTATCTGGAAAAGTTTTGGACTGCTTTTGTTTTGGATTTTAGCATAACCCTGAATCTTTTCTGTAATGAAAATATGTTCTCCTAAAACCTTAACTTGCAAGGCTTTTTTTTTTTCTCCCCTTCAACTAGGGAAACGTCTGTAAAATGAGTGGGTATATGGGGGAGAATTTCTCTTTAAGAAACACTCCCCACCATTTCTTTCTTTTTAAAAATTTTGGATCAGTGTCTCTAGAGAGAAATCACTCAGGCTAGGCTCAAATGTTCTATTCTCCAGCTTCAACCTCCCAACTAGGGTTACAGGTTGTATCACTGTGCCTGGCTTAGTTTCTTCCTTTTGAAATTTATCTTTTGAGTTACTCTGTGGAGCAAATTACTCTCTGTAGTCCTTTGGTTTCCTACAGAGCTCTCTTAGTCTACTTAAAGTTTATGGTTAATGTCATTCTTGCCAGGTGCTATAGCCTCTGTTATGTGTTCTCCTAAGCTTCATCTATTGAAACCTAACCCCAAGGCATCGATATTAAGAGGTCAAACCTTTAGGAGGTGACTAGGGCCTGGGGATGGAGTGTGCTTCCAAAGAGGGCCAAGGGATCCTGTTGGCCTCAGCTGCTGAGAAGGACTCGGAGAATGTGTCATCTGTGGCGAAGAGGTCTCAGCAGATACCAGGTCCTCTGGCACTTTGATCCTGGACTTCCCTGAGAGCAGTGCTTTCATGTTGTTTGTAAATTACCTAGCCTAAAGTATTTTGTTATAGCAGCATTAATGGACTAAGGTACATGATTTGTCAAATATTTAATACAATTTATATATTATACAATGTATATATTATATATTATATAATTATATATTTATCAGCTCTATTGAGCTAGAATGATACAATAAACACCACATGTTTAAGGTATGACAGTATATATACTAGTGAACGTGTTGCCACGATCAAGATAGTATATCATTACCTCAGTTTAAAAGATAGCTTAAGCCAAGTGTGGTGATGAACACTTGTAATACCTGAACTCTGAGAACCTGAAGCAGAAGGATCATAAGTTCAAACCCAGCCTGGGCAACTTAGTAAAACCTTGTCTCAAAAAAAAAAAGGCGGGGGGGTCCTGGGGATTGGCTCAGTGTGAAGGCCCTGGAGTCTGTTCCCAGTGCTGCAAGAAAAATATAAGCACACAAAGAAAACTTGGAAATATAGAAGAAAAAGAAGTTACTCAAATCCTCACATATAATTTGTAGAATCTTTAATACTCTTTTTCATTTAACACAGCATTATGAGCATTTTTCCATGTTATTACGTGATCTTAATAGCAGATTTCTTGAGAAATCAGTAAGTTCATATCATGTTATTATGTGATCTTGACAGCAATAAGATTTCTTGAGAGATCAGTAAGTTCATATCGAAGCATGTTCTTTACACATCTAGCATGGTAGTACACAGAACATTATATGTTAGATTTTCACCTACTTTGATGAAAGAGATTGTAGAAAGGAAAAAAGGGAGAGAGAGCACAAGGGCAGAGTAGTTCTGAATTTTCTGTCTTCCAATGTAAGTAAATATTTCTGTCTCTAGGGACCACTAGACTAGCGCTTTGAGAGGAAGGGCAGGATGTCGTAGAGCATATGTATGTCTTAAGGGAAGCTGTTCTGAAGCTGGAGGCTAAGCTATATGGTACATGACAGTGCCTAAGAAGAATATGTTTAGTCTTTAAAGCCCCATGTTGCATGTGGAGAAAGTTGGAGTGTGTGTGTGTGTGTGTGTGTGCATGCACGTGTATGTATATACTTAAAAACCCAGTGAAAACTTCGGGAGACAGAATTCTTGTACATAATAGAACAACCTTAATGGTTGAATTAGTGGCAGGTTTAAGGAGTAATTCTTATGGCCGTCCTGACTCAGAAGGGTGATAATATAAAAAGAATGGTTAGAGGGAAGAGAATTGGAAGTTTGAACCCAGTCTGTGCAAGTTAGCATCTGTCTGAAAATAACAAAAAATAAACAGGTGGGGATATAACTCAGTGTGAAGGCCCTGGCTTCAGCCACCAGTGTCACAAGAGACCTGAAGTTGAAGTTTCCTGCTTTTCTTTGGTGTTGCTTCTCTTAATGTTCTTGTCTGCTGTGGTACCAGGGGTTCTCTGTTCCCACAGGTTCTAATAGGTCTTGTCTTTGATAGTCATCCTTTGTTCCCATGTGTAAAGTAGGTGAGGAACCAGGCAAGAGGAAATATTTTAAAATAGCAGTTTTCAGATTGTGGGCTATTAAACTTTATCAATATGAAAGATAGTAGAAAATATCAAAATATGTTATAAAAGGTAATAGGAAGCTGTATTTCGTGAAACTCAGTTCTCTGTAATTGTGTTTACTTTTGTGTGTACTGGGTTGTAGTATATACTGTGTGTTAATCACTGGCCTCAGACATTTGAGAAATACCATGTGGAGAAATGAAATGGTGTGGTCAAGTATACTGGGGACCAGTGGTAAGCCATTTAGGGTTCTGGGGCTTACTTTACCTGTTGTTCTCCTATGGGCCAGAACGGTGGGCCTTCCTTCTTTTTACTAGTGTCACGAAACTCCTCTTAACTATGGCTCTTGTTCTTCTTTTACTTGCTGGGTAATGAACTGTAGTCTAGCATAATAGCAGAATCTTTTGAAGTTGAGTTGAGTTGAGTTGGTTTGGTTTGGCTTGATTTTGTGAGAGGGTCACACAGTGAAGCTCAGGTTGTCCCTAAATTCATGGCAGTCTGTCTCAGCCTCTTGACTGCTGGAATTTAGGTATGTGCCTGTTTGTGTTTTTGTGTTTATGGGTTTTGGGGTGTGTGTGGCTTGAGATTGGGTTTCACCCTATAGTTTAGATTGCCCTTGAATTTACTGTATACCCCAGGATGACTTTGAACTTGCAATTATCCTCCTGCCTCCACCTCCCTTATGCTGGAATTACAGGCATGCACCATCACACCCTTACTGTGTTTGTTTTTAAAGTAGATTGCCAGTGTATTTAAAGTAGTTGGCTGGCTTACAGGTAGTTAAAAACTGAAAACCTAAGGCACAGAGGTTTCCTTTTTCATTTCAGTGTTGTAAATAGAACACAAATCTTCCCAAGTTGAAGTTTTGTAGTGATCACTGAGGATTCATCTGTATTTTAGAGGAATAGGAGAGAACAGTGCCTGACATTTTGTGGATACTCAATAAATAATTGTGGATGGAAAGAATCCTGTGCATTTGTCTAAACTCAGTGACATCTTAGCAAGTGATGAAGCAAAACTGATGGTAGAGAGCCATGCCCTTGCATGTCTGCTGACCGCCATCTGGGACTCTTCTTACTGGTAACTAGCGCAGGCTGGGGGGAGCAGCTTGCCATACTCATGTGCCTGCCACCATTGGGGGAGTCTCGTTTTGCTACAGGCCAGGAGAAGAAGCATCCCTGCCCCCACCTGCTGACAGCCCTCAGGGAAGCCTTGGTGTAGCTGTGCAGGTCTGAAGAATCCTACTCCATGCCCCACCGCCTCCCTGGGAATCTAGTTTTGGAGAAACCCAGATGCCTGACCCATTCCCCTATACTGCAGACCAGTGGTCAACATGGGAAGCACATGAGACTCCACAGCTGGCTCATCTAGAAGAAGCCAGGAAAATGTCAAGATGAAGGAGTAAAATGCAATCTCAGACTTCCAGCCCACACAGAACAAGTCTAGGAGACGTAGCCATAGACATGGAAGAAATTGGAAGTCACACACCTGAAATTTCTGAAATGATAGCAACTGAAGTTAAGAAACAACTTCATGAGGCTGTAAAAGAAATCAGATCAGAAATAATATCTCAGGTAAAAAAAAAAAGTGACAACCATAATGAAAGAATTGCTGAGTGCATCTAAAGAAGACATAGATTTAAAAAAAAAAGAGCACAGGAAAATGATGGAAACCTTGAATGAACAATGTAGGAAAGAATTAGAATGTATAAAACAGATTCAGAGAGATATCCTTTCGGAAATTAAGAGCTCCACTGAAAGCTGGCAAAACTGCTTGAACAAAACTTAAGGTAAGACTTTCACACCATGAAGACAGGATTGCAGCTAGTAATCACAAAAAGAAAGATCTCTTTAAAATAACAAGGAACTAGGAAACAGTAATTCAGTAGCTGAAAGGTGATGCCAAAAAAATTATGTAAGATTGATAGGTGTCAAGAAAAAACAGGAGTCAACACAAATGACATAAAAAAGACATTCACAAAAGTAATAGCAGAAAACTTCCCAAGCATGACAAAAGGCTCTAACAGATAAGTGAGGCATATAGAACTCCAACTAGCCATCACCAAAATAAATCTACACCCAGACATATAATAATCAAGATCCCAGAAATTCACCACAAGAACAGAATATTAAAAGCTGTTAGAGAGAGCTGGGGCTTTAGCTCAGTGATATAAACGCCTGCCTGGCAAGCTCGAGGTCATGAGTTCGATCCCCATCCAAAAAACAAAAAAAAGTTAAAAGAAACATTACCTATAAAGGAAAACCCATCAGAATCATGGCAGATTTCTCAACTTGAACCATGAAGTCAAAAAGAGCTTGGAGGGAAGTGTTTCATATGCTAAAACTGTTTCCGACCCAGATTGATGTACCCTGCAAAATTATCTTACAAAATTAATAGAGAAGTAAGATACTTCCATGACAAAGAACAACTGAAGGAACTCATGACCACCAAATCAACACTACAAAGATACTCTAGAGAGAGATAAAGACAACCATAGTTCCAGGAATAGCAGCAGAGGGGGATTGCTGAGCAGGGCAGGCTGTTGAATAGAGGGGAAAAGAAGGGAGCCAACAGTAGGAAAATACCATGGCAGGGACAAGCCAATTCATGTTGGTCATAACCATTAATGTAGGTGGCCTCAATTCACCAATAAAAAGAAACACAGGTAGAGTGAATCAAGAAACAAGATCCATCAATATGCTTTGTGCAAGAAACACATTTAACTCACAAGGAAATTCATAAACTAAAAGTTAAACTAGAGAAAACAATGTTTCATACAACAGGGACCCAGAAAAAAGCAAGTATAGCTTACCCATGAACTGCAGAATGGATAAGAAAGATACAATATTTTTTTACAATGGAATGCTACTCAGTTATAAAGAAAGATGATCTTGAGGCTCATGGATGAAATGGTTTGTGTTGTCTCCCTAGTGTGAGAGACTGAAGGAGTTAGTGGGATCCAAAATGTACAGTACATATAGTGAAAATGAAAAGGGAAGAAATGGCTAAAAAGGGAGGGAACAGCTGGGATAGGAGAAAAGAGGAAAGAAAAGAAGAGATCATATGTGTGTGATTTTATTTTATTTTTGGTCCTGGGGATTCAACTCACACACTTGTAAGGCTGGTGCTTGTGCCCTTGAGCTATGTGCCTGACTCACAAGATAGAGAATGATAACAGTAATCTGTTAGCCAACAAAAAGAACTATTTGTGCTTTCATTATTTGATCTTTTTTTTCATAAATATGTCTGGTAATCTGAACAACTGCTTTGAAAACAACACTATGCAATGTATTAACCACTGTTAATCCCTTATTCTGTTTTGAAATTCTTTATGTTTTCTTTTTTGTTGTTGTTTTACACTAAAAAAAATAGGTATAAATAGGTGATAACCTCATTTCTGTTCCATACTCTTTGGGAAGGAGAGGTAAGGATAAAGGAATCTCAAACTGACAAGAGTGGTAAATAAAAGAAATCTCTATGTTCTCTTTTCTTTTCTTTTTTTTTTGAGAGATTCTTGCTATGTAGTCCAGGCTGACCTTGAACTCACTATGGACCTCAGTATGGCCTAGAACTGATGGCGATCCTCCTGCCTCAGCCTCTGGAGTTCTGGGACTACAGGCATGCACCACCATACCTGGCAGCCAGCTATGTATATCTGGATGACCATTCTTAGGAGAGATGGGGAAGCTGTAAATATAGAGTTGATGGTGGGATGACATTTTGCTAGTTTTTAGGGATATTGGCCCATGGCTGACTTTTTTCTTCCCAGTTACGGTAGAAGTTAATTGCTTAATGGCTGATTGTCTTTAGGGGAGTTGTCCTTTTTCCTCCAGGGGGATGTTTGAATGAGAGTGGAGACTACTTTGTGAGGGGCCACAGCTGTGGAATAATCTGTTTGGGGATTAGGTGCAAGTTAGTCTATAGTAGAAATCTGCCTTCTGGTTCCTGAAGTTATGTTCTTTTTTTTTTTTTTTTTTTTTAAAGAGAAACAAAAGAATGTCAAGGGTAGAGATAATACAGAATTTCAAAAAAAAGATAATAAGAAATCACTAGTTGATAAATTACATATTGTCCTCTTAAAAATAGTTGTTCAAGTTACAAAATTAAAGCATACAAAGTAGATATACAAACAGTGGGAGTGTAAACAGCTATGCATGCATGAATCCCTGCATGTATTTCTATCCTTTCTGTATTAGAGGGAAAAACAAAACATAGCAAGACAAAACAAAACAAATTCCTATAAAAACATGAAATCAAAAAGTCTTATAAAACCACAATACAAGATGATCTACAATGATTACTGTGTTTCTTATTATCTTCAATAGAATTGTCTATATCATCAGGCATAATTGAATATAGCACTATAATTGAATATAACAGTACATAATATTAGTAAAAATAAAACATTGTAGACAGTATAAAAGTTCAAAGGCAGGTAATAATCAAACCAGAGTGGATATTCTGGTGAATCTTGTCATCTTCTTAAGTGCAATTGCCTATACTCTCAGACTTGATACTATCCATCATAACAGCTTTGAATAAAATTTATCAATACAAAACAGCAATCTAACAAACCAGATTCGATTACAATAAGTCATGGTAAACAGTGTAGGTTTTACAGAGCTTTAGATTAAGTTAATAGGAAATTAAGGATGATTACCATACTATATCCTGTTATTTTTGGGATTATTGTCTGTGCCCTCAAATCTAGTACAGGTAGAATGACTGGAACAGAATATAATCCATCTAAGCAGAGTGGTGTGAGTAATGTGTGTTTTAAATCCTGGTGCACTATTAACAATATAGTGTATCCAGGCCATCTATGTTAGCGATTCTAGTTATCCTTCTCTGCCTCATTTCTGCTATGCTATTTTTCTGCCTTTGTTTGTCTAGTTTTCTCCTTCATTCTACTGCCTGCCCCACTCATTGAGGCCTTTCTGCCACTGTTCCTAAAATCCTGGTATTTTTTCCTCTCTCTTTCTAGAATGTCTTTCAGTATTCTCTGTAGGGCTGGATTGGTGGTCACAAACTCCCCCAGTTCCTCTTTGTCATGGAAGCATCTTGTTTCTCCATTAATTTCAAGTGACAGTTTTGCAAGGTACATCAATCTGAGCTGGAGGTTATTTTCTTTCAGGGCTTGGAATACTTCACTCCAAGCTCTTCTTGATCTGATGTTCTGTGTCGAGAAGTCAGCCATGATTCTGATGGGCTTACCTTTATAGGTAATCTGTTTCTTTTCTCTGACAGCTTTTAATATTCTGTTTTTATATGGAATTTCTGGTATCTTGATTATTATATGTCTGGGTGTAGATCTGTTTTGGTTGTAGGTGGCTGGGGTTCTGTATGCCTCCCACAACTGAATGTCATTTTCTTTTCCCATGCTTGGGAAGTTTTCTTTAATTATTTCTGTGAATAGCCTTTGTAATTTGCCTGTGTGTATTCCTGCTTCTTCGTTCACATTTCTTATGCTTAAATTGTAGATTCTCTTGTCATCTTCTAGCCTTTGTATTGCTGCTGCCTATTTCCTTGTTATTTTTAAGAGATCTTTCCTTTCATGATCACACATTGCAAACTTGTCTTTAAGTTTTGATAGTCTATCCTTAGTTTCTTTTAAGGCATTTTGCCAGCTTTCAATGGAGTTTTTAATTTCCTGGTAGTCTCTTTGAATCTGCTTCATTTATTCTATATTTTCTTTATATTCTTTATCAAATGTTTCTCTCCTTTTTTTGTGTTCCTTCTTCCATCTGTATCTTTATGAGAGATGCTTCCTGAGAGCATTTCTTTTATTACTCTACTCATATCTTGCTTTACCTGATTTAATATTTCAGTTTTGAGCTTGTCTATGAGGTCCCAAAGATATCTCTTAATGTCCATTAAAGCCATGTCTGATGTTGTGTGTTTGCTGCCCTCAGCTTCCCTTGTTTTTCCTTCTCCTGAATCAGGGCTCTCAGGGTTCTGGGCTGAGGGCCTCCTCCTGCCTCTCTGTCCTGTCATGGCCCTGGTTTCCTCCACACAGGTTACAGTGCAGGTCCCAGCCCCCTTCCCTGTTGGCCATGTTTCCTCTGAAGCACGCTGGCAAGGGAACTCTGCCCTCTCCTGACTGCTCTTGTCACTGATGTGTAAGCTGCGGCTGCGTATGCCTGCCCCTCCCCACCAGGCCAGCCAAACTTCAGGGGCCTTCACTCAGTTAGTGCATGCTAGGTGCAGGGAATCAATTTGGGACGGTTCATTGGGTCCTGGCCAGAGGCGCAGCCCAGTCCAAGCAAATCCCATGAATCTGCTCTGGGGAGGGAGCACCCAACTGAAGTCACTGTCACTCCCAGTTCAGGCTTCTACTGCCCGATTCCAACATTTCGCCCATTTGGTCACTCCCTTCATATGATGGGGGCCTCATTCCCAGCACTGACCGTGGATTAATGAAGGTCCCTTCACTGGCTCCGCTCTCTGTTGGGCTCACCAACCCCCGACTTCAGCACTGCTGTGGTTCTTGTGAGTGGCAGGGGGAACGAGTTTGGGTGGCTCTGTTGGCCAGCACGGATTCAAGCTGGCGGGTTGCTGTGAAAATGCTGTGCCCTGTAATTTTTAGCTGTTTTAGTTGTAGTCCTGACGTATTTGACGAGCTTTTTTACATTTTAGTTTCTTCCTGTGTCAAGAGGATCCATCTCCCTCTGTCTGGGTCTCTCCAGGGTTTTATTCTGGCATATGAGTTGTTTCTCCTGGGAGGCTTTGTATTTTGTTGCTTACTTATCAGCCATCTTTACTTCTCTCCCTCAGTTATGTTCTTTTTGCCTCAGGAATAATGTTTTCCAGTTTGCTGCAGTTCCATTGACTTAGTTCTTGCTGCTAGTAATGTCTCTGACTGATAACCTTTTCCTTCCCAGAAGCTTCTTTCAGAGTATTTGATAGCTACTGTGCTCAAATTTAAAATGTTATTTTGCCTTTTCTTAGTTTTTGCTCATATTTTAATAATAAGTTGGTGGTAGCAGACTGTTTGAGGTCAGCATTAATAGAATATTTAACCAATTTGGTAATGGTAATTTCTGCATGTGTGAGTAATACAACCTTCTGATTGTTTAGCTGGGAGTATTGAACAAAATTTATCTATATTGTGCTGAAATGTAAATTCTAATAGACTTTGAAAGCATTAGTAGTGGAATTTACTTTGCTGGCTGATTGGCAAGCTTACTCTTGGTGTTGGGATTACATGTGATGAGTTTTGCTGATGCTAATTATGTCTAGAGTTTAGAGAAGCGACTAAAACAATTGCCAGTCTAGGATCATTGCCCACTGAATATTGTAATAGAGGTTATCTTCAGTGAATATCTGCTGCACTATTGCAGGTACTATATAAGAACTTGTAGAGGGTGCTATTAATTTGGGTGTATTCCGATACTTATGTATCAGGCATTGTGTCTGCATCCTGATTCAGGATCATAATAGCCACAGTGTGTATTTACACTTGGCCTACAAACTCTCATTACTAGAAGGTGTTTGGTAGTATCTTGATGATATTCTTGGAGCCCAGGAAGGTAATGTAAAGCCCAGAAGGGCTTAGATGTACATTTGCATATTTGCTTTAGTTTGGTTATTACTTTGTGAATAGAGCTCAAATTCACTTTTAGAATTGAGGCCAATACTTGTCAGGGGATCAGTATATGTGATCCATAGTATGACAGATGGAAACGTCTTTTTCTTTTTCATATGCCAATGTCACATTTGTTGGCCTGAGCTCAGCTGGATCTTTGGCACAAGCTAGAAGTCATAAACCTTGATTTAGTGCATGGACTCAATTTTCCAATTACTAGTAGAAACCTGCCATAAATTGTAATGCTTGTATTTTATTGGAGTTTGGAATTATCCCCTCCAGAGATGTTCATGTTGATTTTGTAATTATGATTGGTAGTACCACTTTGTTTTTTATTTTTATTTTTGGTAGTACTGGAAATCAAACCTAGGGACATAACTGTTGAGCTACACTCCACGCCCCCCTCCCTTTTATTTTTGGAGACAGAGTCTCATTAAGTTGTTCAGGCTGGGCTCAGATTTGTGATCCTGTTGCTTTAGTCTCCCAGACTGCTGGAATTACAGCTGTATTGCCACCTTGCTGTTGTGGTATCACTTTTGAATCTTTCAGAAAAAGGATGTTTTTCTGATTGATTTGTGTGTGCATGTGTATATGCTTGCGTGTGTGTTTGTATGCGTGTGTGTGTGATGGGGTTTGAACTCAGAGGCTTAGTAAAGTACACTCCCAATTCCTTAACTTTTTTTTTTGGAGACTATCTCCCTTTGTATGTGCAGGCTGGCCTTGAACTCACTATGTAGCCTAGGTTGGCCTTGAACTCACAGCAATCCTTCTGCCTCAGCTTCCCAAGTGCTGGAATTACAAGTATGTGCTACTATGCCTGGCTCTTTTCAACTTTTGGATGTAGTATTGAATTATAAATATAGGTTTTGAGTATCTCTTATCTAATGCTTGGGATCAGAAGAGTTAGCTGGCTAGGATTTTTCTCCTGTTCTGTAGGCTGTGTGTTTAGTCTGTTGGTTGTTTCCTTCACTATACAGAAGCTTTTAATTTAATACAATTCTAATTGTAGATTCTTCCTATTAAGTCTTGAGCTATTATAGTCCTAATCAGGAAGTCATTGCTTCTGCCTGTGTCTTGAAGTGTTTCTTCTATGTTTTTATCTAAAAGTTTCAGTTTTAGGTCTTATATTTAGGACTTGGATTCATTTTGAGCAGGGATATTGTTTCAATCTTCTGTATATAAATCCAGCACCATTTGCTAAAGGTTCTGTCTTTTCTCTATATATTTTCCCCCCTTTGTAGAGAATAACATGGCTGTGTGGCTGTGTTTGTTTCCTATATTCTATTCCATTTGTCAACATGTCCTTTTAAATTTTTTAAAAAATATTTATTTTTGAGACAAGATCTTTCTGTGTAGTTGAGGTTGTCCTTGAACTCACTAAATAGCCCAGGCTGACTTAAACTCACAATGATCCTCTAGCTTCCTGAGGGCTGACAGTGCTGGGTTTACAGTGATATGTTATCACACCTGGTTTAGGTTACACATCCCTTGTTATGCCAGTACCTTGCTGTCCTTAAGGGTCTGTAGATTTCCAACTTGGGTGTTGTGATACCTTTCAGGTTGAATAGTGAGTAATCCTTGGCTGTTCATTCATATTTAAATGTGCGGTTTTTTGGGGGGTGGGTGCTAAGCTCCTATCTACCGCTGAGGTATACATCTAACCCCTCATTTTTTCTTTTAAAATGAGTTGGAGGTTAGTTTTCATGTGCAGGGCTTATGGAGTGGTGGTGGTTTTCATTTACTGGTAAGCTGGTTAGTCAGACTTTCTTTGGGATACCCTCAGCTGTCAGTAACTGAAGTCCTCTTTTCTTTTGGGCTCTTTTGTTTTTCATTAGGGGCATTTTCCTGTCTAAGAAGATAAATTTGACCCCAGTATTCTGTGGCTAAGTTGGGGAAAAGGAGAGCAGTAAGTGGGTAGTGCATGGTCTTTAGGCCTCATTCTCCTTATTCCCTGTCAGAAGAACTCTGTGCACACTGCAGAGTGAAGGACCTGCTTCTGGTTGGGTCTCCTGGATCATGGTATCTATAGTTTTGATGAGTGGCTTTTTATGTAATGATTCAGCAGATCTTTTTTGCCTGCTGTGAGCCTGCTCCCAATTCCTGAGCTTCTCGGGCTTTCTTCTTGGTTCCCTCTGTCAATAACTGCCTACCATGTCAGTTATCACAAAGCCACCTGTTATTTAGCTCACAGTTGTGCTGATATCTGTAGTCCAATGTGTGGTGCCTTCTCTGTGTTTTTGTTTGTTCAGGGTCTCTACCACTCTGCTAAGGAGCAGGCGGCCAGCTATGGAGAGGTATGCTCAGGTCTGTGCTCAGCACATAGTTGTGTTACCTGGTCTATGATGTATTTGGTGAATTGGTTGGATTAGTGTAAGGAGGAGGTAACTAGATCTTCCATTTCTTACCAGGTCTTTAAAAATGGCCTAATAACACACTGAAAGTATTTTTGAAAATATTCTGCTTTGGTGTTTTATGGATAATCTATCCAAAAGGGACTTTTTTTTTTTTTTTTAAAGAGGACATGAGCTTTAGCTTTTTAGGATGTTTCAATGTCTTTAGGGAAGTGGGAAGAGTGTGGGTAAGTTTGCCAGAACTGCTATAACAAAATAACAGACTGGGTGACTTAAACAGAATTTCACAGTTCTGAAGGATAGAAGTTTAAGATCCAGGTATTGCCAGTTTTGGTTCCTTCTCAGGCCTTCTGGCTTGCCAATGACTGCCTTCTTTCTGTCCACAAGGTAGTTTTACTTCTCTATCTTTGTCTGTATCCTAATCTCATTTTCTAAGGATATCATGAGTGTTGGATTAGGATCTACCTGTATGACTTCATTTTACCTGTTAGCTCTTTAAGGGTTCTGCCTCCAAATACAGTCACATTCTGTGGTAGTAGGGGTTAAGACTTTAATATAGGAATTTCAGAGAGGGAATACGCAATGTAGCCCAATCAAATGTTTTAATTACCTCTTATACTTTGAAAACAGTATTATTTGTAGTATGTTTTAGTTGGTATGACTAATGGAACTAGGTAGCTTCTGCTGGGTGATCAGATATATGGGCCTGGTTTGTTTGAATCCTTGCCTTGCCTCTTAGCAGTTTCCTAAATTATTTAATCTCTGAGACTTGCTTTCAGATCTGTATACTGGAGGTTAGAGTACATCACAGGGTGCTTATAAGAAATCAAAAATAGTATATGTTAAAGTTCCTACTCAGATTTGACTTTTTTCAAGGAGTCCGTTGTTATTATTGGTCTTTTCTTTTCTTTTTTTTTCTCTAAAATACTGTTTTGTACCCCTCCACCTCAATTGAAGGTGTTAATTGAAAATTGACCTGAAAGGTATAGATATGTATATAATTTTTTTAAAATTACAGTATCATTTTCTGTTCATGAGTGGTTAAATATGTGGCAGTCACTCAGTCTCCTGTTGGAATTTCTATTATCAGGGATTCAGTTTCACCTCTTTTACATTTTACAGAAGACACTTTAATTGAAACCCACACCATTGTAATCTGTTGAGTCAGTAAGATTTTGTATGTTCAAAGTTGATGCATGAGGACAAACTTCAAAAACTTTGTACAGGTATACTTTAATCAGCAAGCCACAAGAGTACCCTTTCCCACCCCATTCTTGTTTCTCCCCTTTGTTATTCAAGGAGGATATCTTATTTTAACTTAAATTCTAGCTTAATACTTTCCTTTTTCAACTGTCTCAGTCTTCTGTCAGTTATCCATTTTTATAGTCCATTTTGATCCGTCTGATTAAAAAAATTGAAAACTCGGTTGTTTTCCCATTTGTTAATTAAACCAGTGAGAATGGAACTATTTGTTTCATGGTTGTTGAGGTTGAAACCAAAAAGACCAAATATTCACACAAGGATTCTTGGCTCCCACCGGCTATCAGGGGTTTTTGCTTTAGTGATGGTAGAAGTTAAAACTGAGGCATTCAGCATGAATGCAGAGGGAAAAGTTTTAATTAGATAGGAAGAGATAATGAAGGGAGGCACAGATCTAATAAAAATTATGCTGGCTCCTAGTGAAGAAAAGTAAGAAAAAATAGGGAAAAGGCTTCAGTTTGAAAAACTCAAAGTGACAGAGCTCTAAAGACAAAGATCAAGCACTGGCCCATTCACAAGAGAACAGAGACCAGTTTTAATGGGGTACTGTGATGGATGAGGGAAGCTGGTTGATTATTACTCTATGTCCTCTCTGGATTTATGTCTCTGCACAAATCTTGTGGCTGAAGAGGTGGTAGGTCCCCATGAGATGATCATTCTTGCTTGGGGCAGTCTCAGTCATGTGAGACTCTCCTGAAATCTGAGGTGACTAGTATAGAGTTAGAGACTTGACAAGTATAGAGTATAGCTGAATGTCACTATAATTCATTCTCTTACCTTGTGGTGTCCTCTGTCTTGAAGGAGAATGAGATAGGCTAGTCACTGGTGGCAAACCTATGGCACATGTGCTGCAGTAGACTGTTATCATTGAAAGGTTCACTATCTGTGGACTAAGTAAAATTAGGGCCAATAAACCTTATTTTGCCAACTTTTAGACAGATGTTTCTTAAACGTCTTACCTGTCTGTATGCAGAGTGAAGATTAAGCTTTGTTCTACTTTTAGTTACCATTGGACGTCTGTAGGCTCAAGTGAAGAGTCATGATTTTTAGTAAAAACCTCTTTAAGTTCTTGACTGCCTCTGAAGAAATCCCAAATCATGCTTCCAGTGAGTAATAGATTAAGGGCCCTGGAGTTCATTTGTCCTCTATCCCTGTGGTGGTCACTGTATCACGATTGTTCAAATTTGAATCCTAGTTTTGTGCTTAGTTTTCTTTTCTTTTCTTTTCTTTTCTTCTCTTTTCTTTTCTTTTCTTTTCTTTTCTTTTCTTTTCTTCTTTTCTTTCTGGCAGGATATTGCTATGTACTTTAGGCAGGCATCAAATTCACAGCAATCCTCTTGCCTCAGCCTCTCAAGTGTTGGAATTACAGGTCTTGCTTTCCACTGGATACACGTTTTCTTCTGTTGGTTTAAAAGTTACAATTTTTTTTTTGTATTCTTAACCATTTGTCCTTAATTTAAAACGTTTATTTACTCTCCTTTTTAAAAATTTACCAATATCTGTGTCTTCTCTTTTAGTAAGACAGGTGCTTTATTACACTCTCATTTTTCCCTCACCCACTCAAAATGATATTATCTAGGATTTTTAGCTCCTTTCTTTGTGATGTACTTTTGTCTTTTGCTTTCCTATATCTGTCTCACTCTCATTCCCGTTTTCGTTTCCTTCTTTTTCTTGTTTATTTACTTTTTGTGTTCTTTCAGAAAAGTTTTAAAATAAACATTTTTATAATCTTGCAAATGATTAATAACTAAACATAAAGGTTTGATACTGAGGTATAAAGATGTAGGAATACTCATACAGTTTAGTTCTTTTCATTACTTTGGACATGGGCATTAGTGCACTGAACACTACGTGAAGCAGCTTTAGGTTCATTAGGGTGTACTTGCATAGATTTTTTTCCATTTTTTGCAACTGGTTGTTTCCTTGTTTTGTAAAAGGAATGAAGAACATTGACATTGTAGAGACTGTTCAAAGATTGTGGTAATACAGAACCTTAGAAGTATGTAAGAGTATTAATAATCAAAAAAGATTAAGCAGAGGAAAATTCTTTAAATGCCACTGATTAAAAGATTTAAAATGAAAAGTAAAAATAAACTGATTTCAGATGTAAATCTCAGTAGAATATAACTTCAGAGTGTACCTTCACTAGGTCTATGTATTATCTGGTAATCTTTTGTTTACTTGTAATATACCAAAAGAAAAATTTACTTCTTTTTTTCCTGACCCTAGATTCAGGTCAGATGACACAAAGGACATCTCTTCAGTGTCCTTTCCTTTTTCTGTTGGTACTGGGGATTGAATTCCAAGGCAGTGGTCCCCACTTCCCCCTCAAACTCTTCCTCTCCCTCTTTTTCCTCTCTTTTTTTCTTCTCTCTCACCCATCCCCTTCTTTCTTCTTTGGTTCTTTCTCCTTCATTCCTCCTCCTCCCCTTCTTTCTCGAAACCCTCACTACTCCCCTTTTCCTTGTCTTCCTTTTGGTATTGGGGATTGAACTCAGGTAGCACTGATCCACAATCCATAGGCCTCACAATTATTTTATTTTGTGACAGGGTCTCAGGCCGATCTGGAATTTGGGATTCTCCTGCTTCAGTCTCTCAAGTAGCTAGAATTACAAACATGTACCACTATACCCAACTTAAGTGTCTTTTAATATGGAACGATTCCTTAGTCTCTTCTAACCTTGGCAGTTTTTATAAGTAATGTCTTAGTTACTTTTCTTATTGCTGAGACAAAGTACCCAACACCCAAAGTTAAAGGAGGAAAGGTTTATTTCAGCTTAAACTTTGTAGAGATTTTGGTTCCCAGTCAGTTGGCTCCAAGGCAGGTGGCACAGCAGAGGGGCATTGCAGAGGAGAAATAGTTCATGACAGGCAGAAAACAGCAAACCAGCAAGCAGCAATGGACAAGAAATGACAAGCATGAAGCAGCTACTCTCTTTCTGTACCTTATATCTTACCCTTAGGATGGGTAGCATACCCAGCCTCACATGCTCTAGATCCAGCCCCAGCTGTGACCACATGAGGTTTTTTTTTGAGGGACATCTAGACACAAGCCATAACAATTTATTTTGTATAACATTCTCTAGTTTGGCATCTTTTTGGTTTTAATATTAGCCTGGCTCCAAAGTAGTACTCTTACAGGACACAGACTGTCCATGTGAAATGATCTAGCACCGTGTGAGTATTTACATTCTTACACATGGCCCATGTTAGAGTGCTTTCTTGTGGCGGAGTGGAACCATAAATAATTGGTCATTTGGGGTGTATGCCTTATGTGTAAGGTTTCTAGTACTGGACTAGAGAGCTTTTGTTTTAAAGTGTGTTATGGCTGCATCTAGATCCCCTCTCCCCAACCAAGCTTCTTCATAGGTGGGGCTTTTTTAGAGGTGGCAGCATCAAGGGTAAGTGATGCTAGGACTGATTCATGGTAAAATACTAGGATCAAGGGCACTAGGATTAAAATGTTAGTGCTACCTGCCCTAAGTATCCTGGATAAAATATAAGGGATAGAACAAACTGTGGTCACCCCTCCTTGCTTGCTTTGCTACCTTCTGCCCGCCAAACTTTCTCTGTGAAGCCACCCTGCTTCGGTGTAAGCCAATTTTGGACTAAAGCCGCTACAATTGTGAGCTAAATAAACCTTTTCTCCTGTAACTTTGGGTATTTGGTCTCAGCAATGAGAAAAGTAACTAAGAGTATGGATGAAATAAGGGAGAGATAGGAAGGAAATTTAGAAATTTTCTTCCTGGATCTGGTCAGAATGACCAAATAGATGTGTCCACTTAGTGAGTTTATTTACCATTTTTATCTTATTGGTTAGATGTTACAATATTCACATAATTTATATAGAAAGGTTAGTCTGGAGATGGCAGCCATGTGGAATAGCTTACCAAACTGCAGGATAAATATACCCATTGCGGACTTTAGCCTTTTCCTGCCCATGTTATGTCTATGTCAGCTGATATTTTTATTCTGTGGTTTTTGAAATGAGACTACTGTCTCTAAGATCAATTATTTATAGAATTATCAAGTAAAATTTCTCAGAAACTTTTACAATAGTTTTAAAGCAGTATGTGTAAACTAAACCACTCTTTTTAAACTTAGTAATTGGAAACAAATACTCTTATTCTCTTTTGGTTGTTGTCGAAAAGTTACTTGATATAATAAGTAAGCTTTTTGAAAAATACCTTTTGAAGCCACTACCCTCCCCCCATCTGCAGTTTTATATCTTTCCTACAACTCTATGTAGTCCTCTAGTTTTGTAACAAGGCTATATAGTCCAAACTAGCCTTGAACTCACTGTGTAACCCAGGCTGGCTTTGAATTCACAATAGTCTTCCTGCTTCTGCCTTCCAAATGCTGAGATTACAGGCGTGTCCACCATGCCCAATCCTCTTCCATAACAAATGTTATAAGAGGGCAAAAAATTATGTCAAGATACTGAGAAAACTGTATTTTCTAAGTGTTAGCCAGAAAGATTATCTTTCACCAGAGGGCAATAATAAGAATGATTAACACTGGGGATATAGCCCAGTGGTAGAACACATATTTAACATGTACCAGCACCACAAACAACAGAAAAGAAGCAAAAAGAATGATTACAGACATTGCATATCTTGAAAATGGAACATTTCTAGAATTAAAATGTAATTCATAAAATTTTGTTTTTATGAATTTGGATTACTCATTATTTTGAGTGTTGCCTTCTGCTAATTACTCTAACATGAATTAAATTGACTTTTTTTGTTCAGGATCCTAAATGTTTGATGAAATTCATACAATGTTTTGAACTTTATATTTTACTTTTTAATGTATGTATGTATGTATGTATTTTTTGAGACAGGGTTTCATTGTGTTCAGGCTGACCTCGAACTCAAGGTGATTCTCCTGCCTCAGCCTCCAGAGTGCCAGGATTACAGACACGTACCACCATGCCCATTTTGAATTTTACATTTTAGATATACTATACAGATCACGCAACTGTTCCTTAGAGATGCATATGTATTACTTTGAGCTAGTGGATCATAAATCAGCTGCTGAAAATGAAAAGAAGCTAACACATAAAAGTTCTTAGTAGAATTGTCTGAGCAGTGCCTGTTTACTTGAGGCATCAAACTGTCAAGATCAAACACATTTTGTGATGGAGAAAAGAGCTGTAATATCTGTTGGAAAACTGGGAGTATTTTCTTCTTCATTTGTTAGGGATTTGAATATGTTACCAGCTACTCATGGCAAAATACATTTCATTAAATTAACTCAGATTTTACAATTCACTTAAAGTTTATTGGTTAATAGAAATATTAAATTTGCCTGAGTATAGTGGTACATTCCTGTAATCCCAGTACTTAAGAGACTGAGGCAGGAGGATTGCCATGAGTTCAAGGACAGCCTAAGCTACATAACAAGACCCTGTTTCAAAAACAAACCAAGGAATGTTAAATTTGATTTTTTTGTGTGTGCCATTGCTAATTCAGAAGATTGTGCTTCTCTTAAGTGTCAGATATCTTGAGTGTTATGCGTTGAGTTTCTATACACCTCTTTTTTCTCAGTCATATCTATTCTGTATGTTTCTTTAGAATAAATGTAGTTTCTGATTTCCAATGATTATCCTTTGAGCAAAGCTTCCTGTAAGGTATTTTGTGCCTATAGCCAGACATCTCTATAAAGTTTAATTTCCCATTGACTTCAAATATAAATTGCGCTCTCTCTCTCTCTCTCTCTCTCTCTCTCTCTTGACTTTGTCTATTTTTTGCTGCTATAACAGTGCCTGGGATTGGGTAATTTATACAGAACAGAGGTTTATTACTTAGAGTTCTGGATGCTGGGAAATCTAAGATTGAGGGACTCACTTCTGGGGAGGTCTTTGGTGTGTCATCCCCTGGCAGAAGGGCTCCAGAGTATTGATTGGATTGAGGGTGGGGCAAGGGTTCAACCACAAACTAACCTAGTCTTGCAGTATGGCACAAATCCATTCTCAGGTGCAGAGCCCATATGACCTAATCACGGCTTAAAGATCTCACCTGTTAACATGATTCCATTTGGGACTAAGTTTCTAAACATGAACTTTGAGGGGAAACACATTAAAGCTATAGCAATTTACATGGAAGGCTGTCTTTAATGCAGTTTAAAGAATTTAAAGTAGTCGTTGCCTATGGTTCACCCTGGGGATCATGATCCATTTGCTAATTTGACATTCAGCAAATCCCTGAGTATCCTTTAAATGTAAACAGTGCAGATGGAGGTGATGCAGTCCTCTACATAAGAATTGTACATTCCAGGTGCTGTTAAGGTACAGTAAGGGCCATGCTGTAACTAGAGAGTATACCTGGAATCTGGTGCTGCTCAGAGCTGTGTGAGCCATGGAATGGGAAGAGATCTGGATGCAAACTGGGGATAGGAACCAAGAAAGCAGTGATGGAAACAAAGTCTTATTTTATTTATGAAAAGAAATAATCACTCAGGAATAGTGTGATAAAAGGATTGAAGAGGCGAAATGGGCTGTTGCCCCAGGGGGATCAGGGTTTAGTAGATTGTTTTTAATGATAACAGTTTCATTGAGATCCCAGAAACTGAGTTTTTGTGCACAGCTTGAAGATGTCCTCATTCAAATTAGAAACAATAAATATTGCATATGCATAGCACCTTATTAGGTACTTAAGAACAGTTCACCCTTAAGCTTGGAATCTAGCAGTGTGCCAGAAGAGCAGTATAATTTGATTCTCAGGATAATAAGATCACTTTTGAGTTTCTAGCCATACATCAGCATTTATTGCATGTGTGTACCATTTTAGCATCTTCGTAAGGTAGATTGAAAAAGAGTCTTAATGGTTGGTAGAATGTAAGCATAGCGGATTCCTCTTAAGGCACATTGTTTTGGTTACTTCTCAGTAGCTTCCAGCAAGTAGTCTTTTCTACATGCAGACATTGACTGTTGACTCTGCTTTGTTGATGTCACCAGAAAAGCACAGCATCAAGGCCTAATCAAGCCCTTTACAAAAATTACATTCTACCTTGTTAGACTGTTTAGAACCACTGGGCAAGAAGTTCCAAAGTCTCTTGAATGTCATGTTGTTTTTATTTAGCTGAGGATGATTGATTAAGCCACTGTGTTTTAGACTACAGCCAGTAATTCTCTTTGACTATTTTACTGTGCTGTAATTACTTTCCAAATGCTTTGGAAGTGGATGAACAAAACATCACATACTAGTAATTCCTAAATTGCTCTTAGCTCTCATCCTTTTTATCTTCTTGTCAGTGACAATCAAGGGATTGTTGACTTTGAATTCTGTACTTACTGTCCCACCTCCCAGAGCCTGCCTAAAATTTTGGTATTCCCTTTGAAATTCATGTGCTTCTGTGTTCTCATACTAGGGCATTTGTTCCCACTGAGGAGCAGATGGTAAGACAAACATACTGGATCTACCTGGACTGTAAATTTTACTGAAAGATTTTTTTGGGATAGTGAAACATTGTATAATGAAGTTAAATATAAAATCTTCATTAGATTTTACTATGAAACAAAAATGTTTCCAAGAATTTTTTTCTGTCAATTCTTCAGGACGCCTAGACTTTTTCTGTGTGTGTGGGTAGAAGGTCTATGATGTGCCATTTTGTGATCTTCAGATAATCTTTTCAGAAATTCTCATTGTGTGGTAGTCATCACATCTGGTCTGGTTGCTGGAAGTGAATTATTGGACTTGATTTGATTTAGCAAATTTATTCAAAGGATAAGCCAGTATGTCGTGTTTAAGGCCTAAATTCTGGTCTTTAATGAAGTGCTTTTCAGGACAGAATTTTACAACTTCTAAAATAGTTGTGGGCAGGAGCTGGTGGCTGGTAAATGTTAAAGGTATTTGCCAAACTTCATAAATATCTGGTGTAGAACCATTAATGTCCAACAGATACTCTTGGAAAATTGAGGGGTTTTGGGAGGAAATAGAAAAAGCAGAATTGTATCAGGTGGCTGTATTTGAGCATGGGAAGCATTGCTTTGTAATTGATTTAGTGTCTCTGCATATATCCAGTATTCCTGAATATTGTATTCACTTATACCTTATTCTGGTTAAAAAATAATGAAAAGCAGTTTCTTAGGACTTAAGGATATCTTTAATGTGCTGTAATCATGTGAATGAAGGAGTTTAATTGAAACAATTAAAGAGTTGTGTTCCAGTGGCATAGACATGGGCTAAGCCACAGACACTCGTAGTATGTTTGTGTCAGCTCCGAGTTGTAGACTTGTGAGTTCCCAAATTCACAAATAATCACTGTAGCTTGAAAGCCAGCCACATAGATTGAACACTTAAGGGTAGTAGAAATGGAGGAAACTCCACAGAGAGAATGCATGCAGCTGGTGGGAACCTTAGCTCCTTCAGCTGGTGGGGAGTTGGTGGCCCACTTCCCACACACATAGTGGCAGGTTCAGATCTGCTGCTGTAGGTCAAAGGGTGGGTCGAGGCAGACCAGGGACTGTCCAGTTTGTTTGTCACCACAAACTGTCCAGTGTGTTTTTCACTTGTAGTTCTTGAACTCTGTTTGTCAAAGTGCTAGTGTTGCTGATAATAGTAATAGTTAACGGTCCTGCGTGCCCAGCATGTGCAGGCACTTGAAGTGCTTTCTCTATAGGGCTTTAGTCTCACCACAGCTTCACGAGGCAGTGCTATTATGATTCTGCTTTGGAAATCAGTAATATAAAGTTTATAGAGATTGTGAAACAAGTAGGAACTGATTGAGTTGCAATTTCATTTAGCTGTGACTCCAGATTCCCTATGGTTTGAGATGAGCTGTTGAATTGACTACTACTGGTATGCTTGATCCTATAATAACTATTGGAAACCTTGATTAAAACCTTTAATGAAGGCCATTAGCTTCACATAGCTTAGTGGCATAGTGCCTGCCTGGCAAGTGTGAGGTTATGAGTTTGATCCTTGGTATTAAAAAAAAAAAAAAAAAACTTTAATGGAAAAAAAGAAACAATAGTTTGCTTTTTAAATGGTTCTCTCGTAACAAAATCAATGTTAATTGTAGAAAATTTGGGGGATATATCCTATTCCCCCTCCTGTCATAGAAAGTTGTTCATTTTTTTAGTTTCTACAGATTACTACTAAAAACAATTTGAGTTTCTAGTATTTTTTTATATAATTTATATTTTTATATAATTTATGCATTACATATGTATATAAATGTGTACATATATATACAAGTAGGTCATAATGCACATTATTTTATAACCTGTTTTGCTCACTAATCATTTTGCTATTGTTTTACATAATTTCTGAATTTTTATCATTATGAAAACTTCTTATTCTGTACTAAGATTATAGCTAAATTTCTGAATATATTAATAATTATTACAAAAGCAATATTGTAACTATATATTTATGTATTCTGCACTAATGATTGCTTCCTTCAGATAAATTCTGAAGCAAATAATTCATGAGTCAAACTATCATTTACTGAGTGCTTATGAAGAGCCAGAAATATTACTACTTTATCTCAGCTAATCCTCAGAGCAAGTTTATTGTCCCCTTTTATAAGTGTGAAAGTGGAAGCCTGCATATGACATGATTTGTTGAAACACAGCCAACTCTGCCCATAGCCCTCAGTCTCAGGCCCACCCTAGCTTTTCTGTCTGACAGCCAAGCTCAGGGTGTACTGGAATTCCAGAGAAATGGTGTCCTCAATCAGTGAAGGGGTGGAAATGGAAAGATAAGTAAATAGGCCTTTTCATCTCTCCACTTGGTTTGTCTCTACAGTTTCTCTAGGTGTTTGTGTATAACCATCCTCCATTTGCCCACAGTGGCAAACACACTGTTTTCTGGTTTTTGCTCTCAAATAAGCCACTTTTATTCAAATTCATGTCTTAACATAGGCTTCCAGGGAAATCCAAACTAAGACATTGAGACTGTTTAAATGAGTATACTTACCTGTTCCAGCCTGTATCTTTACAGAAACCCAGTGCCTTACAAAGTTTCATAAATGCATATTTGAGCAAGAGCTATGAGACACATAAAATTTGTAATCCAAACTGTGTGTGTGTGTGTGTTTCAGTACTAGGGATTGAACCCAGTGCCTTCACATTGAGCTGTATCTTCAGCTCTTCTTAGTTTTTTGTTTTTTTTTTTTTTTTGTACAAAGGATCGAACTTACCACCACGTGCGAAGCGCTGCTGAGCTAAATCCCCAGCCCCTTAGTTTTTATTTTGACAGAGGGTGTTACTAAGTTGCCAGACTGGGCTCCAACTTGCAGTCCTCTTACCTCAGTCTCTTAGAATGCTAGGATTACAGGTGTGTACTACCCTCCTGGTTACAACAGGACACATTTTATTGTGTGTCCCTTCAGGTATCATAAACATTTCCCTCCATCTCCTTTCCCTGACCATTTCCCTTTACCCCTCATCCTCACGCATAGACTATTGCAGAATCTGGGGCTGATGCACCACAGGGAATCATAGGCGCATCTTCCAGCTCACTCCTTACTGCAGCTCCTGCTGGCTCCCATCCTCCCAATCCTCAGTAAATACTGTTTGATTTCCTAATTTTATACTTTATTAAAAAAAGAAATTTATAATCTTTTATAAATTTGCCTTGTAGAATTTGGTGCTAATGTTCACAATCTCTTGGCCTTGTAGAATTTAGAACTAATGTTCACAATCTCAAAAAAATTTGAAGCATTTTTTGAATTATAGGCTCCATGGGGAAACACTATGTAGTCTCATCTGGTTTTAACTGAAAAAGTGATGTAGTAATGTGAATAAACTTTTTTTTTTTTAACCAGTTTAGCTTTAAAGGAGATCAGTAGAATAAAAATGTAAGTACATTTTTTAAAAAGGGTCTTACATTGTTTTTTCTCTTTTTTTTTTTTTAATAGCATCTGGAACCCAGGACACAGGGCAGTGTGATGAACCTATGGCTTGTGTACCACACACATGCTGCACCCAGGTGTTTATTATCATTGAAAGCTCTAAAAGGTTTGCCATCACTGGTATAGGGCATGCCAGGCAAGTGCTCAACTGAGCTACCTCCCTGGCCTCTAATAAAAATATTCTTGACTACATTCTCCTACACTGAAATAGGAAGACATTGTATTTATGATGTAATTCAGAATATTTGTTCTTCAAAAAGGGCTGACTTTGTGCTTCTCCAAGGAGAGGCTGGAGGTAAGGATGCTGTTTGGGGAGCTGCAGTAATCCAAGTAGGGGTGGAGCAGGCATTGAAAGAGGCTTTTGGGTGGTGGAGCTAAGTGCTGTTGACTGATGTAGAAATGACTGCCAGGAGCAACTGGGGTGCTACTTGGGGTTCTACTTGCAGCCAGACTAGATGTTTCACCTGGAGAGGGAAGTAGGAAAGAATAGGTAAGGCAAGGGAAGAAAATAGGTTGCATTTTAGGGTGTGTAATGTATAGGTACAGATACATGGCAGACTGTTTTCCATGTGTCATTAGCACTCAGGAGAGAAGTATGGACTGTAAATATGCTTTGGGACTTTTTATAAGTAAGTATTGAAATATGGATTCTTTGTTTGAAGCCTTGGTTCTATGTATGTTTGGGGACAAAAGGGAAAAGGTTAGTCACCACACTACCTACCAAAGTTTGATTATTTTCAGTATACATTGTTTCTCCACCCAAGTTAAAGTTCTTATTTGAGTGAATCTGAGAAATAAAACATACCTGTCATTTGTCTTTCCATTTTATTAATGAAGATATAAAAATATTCTGTAACATAACTTGTATTACATCTATGAAGGTCTGTGCATAATTATATAGTAGTTCTTTTATAGAGAAAGTTCTACCAGAGTGAACACATGTTAATTCTTCATCCCCTTTATGAGAAATTTCAAATATACCTTACACGTGAAGGCATTGCTGTGTGAAAATATGTAGGTCCATATTTTCATTTATGTATGTTGCGTATCTCCATTTCAAAATACCAAATTATAGCTATCAGCACACTGTTTTAGAAGTATATCAATTGTATATCATTACCTAGGTTTCAATAATGCTTATATTATTTCCTCTTGTGGTATATAGGGATATACTGATAAATGTATATTTTATATATACAGTGCAGGGCATAGACCATTGGGTGATTTTGACGGACACACACATGTGATTCCTTTTAAGATAGTAGAACACTCAGGAGGTGATTGCAAAATTCATTGAGACTTTCCAGTGTCATTCTTTGCTTTAATTTCCTTCATCCACAACTGCTGTGTGGAGTAATTTTTAATGTGAGTTAGTTTTTCCTGTTCCAGAATTTAATCCCTGAGAGCTAGAATATATACTCTTGTATAAGGCTTCTTTCACAGCATGTTTTCACTGTTGATGCTTCATGTATCAGTGCTTAGTGGTATGCCATTGCATGAATAGGCCACAATTTACTGATCTGTTTTGTTGATGAACACCTGGACCATTTTCAGCTTTTGGCAGTACTTAACAATGGCAGTAAAGGATCAGAGGATTGGTATATATGTAGTTCTGTGAGAAATTGCCAACTTGTCTCCCAAAGCTGTTGAACCATTTTATACTCCTGTTAACAGTATATGAAAGTTACAGTTGCACCACAGTTTAGTCATTTTCATGAGGATGCAGTGGCATTTCATTGTGATTTTAATTTACATTTCTTTGATGGCTATGTTGTTTAGCACTTTTACATGAATTTACTCAACATTTATATGTTGTGCTTCCTAACAGTTCAAATTATCTGCCCATTGTTTTACTAATTGTCTGTGCTTAAATTATTTAGTTATAGGACTTTAAAAAATACGTCCTGAATACATGTCAGATTTATAGTTTGGAAATATTTTTTCCTCATTTGTGCTTTGCCTGTGTAAGCATTCAGAACTCACACCCCCATCCCCACCCCATGCTTTAAATATGTAAGTTAATTAGAAGTTGTTAGGATGGGCATCCTGGCTGGCTACCTAACATTAAAGGAAGGGATTCAATGTTTCACAGCAGTGTAGGATGTTAAAGATATTTTTGTAGATGTTCTTTATCACATTAAGGAAATTTTCTTCTGTTACTTGTTTGCTGAGTGTTTTGTCATGACAGATGGTTGAATTTTACTAAATGCTTTTTTTTTTTTTTTGTACCTGGGATCAAACTCACGAACTCACACTTGCCCAGCAGGTGCCTTGCCCACTGAGCTAAATCCCTGGCCCTCTAAATGCTTTTTCTACATCTTTTGTGTTACTCAGTTTTTCCTTTATTCTGTTGATATGGTGCATTAGTTTGATTTTCAAATATTAATACTAAACTGGCATTTTATCCCATTTGATCACAGCATATTATCCTTTTAATGTAATGCTGGGCATCTATACCAAATGTTGTAATTTTCTTTACTGGAAGTTTTTGGTATTCAGATCATGCTACTCTCATAAAACAAGCTAAGAGTATTTCTTCCTCTGTTTTCTGAGAATTTGTATAACATTGGTGCTAGTTTTTGTTTTTTGGGTTTTTTGTTGTTTTTTTTTTCAGTGATGTAAGCAATTCACTAGTGAATTCATCCATCTCGAGTTTTGTTTATGGTTGGGGAAGAGATGTGTAGCAATTTCCTTAAATACAGGATGTTTCTCAGATTTTGCTTTATCTTGTGTTAGTTTATTTTTCAAGGACTTATTTTTCATTTCTTCCCTTCCTCCCTTTGTGCCTTCATTCCTTCTTTCCTCCTTCTATTTATTTTGAGATAGTGTCTTGCTGTGTTGCCCAGGCTAACTGTAACTTGTGGTCCTCCTGTTTCAGCTCTCCAAGTAGCTGGCGTTACCGGCTTGTACTGCCATGGCAGCTACATTTGTCTTTGATGTAATTTATTGAAAAGGTTGGGATTCTATTGGAAGCAAACATTCACTGGTGTATTAATTTTGTTAAAAAGTTTTTACTGCTGTCTTCAAGACTTCTTTTTGTTACAGAGTAACAGGATATTTTCAGCAGTAAAATCTTTTAAAAATATTCTTGCTTATTTCTTTTTTTTTCCTTTTTAAAAAATTTTATTTAAAGAGAAAAAAAAAACAAAAAGGGGCAGAAACAATACAGAATTTAAGAAAAAAAAGTAAGAAATCACTAGTTGATAAATTACATATTGTCTTCTTAGACATAGTTATTCAAGTTACAAAATTAAAGCATACAAAGTGTACATTCAAACAGTGAGGGTGCAAACAGTTCTGTTCAGTGATCCAATAAAAACTTAGCAACATGGTTATCAATCCTACACACTTAAACATAAATGCAGTCATATCCTTTAGAGTACTTTCTTTTCTTCCTTTTACTTTTTAAGTCCGTTATCTGTTTAGTTATATCCTATTTCAGGTTGCTAAGTACCTTACTGACTTGTTTTGTTGTTGTTATTTACTTTTTAATCACCTTATATTATTCTGTTGCTTTGTTTTTGAGTTTCTACTCATCCATGTCTCATGGATCAGCTTTGGTGGATTTGGGAGTTTTTTGGAGGTATTTTGTTACTTTGTTATCTACTCTTTTTTTTTGAAGGTAGCAAAATACAGCAGAACAAGCCAGAACAAACCCATGGGAGGCAGTGCAGTGAAACTGACACAGAACCTCATAGCAGGTCACCAGGAAAACAGCAATAGGCACAATAGTGCATCCTGTTCTGTTCACATTAGCTGTTCTTTCAGTCAGGTAGAGCAAAATGGAAGGAAACATCGAACTTACAAAAACAGAATATTGAATAGAGCAGTACCATTAATCAGAACTGAGCACAACAGTGATAAAAATATTTGCCTTCAAGGAGATGGTAGAAGGAAATCCCCCTTACTAGCCACACTGCATACATTCATCCTTCCAAGAGATACTCAGACCTCCGGCTCCCACTTGCTAATAGGGGGTTTGGGGGATGGATCAATGTCTGATTCTTGGCCCGCACGCCGGTAGGCCCCCAGCCGCTTACCCGGGTGGTGAGCTGGCTGCCTATTCTCCCAGTGCCCCAAGTTCCAACATGATGCAGAGCTCAGAAAATGCCGATAGTTAGTTCTTCTTGCTTGTTTCTAAAAGAACATCAACAAATTCTTGTTATAAGTAGAATCCCACTCTTACCTCTTCCTTTGGGATATTCTTAGTCATTCAGTGTCTCAGTTCCCTAAACAAAAATGGGGATATTATTAGTATCTACTAAATAAGATTATTGAGGAGGTTCATGAATTAATAAAGACAAAGCACATAGAATAAAATATCTCACTTGAGAAATAGTGTGCATAAATTAGTGTTTATTACTGGTAGCATTGTTATCACAACATAGTAGTTAATGACTTGCATCACTTAATTATCTCAGGGCTCAGGACTTTGGTAATGTGACCCTGAAGTGTCTTGTTTTGTCTGAGGATGGATGGAATCTCAGGCTTGCATACCTCAGGCAGTCTTCCGCCACTGAGTTAGGGCCTGAGAAATGGACTCAGGATGACTGTGAATAATTGGGATATATTGATCTGTATTAGACACTGTACTACAGTGATCCATCGTATTTTTTTTCCCTCTCATTAGTTCCATTAGGATATTTTGTACCTATTAAATGATATTCTGAGATATAGATTACTGCTATAACCTAGGGAAATACCTATGGATAGTTATGGAGTATGTTCTCAAACAGTTGGCTTTAAATTTTTCAAGTCACAATGCTTTTATTTTTGTTAATGAGTCTTACGTGTCACAGAAACGGTTTTGACCCCATGATGTGTGTTCATGGAGTCATACACTGAAGGCAGGTGCCCATCGCTGGCCTTTCTGACTTCCTAGTGGGTTCTTTTCACATTCTTGTTTCTTTTACTTCTTTGCAGTATGACTTCATTTTGTCTTCTCCACAAACTTAAAAATTTCATCTCAGTTTATCCTTCTTTCTTGTGGTTCTAAGATTATAGAAAATCTGTCTGTTCATTGTTGGTTAGTTTTTAATAATTTCTTTTCCAGGTACATTGTTGACAGTGGCATGTTTTTATTGGCTGAGTCACATTAATTAAATTTTACAAATTCTATAGTTAAAGTAACAGATATTTAAAGTCAAAATAGTACCCTAGGTACTATTACTTGCATGATTCCTAAATGTGTCTGAGCGTAAGTACCTCCTTCAAAGTCGTATTCCTACATAGTTTTTAACTTTAGCAATTTCTTCATAGTTTAATAAGAATTTTTTTCATCCTGGAGGAGAGCCTAGCAGATCTGCTGACATGTTTTGTAAAACATGCTGTTTAATCACTTTTTGTGTTTTTTTGGCAACTGAACCAATTGTTAAACTAGGTTGAAAAAGGCTGCATTTGTACCTTGCATATGAATATGGGTATTGTAGGATAGAGAGTTTAGTACCAACATTGATATTTTACCTTTTTACAATTGTCAGTATTTCTTAGAAAGGTGAACAGTAAACACCTGGGTGTTCCTTAAAGTTTTGCCTTTCTAAATATTTGGAGCTGCTGCATCCAGGTGGTTTTCTTGCCTTGTAAAAATTTTTTTGCTGTTAATTTGTATCTGCCATTTGTTAATGATATTCACAGTATTTTTGCTGCTTTTCTCAATCATAATAGGAAAAATTAAATGTTATTAACAAGCAAATTTTTACCTGATTTTTTTTAAAAAATGGAGTAGCAAAGGAGGGCAGTTATTTAATATTTCATAAATGTATGCCATAGTGGAAGTCCTCATTATAATATGATCTACTGGTGACAGTGGTTAATTGGAATAATCCATTTTCCTTAAATTGGTACATACTTTTAAATTTTTCATTTCATTGTTGCTATTATTATTATTTGGCTTAAAAAGAAATTTCCTTTCTCATAGTTTTGGAGACTGGTTGCCCAATACAAAGGAGATAGCAGGACTGTTGTTCTCTACGGCCCCTCCTTGCCCTGCATATACTATTTTCTTGCTCCCTCCTAACAGAGTGGGAGCTTTCACCTTTTATAACTATTTTGGCATACTTAAACCTGTAAAAAAGGCAGATGTTGGTAGGCAGAAAATGGAATACTCAGATTTTTAGAAAGTAAGTATTGTGTCTCACATGACTATAATCCAGCTACTTAGGAGCCTGAGGCAGGAGAATTGTGAATTTGAAGTCAGCCTGGGCAATTTAGTGGTTATCTCAGGGAGAAATTAGGGATCACATTTGAGTGTTAATCTTGAATCTCTTAGGTATCTCACAGATAAAAGGATCTGAATAGAGTCTGCCACAAGATTGAGATCCTAATTTGGGATTTTATTACTCTGTAGTCTTGAGCATTTTCATGGCTCTGAAGTGCCAGATTACCCCACCACCACCACTAGTGATGTGGCTGTGACTCTGATACCCCTTGATCAATTTAGCCAATGATTTCCCCCTACTTCAGCAAGCATGTAAAACTGTATATTCCAGAGGTCAGAATTCATACATCCTGAGGTGATAAACCCTGAGTGCAACTGCCTACAGTTATCTGTAAAGTTGATAACTCTTGCCAGTGACTTCTCAGCACTGCTGCAAAGCCCAGAGGGCTCTGTGGTGTCGCAACATAGCCAAACGTGCCACATGCCACAGCTTGAAAGCCACAGGGAGCTAGCTCTATGTAGGAGGAGCAGAGTTTGCTGGGAACTTTGAGGGAACAGCTGTGTCTTTTCTTGCATTTCTTAAGGGTCCTGGGATAGTCAGTAGTAGCTCTAGTGTCCCTTTATTGATTATCAGTACTGTCAAAAGACAAGAGTCACAACAAATTTTATTCTAATTAGCTTTTATTCTAATTAGCTTCTAATTTATGCATCAAGGCAGCCTTTGTTCTGAAACATGGAAAAAGTCTCCTGAGCCATAGCAGGACTGGGTTTTTAAAGGTGAGAAGAAGGAGATGGATCAGAAAAACTGAATTAATACCAGGTTACTTTTTTATAAAAATAAAGCAGAAGAACTTCCTTATCGTGCTGACTGAAGTGAACCATTTCCAGGAAAAATTGTTCTGCTTGCGGAAATCTATTTACTCCTTTATAATTTCAGTTTGATTAGGTGGCATTTAGCATGAATGACTCCATTTTAGTTGCTCTGGTCTTTTGGGGCCTAATGCACGAGCTCAGCCCAAAGCTACAGCTTTTCCTAGTTTTATTAACAGGACTGTGGGTGAAATGCAAGATGCATTTCCTGATATAGTCAAATTTCCTGAGGTGTGTATGTAATAGCAGAAACTATTTGCCAAATTCGCTTTGGCAATAGAAATTATAATTTTTCTGAAATCTGTAATTTTTCTTTCTTCCCCCTATTTCTGTCATCTTATCTCTGCAGATCCTTTCTGCTGTACATTCAGAATATATCCCATGTTTTCCTGTCCTGTTTAGTATCTGTCATTTATACATCCATTCTTAATTTCCACATCACTTTCCAGAATCCCCTCTTGGCACGGTAGCTAAAGGCATCTTTTAAAAATGTGAGTCCTTTTCTTAAAGCCCTCCAGTGGCTTCTCAGTATGCTTAGCATAAAATGCAGCTCATTCTTGAGGCTTAGACACTACTTCCCTAGAGAGTCTTGCTTATCGAGAAATTAATGATTACTAGGAGAGCTTGGAGAAGGGAGTAATTAATTCTGGCTTTTAGGAGCCCAGGAAGATTTAATAGAAGAAATAGCATTTGATCCAAATGTTGAGGATTTTGTTAGATGAAGTTATGTGCTGTACAACATATTGAGTGCATACTATGTGGTAGGTACTGTCACACTCATGCTTTCTTTGTCCAGTAATGGTTAAGAAGGGTGTCACTGAAAGGTTATTTGTTACTTAGATTTACTGCACTATTAACAATAACATGTATAAGAATAGCTGAGTAATCCTTAGTCTGCTTAAAAATCAAGAAACTTTCATTCACTAGTACCTATGAAAATAGAATTTGGCAAACATTTTCTGCTATTACATATATACCTCAGGAAATTTGACTGTATTAGAAGTGCATTATCTGAAAAAACTACAATTACAATGTGATGTTATAGTTTCTAGATTTTTTTAAAAAAGACCACCTGTCTCCAGTCTTCTTGTGCCTTATTTTATTGAAAAATACCAAAGTTAACATAAAGAAGATGAAGTGCAATCAACTGGATTGCACTGGGTCATAGAAATGCAGTGTTTGTTTATAAGAGAGTTTAGTGTCTGATCTTTACAAAAGTGCAGCTTGGTGATTTACTAATTTAATCTTTTTCATAGTTGCTTTACTGACTTAGAATCCTGAAGATTTTGACAAGTTTTTGCTATGAGCCTTATTGTGATGCAGATGTGATGGTTGTATAAAGATATGGAACTTTGTTGTTGTAGTTCAGCAGCAATACTTTGTTGTTACTAAGGACAGTCGTAAAGCAGGTCTTAGCTGGTTATGATGGTATATGCCTATGATCCCAGTGCAAGAGTATTGCAAGTTCAAGGCCAGCCTGAACAATTTAGTGATACCCTGTGTCAAAATTCAAAAGGAGAGTGAAGTAGAAATGTAGCTCAGTACAAAGGCCCTGTTGTCAATCCCTGGAATGGGGCAGGACAAGGGAGAGGGAAGAAAAAAAAAGTAGCAAGAGTGGAAGACTCAGAGGTTTAGCTCAGTGGCACAAGTGCCTGCCTGGCATGTGCAAGGTTGTGAGTTCGATCCCTGGTAACAGAATGAAACAAAAACAAAAAAAAGAGTGGAAGAATCTATGACCAATATAGAGAATTATCTAGATATCATATGAGTTGCCTTTATTTTGAGACCTTTTTAATTTCTATTTGTAGGTCTTCCCCCCCCAAAAAAAAAGACCCTTACATTATTAAATTATTCCCCTAATCCACAATTGCCTACCTGGCTAAACTGTTGGCAGCCAACTTTGTATTGACCTACCCAATCTGTTTTGAAGTTTTTAGGTCTGTGAACTCCAAAACTTGGATATGCTGGTTTACTTTGTGGATCACTTCTGTAGTTAATGTTAGTATGTAAGCGTTTCTGTCCTTTGACAACAGTCTCCTCTCCCTGGCCAATAGGATGTTGAATAGTTCAATTCTGACAGTATCTATCCAGAGTTAGCACAGATCCCATAGGCTAGGACTCAGTCCCCAAGGCCATCCTACCTTTAGACACCAGCTGCAAATGAGTACCCATGCTGTTGGTGTGTCTGCCTAGTCACCTACAAATTCTGAGTGTATCCATCATCCTGTTTGAGAGCTTGCTAGAATGATTCCCAGAACTCAGGAATGCACTTTGCTATGACTGGTTTTTATAAAGGATTCAGGTCAGGAACAGCCAAGTGGAAGAAATGCAGAGGTCATAGTATGGGGTAGAGGGAATTTCCATGCCTTCTGCATACCACTCTTCCAGCACTGCTGGGTGGTCTGGGAGCCAAAGTCCACTCCTCCTTCTTGGCATGGACCCTCCCTTAGCAACTGTGTTCTCACATGACCTCTGGGTTTTTATGGCAGTTTCATTACACAGATACAATAGTGAGACCACTGGTGATTGAATGCATTCTCTCCTCACAGGAGAAGTGTGTGTGTTATTGAAGAACAGGGCTGAGTTCCAATGCTGTAATCTTCCCTTGGTATTCCTGGTCACCAAGCCTTATTCTTTTATTTTACTTCTATTTTTCTTCTTTCGTTTTAAAAAAAAAATACCAGAGTTTCAGGTCAGGCTAATAGGATAGTAACAATAATTAATACATTGCACATTGTCATCTCAGAGTACAAAATACAGGCTTGACATAGTGGCCAGACTATATGATCACAAACCTTTCTTTTTAATGAATGAAGAAAAACTAGCTATATAACTATCTTAACTATCTTTCATATATATATATATATATATAATATAATATATATATATTTTTTTCTCCCATTTTCTCTTCTTTCCTTTCCCCTTTCCTCCATCAGTTTCTCTTTTTTTTGAACAGTTTCTTCCCATTCGCAATATCTTTTGTACCCTTTGGATCTTACTTACTCGTTCAGCTTGTCTCAGTAGTGAGACCATGTGGTGTTTATACATATGGGTCTGATTTATTTCACTTTTGGAGTATGGTCTCAAATTGCATCCATTTACCTATAAAAGCCTCAAGTTTCTCCCTTTTTATACCTGAGTAGTACTCCATTGTAAAAATATACCACATTTTTTATCTGTCTGCAGTTGATGGGCATTTGGGTTGTTTCCCAGATTTAGCTATTAAAAATTTTGTTGCTGTAAACATATATCAATGTGGTATGATGTTTTTAATTCTTCAGGGAAGATACCCAGAAGGAGAATAGGTAGGTTGAATGGGATCATTAACCCTAGTGTTACTTGTTGTTTTTGTTTTTTGGTACCAGGAATCAAACTCAGGATTTTTTACTTGCCAAGCAGGCACTGTGTCACTGAGCTATATCACTGGTCCTGACCCTAGTTTTTTTAATTATTATTATTAATGGAATCACAATAGTTTTCACAGAAATTGCACCAGTCTGCCATCCCACCAACAGTGGAGAACAGTTCCTTTTTCCCCACAACCCCACCAGATTTGCTATTAGTTGATGTCTTGGTGGTAGCCATTCATCCCAAAGTGAGATGGAACCTCAGAGTTAATTTGTATCTCTCAAATGACCAGTGATGTTGAACATTTTTTCATATATTTATTTGCTGTTTATATTTCTTTACCTGAGAAGTATGTATTCATCTCAGATGCCTATGTTTGGATTGGATCTTTGAATTTAGGGGGCCTGAATTTTTAAAATTCTTTATATGCTTTAGATATAAGTCCTGTTTGAGGGATAGCTGGCTCAAATTTTTTCTCACTCTGTGGGTTGTCCTTTCCCTCTGTTGATGATTTCTTTTGTTGTCTGCCAAGATTACTACCTATTTTCTTTCCCAGAAAATTTTATGTTTCTGTTTTATTATTTAGATCTTTGATCTATTTTGATTTTAGTGCATGGTGATAGGCATGTGTCTACTTTTGGTCTTTGGCATGTCCTGAAAAACCAGTTTTTCTAGCACCATTTATTAAAGAGACTTATCTTTCTTCCAGTGAATGTGTTTGGCTCCTTTGTCAAAGATACGATGTCTGAGTTTGACCAAACCCTGTCGTGAAACTACCTAGAAGCCCCTTAGCCAATGCTTATCTCAGCAACACATCAGAGACCTCATCACTCTGGAGAGGCCAAGGGTTTTTAGGAACTTGCTTCTTGGAACCCAGGACAAAGACCAAGTTGCTCTCCATCCCCAATTTTGAGACAGGATTTCCCCTGTGTTGGCCAGGCTTGGCTTGAACATGTAACCATCCTGCCTTCACCTCCCACAGTACTGTACCTGGTTTATGACATGGACCAGCCCTCATCTTTTGTTTTTTATTGTACCATAGCATATCTTCCCTTGAAGAAATCTCCTCAGATGCTGTAAAGAGATGGGAGGGCCGAGTGCATTTGTCACTAAACCTCAGGGGTAGTGCAGTCTCTTCCTGATTGGACCTTCCTGTGACTTCTCTTTGTGCCTGTCTTTTACGGATGCAGACTTACTTAGATTTACCCTGTCGCTTCACAATTTGCCACAGACTCATGTGGCTATTACTATTTCTCCAGTAATACCTAAGCTCCTATCCATATCTGATTTTATGTTTGGCTTCTCCTAATGCTTCTTGGCTTTATTTAGAGTTAACATCTCTTGAAAATTTAGTTTCATCTTTTTTTTGAAGGGGGAGGGTTACTAGAAGTTGAACTCAAGACTTTACACTTGCCAGGAAATTTCATGTTTGTCAGAAAAATATTCTCTTTTTCTTTCTTTTTTTCTTTCTTTCTTTATTTCTTCCCTTTTTTTTTAACTTTGTTGGCGTCTTGAATGTGCGTATTTGGAGATGCTCTTGTTGCTATTGTTATTGCTTTTTCACATTGACACCACAATACACTTGATTAGTGACTAAGTGACTTATTATATAACTGTCCCTGGTATCCACAGACGCCTGGTTCAAGGATCCCATTAGAAACCAAAAACCACATGTGTTTAGATCATTTTTGTGAAATGGTATTGTGTTTGCATACAACCTACATATGTATTTCCATATACATAAATCATGGGTGTCCAAACTGTTGGCTAGCCCTGGCTGCATTAAATGAAGAGGAATTTTCTAGTGATGCATATAACAGTCTTTTCACAGCATTCAGCTTGATTTGTCTACCTTACTTTAAAAAAGTAGCATTACTGAAGTCAGCGTTCTTGCTCGGATTTAGCAATGATTTAGGACTTTGGCCTTAGGAAATCCACAGCTTTCATGACAAGATTTGTTTTCTGTTGGTGCTGTTAGTGGGGTTTAAACCCAAGGCCTTGCCATGGAGCTGTATCCTCAACCCTCTTTTTCATTTTGAGACAGTGTATTAGTCTGCTTTTCTGGTGCTGTTCACAATAACTGACACTTGCAACTTAAGAGAGGTTTATTTTACTCATAGTTTTCAGTGAATTCAGTCCATGGTCATTGGCTCCCAGGCAGAAGGGCTCAGCAGGGGAAAATTGCTCACCTCACAACGAAAGGGAGCAAAGGGAGGAGGACTTTCATGTCATGTCCCCAGTGACCCACACCTTCAGACCAAGTCCCAGTTCTTAACAGTACATTCAATACAGTGCCCCCACAGTCCAGTCATTCTCTAAAAGCATCACCTTGGAATATATGAGACTTTGAGGAGACATTTGAGGTCTAAGCCATAATACCTGGGAGTCTCACTGAGTCGTCCAGGATAGGCTGAAATCTGCAGTCCTGTCTCAGCCTCCAAGAGTGCTGGAATTATAAGTGCATGCCACCATGCCCAACCTAAATCCTTAACCAGCCGTTACTGAGGCATCATCAGTAGCCATAGCAGGCATGTTGACAAAGGTTAAAGAAAATTGCTTTAATGTAATTTTTATTGCTTAATGCAAATCAAGAGATTTAGTTGTCTTTTTAAAAATGTTATTAAAAATATGGAATGTGTCATGAATTTGCATATCATCCTTGCACAGAGGCCACGCTAATCTTCTCTGTATCATTCCAATTTTAGTATATGTGCTGCTGAAATGAGCACTTAGTTCTGTCTTTTTTTTTAATTTTTTAAAAAATTTTTATTTAAAGAGAGGGGGAAAGCAAAACGAAAAAGGGTAGAAACAATACAGAATTTAAAAAAAATAGCAAAAAATCACTGGATACATTAACATATTGTCATCTTGGATATAGTTTTTCAAGTTACAAAATTAAAGCATATAAAGTGGACATTCAAACAGTGAGGCTGCAAATAGTTCTGTTCACCGATCCAACAAAAACTTAGCAACATGGTTATCAATCCTGCACACTTAAATATATACATTCAGTTATATCCTTTAGAGCATTTTCTTTTCCTTCTTTTGCTTTTTAAGTCCATTATCTATTTAGTTATATCATGTTTCAGGTTGCTCAGTTCCTTACTGCTCTGTTTTGTTGTTGTTATTTACTTTTTAAATTATTTTTCTTAATTAATTAATTAATTTATTTTATTTTGAAGGTAGTAAAATCCAGCAGAACAAGACAGGACAAAGCCAATTGAGGCAGTGCAGTGAAATTGGTACAGAACCTCACAGCAGGTTACTGGGATAGCAGCAATAGGTATAATAGTATATCTAGTTTTCTTCACAATAGTTGTTCCTTCAATCAGGTAGAGCAATATTGAAGGAAATACTGAAATTATAAAAACAGAATATTGAATAGAGCAATTCCAATGATCAGAACAGAGCAAAACAGATAAAAATATTTGCCTTCAAAGAGATGGCAGAAGAAAATCCCCCTTATTTGCTATATTGCATATAATCAAACTCACAAGAGATGCTCAGATCTCTGGCTCTTACTTGCTAGCGGGAAAGTGGGGGGAATGAAATGAATGTTTGATTTTTAGTCTGCCCACCGGTAGGCTTGTAGCTGCCCACCAGAGCGGTGAGCTGGCTGCCTGTTTTCCCAGCGCCCCAAGTTCCAACATGGCACGGATCTCAGGAAACACTGATATGGTTCTTGCCCTGGGGTGGCCACAGCTTGGGAGGCCACAGCCACTTACCATAGTGGTGTGGCATGCTGGCTAGTTCTGTCTTTTAATGGCACCAAAAAAGCTGTTTCTTCAGTTAGCAATTTGTTATTGGTACTACTAATAAAAAAGACAAGTTGAGCCTTATTGGTAATGCTAGCACTTTAATCAGTAGCCAAGCATAAAATTTGAAATCAACAGTTTTACTCTCCAAATCTCTTTCAACAGATTTGGCTATAACCTAGTGAAAAATCTGCTCTTTTATCAGAACAAATCAGATCTGCCCTGCTTTCTATTCATTGTGTAATTAACTCTCACTCTCAGTAAATGGATCTTACTGGGAGTTGATCAGGCTTCCGATTTCCTGAAACTTGTGTAAAGGCTTAATTAAAAGAGACAGTGTAATGTGGTTTAGGGGTCCAGGAAGACAAGAACTTTCTTGGAGCTAAGACCAAGACTTTTCTGGACTGCCCGCATTTATTGAGTCCTTAACAGTTGAATGAGTTAAATGGAGTGGAGGACACATCAGAGGCAGAAAGCCCTGAAAATAAACAGGCCTGAAGAAGTTAGGACAAAGGCACTCCAATCAGTAAATCTTGCTAATGAAAGAGAACTGTCTTATCTCTAAGGTTGGTAGTTACTGCCCTGGAATAGGAGGGAGAACCAGATTTCCACAGCTGTGGTCTTCTCTTGCCTTCCAGAGGCTGTGAATATGAGCTTTTCCAACAAGGCCAGAAAGCACTGTGGGCAGCACCTTAACTCTTACAGCCCTGGTCCCCAACAGTTCTGGTAATTTTTATTTTTTTGCAGTCTAACATGCTATTTACATAGCTACTTTTTCTAACGGTATATTAGAGTTGCAACTATTTTTGTTGAGATGATAGGCTTTTTTAGTTCACTGTTTTGTCTATGAAAATTTCATTGATGCATATCAAATTTGGCAACATATTTTTTCATATAATATCTTTTTATATTGTAGTCTTGGAAAATACAGGATTTCCCTGCAGGTTAAGCATAGTGTCTTATTAATTCTCTCAACAAAAATTATTCATTGGTCTATTTTTCATTGAGCACACTTTATACCTTTTCTTTTTTGGGTTTCTGTTTTCTCTTGAGATGACATTAAAGCCAGGCTAGAAAAAGAAATGCAACTATTTTATTTTTCTAGAATTAACAGTGTTGTATATATAACAATATTATGAGCAAAAATGTTTTTGAAACAACTTTTTCTAGCACAGCTCCAAACAAGTATTTTTACTAAATTATTTTATGAAATAACACAAATATAGTTTAATAAGAAAACCTTGTACATCTGCTTGGTAACAGTAAACTCCTGTTTTTACAGGCATACATGTGTAGTGTGCTGAAATACTATTAGCAACTACTATTGTGATTTTTCTTTTTAAGTTCACAGACATGTGAAACCCCTCATGCACAAGGTTCCCATCCCTTGACTGTGGTGGGCATCGAAATGGTATAAACACTGCACCTTGCCCTCCCCACTCAAGTCTGTGTCCTGTACAGCCCATGCTCAACACTGCGCAACTAAAGTCAAATAATGCTAAGCATTGTCAGCTCTTCAGGGACACATTCTGCCAACTTTTTAGATACTCCTGCTATAAATCATCTCTCGGTTACTTAAGAGTACCTACTACAGTGTAAATGCTGTGCAGTTGTGTATTATTTAGGTAATATTGACATAGGGAAAAAAGTGCTCACATTCATACAAATATATTTTGAGCTTACTTTGCTACAGAGTAGGTTGAATTTGTAGATTGGGAAACTTTGGCTATGAAGAGTAACTGTTTCTTGATGATTAACTGCAGTCAGAGGTGTTAACATTGTATTTCAGTATTTGGAGTTTCTCTAGCAACCCACAGTACAGCAGTAGATAGGAAAGAGGTAGAGAAAAACTTGGAAACATTGTATCTCTTTAGTTTTATATTTCCTATTCTTTAAAAAAAAATTAATCATAGAGTGACTTACTTTACAAAATGGATCATTGCTTGTATTGGGACATCTTTAAGAGACATTACTTCTTGATCCCTAGGAACAGAATGCAGGCCCAGAATACTAATTTTTAAAAACTGGAAAGTAGGAGGTAGGGATTTACCTCAGCAGCATAAGTGCCTGCCTTGCAAGCACATAGTCGTGAGTTCGATCCCTGGTTCAAAACAAAACAAAACAAAACCCTGGAAAGTACTGTTCTAATTAATTTACAGATTTATTGAATTGTTGCTAATAACTTGTAGTAGATTTGTTAAATTATAAACTGTCAAGAGGCATGTTGCCTTTGCTTGTTTGATGTAATCTTTGTAGAGTTATATAAAAGTCAGTATTTCTGTTGTGAATGATGAAAAGATTTCAACTACTATATTGACACCCATTAATTAATGTTTTAAAAATAATTTATGCTTTAGTTATTAGCTTTTTTCTATTTCAAAAAATATTTACCAAGAAATTTTAGGACAGCTTAAAAGTTTAGATAGTACTACTGGATTTGCTACACAAATAGTGTCACAAATTAGTTTTTGTAAAATTTCCATAACAGAAAATTATAAACATTTGTAACCTCTGTTATAAAGCATATGTGCTGTGCAGAGCTGTGACACATTTGGGTGACTGCTGGTGGGGTCCTCAGTCCCAGGACAAAGGAGAGCTGTAGCACTCAGTGTCCCTTCCCAGGCATAGCAGAAGCTTAAGGAAGGGTCAGTGTGAGGTGACTGGTTCCTGAGGCTGTTTGGGAAGAACCCAGTTGATTGTTTGAATCTTTGAGACTGAACTGGTAGAGTGAGCAGTGCTCTTTCTAAGGATGGAGTTGAGTGCGCTTCTTAGGAGTGTCTGCCTCGACTACTAAAGTCTCAGAAGCATCACAAGACTTTTCTTGTGGAGTTTGAGTTATTATAATTGGGAAATCACTAGCATAAAGTTTATATGCCTGTTTCTGATGTTCAGTTTTGGTATTTGATTCTTTTAAAAAATAAAATGTGGTTGGATATGGTAGTGCATGCCTGTAATCTAGGCACTTCAGGAGGCTAAGGGAGAAGGATTGAAAGTTGGAGCCCAGCTTGAATAACTTTGCATACTTAGCAAGACCCTCTCTCTGAATAAAAAAAATAAAAAAAGATTTATGTAGCTCAGTGCAAAGACTCTAGGTTCAGTCTCTGGTACCACCAAAATCAATAAGTAAAATAAATAGAGGATGGAATAAGGTAAAATTTGAATCACTTTTTTCTCTTCAGGATTATTATAGTCTGTTTGAAAAATGAGCTTACTGCGAAATATGAAATTGACTTCATCTTTACATTTTATTTATTTGTATATATTAGTCTGATTTAGGAACAAACAATTGATATTAATGGACCAAAGACCTAAAAAAATTATTATAAACTTGATCTTTTTCTCTTTAATATTTGTGGAGGTTAGAATTTTCAATTTAGCAGGATCCTTAGAAATCATCTCATTTTTACTTTTACACTTTCAGGAGTGTTGTTGTGTAGTTTATAAACCTGCTTAGGAAACAGATTTACTCACACTGCCATCCACTGATTGTGACAGCTCCTTGTCTCAAGCCAAGAGCTCTTATTTGAATTTGTTAGGCTATTAAGTGAGCCCAAAGATAAAAGATATGATCATTATAGGCAGATCACCAATGTAATAAGCATGTGCTGCACAGTTAAACAAATGACAGTCGACTTGTATTTTAATTGTATTTGACTTAGATGCTCACATATAGAAAAAAATAGCTCTTGTGTAGCTTGTTTGGGTGCTTTTGCGTTCCTTGGTCCCCATTTGTCCTTTACCACTCTTTGTGTCTCTACTTTCCCCTGCAAGGTAAGCTTTCGTTCTGCTTACTGTTTGCAGCTCCCAGTACAACACTATATGTTGCTTGACTGTTGGTTTGACTAATGCTGGCTTGTATGCCTATGTGGGACTCCCAACTTGTTTTAAATATCCTAAGTCTGAACTTTTTTTTTTTTTTTCCAGTGAACAGAGTATTTGTCAGGCGAGAGCTGCTGTGATGGTTTACGATGATGCCAACAAGAAATGGGTGCCAGCTGGTGGCTCCACAGGGTTCAGTAGAGTCCACATCTACCATCACACGGGCAACAACACATTCAGAGTGGTGGGCAGGAAGATCCAGGACCACCAGGTAAGGACTAGCTAAACTACTGCTGAAAGGTGACCCTCTTGGTGTAGTCAGTCAAATAAAGCAGTGCTTCAAAATTGCTGATAAAAATAATCTCTTTGGGAAAAATAATATAGCTTTGCCTCTCTACCATTTCTACTTTTTATGAATCCTAAATGTAAACAGAGATTTAGAATTAATTGTACAAAAACATAAATGTAGTTTTCTGTATGAGTCTTCATTAGATCTTCTGATTTTTTTTTTTTTTTTAAGTAGCTAGTGTCTTTAATAAGAGAAGAAATGGTAGGGAGGGGAAAGGAAGAGAAGGATATTGAAATATGAGCTTAAATATCACATATATCTTATGGGAAACTCAAAATATAATTAATGTGCAAAATAAAAGATAGGTAATGGGAAGTAGGAAGATCTTTTTCAAATGGGAAAGGGATGAAAGAAGAATTTATCTATTGTATACATGTACCAACTCCACACAAGGAATATATTCATTTTGGACTGCAAACATGTACTGAATAAAAAATGAAAACTGAAAAGAGAAAAAATGATCAATACATGATAATCTATTCCACAAGATGGATGCAATGATTATGTATCATTACATTATTATTATTATTATTATTTTAGTAATAAAAATAAAAAGATAAAGTAAATTTCAGACAAATGTAAATTGCGTATTTGTCTGCTAGCTGATTTCTTATTCCCTAAAAGATCAGGAGTAGTAGACAAAGGAAAAGATAGGTAGTTTTGCTAACATTAACTATATACCGACAGCAGCAAGAGCTTTTGTGAGTTATAGATTTAAAAATACTTTTGAAGTGTAATTTTTCAGTAATATTGGAAATAAAATGATATTAAAATTGTCCTGCTCCTCATGCAAGAAAAATACAACAAATTTTCTTTAATGCCCAGCTAAGCTATTGTTAAATAGAAGCAGATCCCTAGGACTCCACTAGGACATGTATTCATAAGAGAATTAAGCTGTCTTAGTTTTTTTTCCCATAAAATCTTTGGAAATTCAAAATTGATCTTATAAATAAATATAAGTTGAAATTACTATGAAAATAAGAAAATACTTACACTGGAGTGATAAGATACATATCTAAACAGACCTAAGATGGACAAGTCTTGACAATGCATACTGTGTTGTGTTGGTGGGGAGCTTAACTCAAAGAAAGAAAACCATACCAAAAAAGAGTGAATTAGCTACATAAAAAGAAATAGAACTAATTAGCTTAAAAGCTACATCATTGAAAAGAGAAACAAGACAGACTAGCAGAATCAAAAAAAGAAAGAAAAGCTATAAATAGATCATATTAAGAATGATAAAAGCACTCTAGTTGCAGGAAGAAAACGAGTTGTAACTGAAATGTTACACCAATAAACGGGCCACTTTGTAGAAAAATAGGATTTTTAAAAACTAACAGAAAATAGGGCTGGGGATTTAGCCCAGTGGCATAAGTGCCTGCCTTGTAAGTGTGCAGTCATGAGTTTGATCCCTGGTACAAAAACAAAACAAAACAAAACAAAACAAAAAACAACTAACAGAAAAATAGAAAAACACAATAAACCTATAGTCGTAAAATAAATTAATAATTACTAATGTGCCCCTAAAATTAAAGCAGAAATAAAGAGTCTTGAGCTTTTTCCAGAGGAAGTTTTAAAACTCCAAGATACTACCTGTTGAATCATCACTGAGTATGGTATTTTATAAGGCCAATATAGTTTTGATATCTAAAAAAGAACAGTTTGACACAGGAAAATTAGAAGCCAGTCTCACTTAATGAATATGCACTTACAAACATAGAACCATTCCTCAATACAATCCACACACCAGTGCAGCTGCATGATGAAAAAAGCAAAAGATCACCTCTGGGTTAAGAGGGGATTCTTGTTCTTCATTGCAGTGGATTGAAAGGTAGTTTAATATTAGCTAACCTAATGATGTAATTTACTAGGACAAAATTTGTAAGAAGTGAGCTTCTGGGAAAAAAATTGATAAAATTCAAATCAGTATGTAATAATTCCCAGCACATTGGGTGTGAAAACAAGTTATCTTCTAGTGATAAAAGTGGAAAGTTCATGTACACTTTACTGGATGGTATAGTGTTGAGAGCATTTCTGTTAAACCTGTGAATTGGTTTTAACCACTTTCATTCATTGTGGCAGAGAACATTGTAGCTAACCTGAGGTACAAAGAAGGAACAGAAGCTTTAAAGATAGAAAAGGAGGCAATAGTTGGCTTCACTCACCAGTGATAGAAATGTTTACATCAAAAAAAAAAAAAAATCCCCAAAAGTATCTGCAGATAGACTGTTACTAACAAGATTATTCAGCAGGATTGTTAGATACAAGGTTAGTATTTTAAAATCAGTAATTTTTTAAAATAACTAGCAATAAACAACTAGAAAATATAATTTTATAAAGATACTAGTTAAATAAATGATAATGTTCCTATGAACAGATCAAATAATAATTAGTTTTTCTCATTCCAGACTATATTTCTTGTATCTCTTAGTGGTAATTAGTCTTTTCCGAGGGGAAATACGTTGTTGCAATTTGTTGAACATCTAATACTTTCTGTAGCAACACTGTTTAAAGAAATTATTCACCACTTCTTTATATAGTTGAGTATGTACAAATTATTCTATTTTCCTACATAATACTTGTTTATTTTTATTTATATTGGTTGGTTTGTTTGTTTGTTTGAGACAGCGTGTCACTATGCAGTTCATGCTGGCCTACAACTCACTTTGTAGCCCAGGCTGGCTTCATGCTGTCAGTGATCCTCCTGCCTCAGCCTCCTGAGTGCTAGGATTAAAGCTGTGCTCCACCACACCTGGCATGCTAATTGTTTATGATACTCTGAACTATACTTAAATTCATTAAGTTTGTGACCTTGAAGGGAAGATGCAGTTAAGAATGTGGATGTAAAGCTTGTAAGCAAGGAAGAGCTATTAATAACAGTTGTGATAAATATAAATTATATCATAACATGGCATAAAAGAATCACATTTGTTGAGTAGATAGGGAAAATGGGAATGGGTGGCTTCATAGACATGACTGATACTGAGTCAAGTCACAAGGAAGAGAACACGTTTCCTGTGCTACATGATCTCTTGTGGCACCAATACGGACTTGGGGCCACAGATCTGCAGCTTGAGCTTTGGTGGCGATCAGGTCCAAGCCCAACAGTATGCTTTGTGGCTCTCACATAAATACAGCTCTGTTCCAAGAAAATGTTTGCAAGTCAAATTTGTTCATATGTCTGACAAAGTCAGTCTTACCTATCTTTAACACAAATATACAGTGTAAAGCATAAAAAAAACACACAAAAATACAGTAATTCCCCAACTGTACTGTACTACTGTGAAAGTTCACAGCACAAATGTCCATAGGTTGGGGACTTACTGTAATTATCATTAAGTGAAAATGGGCATTCTCCTCCTAGTTTTAAGGATCATTTACAGTGTTGTCTCTTCTCAAAGGTTAAGTAAATGAAAGAATTGGCCATTAAAGCCAAGTAAAATAGAATGAAGATAATAACACAGATTAAAAGCTGAAATTTTAAATTCATTGGAAATCAGATATACCAAGGAGAGGATCTGCTCTAACATACTCAAAGGGTCTAGTTGAAAGAGAGAATCAAGTGACACCATGAAAAGGGGACACCAGTGCAGACCTGGCAGGCAGCAGAGTGAGCCTGGGTATCTTGAGCTGGTTTAGGGCAGCAGCTTTGAAAACTTGGGTAAAGTGTATAAGTTCCTGGGAAAATATAATTTTATAAAACTCATGAGAAGAAATAGGAAATCCAGGCAGTCATATTATTTGTAAAGAAATTAAGGCCATTGTTAAAATTTCAGGAGAAGTTTGGGTTCAGGTGACTGTGTGTTGTTTGTACATGTCTTTAGCTAATTAATGTGTTTAACCCTTAATGAAATAATACCAACATTACAAAACTTCTTCCAGAAATGACCAAGAAAAGGATCAGTTTTCACTTCACTTTGAGCTCAGCATAACTTTGATACTGAAACTTTCTTGAATACAACAGAACGAAATTGCAGGTTAATTTTACTTGAAAATACAAAGATCTTAGCATTAGGCATGCTTCCACACACTGGTGGAAAGTATGTGAAACAGTTTATGGGAGATTATGTCTAGGGTCACATTAAAAGAACTTTCTTTCATAGTATCAGGTAAGAGAGAAAGATGCTTGGTATCACTACATCTTTGCAGCTTGGATTGTGATTCTTAGGTAGTGTAATGGACCTAAGAAAAATAAGCAATACTATGTACAAAGACTGGAAAGGAAGAAATAAAACCATCATATGCCGATGTTATGGATATATATGGGGGGTGGCTGAACAAATTATTAGAATTTATAGATTAGAATGGTTAGACTTAACTAACAGATTAGATTAATAGAATTAAAAGACAAATTCAACAAGGCTTCTGAGGATATTGTCATTATACAAAAATCAGTTTTCATAAGAGAGAAAATGAAAACTTTAAATATTACTATTTACAGTAGTAACAAAAATTTATCGAATACTTAACGAATCTAATGAAAACACTCAAGACCCCTATGTAGAAAGACAGCCAGTATTACAAATCAGTCTATCAAGTAATAAAAAGTGATATATGATATTCATGAATTATCAGTTAGCTTTATGATACCAGTTCTTCCCAAATTGATCTGTTAGGGTTAGTGTAACCTTAATCAAAATTCTAAAAATAATTCAGTGGAAATTATAACCAGAATATAGAATGGTAGCTTGACTGAGAATGCCCAAAGCAACATTGAGAAACTAAATAAAAGGAATACCCAGAGGCTCTTGTGACTTAATATAAAGCTATGATCATTAAAGACAGTGTGGTATTGGCAAAAGCTTAGACATATTGACAAGTGGGACAAAACAAGAAATTTAAGGCATGAAAAAAGGTAAGCTGCAAAGGAAGAAGGCACTGGATCAGGTGGACAGCCTTTTGAAACACTGTCTCAGTTGTTCCTTGATTTTTAAGATTTTAGCTTGACTTTATAAAGAATTATTGTCTTTTAGGTCGTGATAAATTGTGCCATTCCTAAAGGGTTGAAGTATAATCAAGCTACACAGACTTTCCACCAGTGGCGAGATGCTAGACAGGTGTATGGCCTCAACTTTGGCAGCAAGGAAGATGCCAATGTCTTCGCAAGTGCCATGATGCATGCCTTAGAAGTGCTGAATTCACAGGAAGCAGGTAAGCATCTTACCTCCTGGGGCTGAGCTGAAGTGCTGTGTATATGCTAAAGCCTGTCTTTTGAGCATTTACATCATATATTTATTTGAAATCTTGAATTTCCTTTTTCTCAAAAGTGTGAACTTCAGTTTATTGATGCTTGTGTACTCCAAGAGGATAATTCTATGAGCTTAGTCTGATTATCTGCCAGCCTTCTCATTTGAAGTTGCTCAGTGTGGTTCTTGTTGCTCTAGAAACTTGAGTATGTTGTAGGACGAAGCCCAGAGGGGATGCAGTGCACCAGAGTAACAACATGCCTTTAAAAGTGTTTTACTTGAGAAACACATTTTCTAAGCTATTATTGACCCCTTGAACTTCAAGTAGGACAAGGTCTCTTTCCTCATAGGTAAAAAGTTGGTTCTAAAAACTACTTGAAAATTTGCAGAGTGCCCTTGGGATGTAAATCATGAATGGTGTCTCCTCTTGCATCGGTTCTTAGAAAGATTTGTGGAAAGAATTCGCTTAACTACAGGATTTACAAACTGTGTATGTATCAAGAATTAGGTCAGTTTTGTCTTGGTTTAAGAAATAGTAAAAGAAATATACCAAAGTATGCTTATTTGTTTGAAGAGATAGGGTTCATAATTAAAAATTATTATTACATATTAAAATACATATGATTACTCTTGTCTGTGTCATATATTTAGTAATGATTATAATGATTTAAATGTATATGAACAAAATTTATATATTTTAATAGAGAAGAGTTATCAGAGGAAAATTTGATATTTTCTTGAATGTATAGAAGTGTGAAACCTTGCTGGAGATTTAGCTTAATGGCATAAGCACCTGCCTACCAATCATGAGTTCAATCCCTGGTACCAAAAAAAAAAAAAACCTATTATAAATATGTGAACTTACATTTATATCTTTCCTAAAAAGGATTGAGGGACGGGGAGTAGCTCAGGGCAGAGCACTTGCCTCATATGCACAAGGCCCTATATTCAATCTCCAGTATTTCAAACAAACAAATAAATGGGTTGAAACATCTAGCCCATGTTTTAGTCTGTTTCAAATGTGAGTTATGGAGCAATAAGACTTTTTCTTTTTTTTAAATTTTGAAGGTAGTAGAAATACAACAGAACAAGACAGAACAAAGCCAATTGAGACAGTGCAGTGTATTTGGTACAGAACTTCACAGCAGGTTACTGGGATAACAGTAATAGGTACCATAGTATATCTCATTATCTTCACAATAGTTGTCTAGTCAATTAGGTATAGCAAAATCAAACCAAAGACAGAACATTATAAACCCAATCGAAAGAGAACATTGAATAAAGCAATTAATCATAATGAAACAAAACTGAAAACATTTGCTTTCAAACAGAAGATAGAGGAGACCCCCCATATTTGCTGTATTGCATACAGTCATCCTCCCAAGAGATGCTCAGACCTCTGTCCCCAGTTGCTAACGGGGCGGGGGTGGGGGGAGTTGGGATGTTTGATTCCAAGCCGGCACACCGGTAGGCTCACAGGAGACACTACTGGGTCTCCTTCTGGCTCATGCCAGAGGAAGGTGCTTACCAAGAGGGCAAGCAAATTGCTTCTTTGTGCAGCTGCCTGGGTTCCACCATGGCCGTGGCCGGACCTCAGGGGCTGCTCACTGGTTCTCCTCCTGGCTCATGCCAGAGGAAGACGCTTACCAAGAGGGTAGGTGAATTGCTTCTTTATGCAGCCGCCTGGGTTCCATCATGGACATTTTGAAGTCTTGCAGAAACTTAGGTTGTTGTACCTGTGCATGTTTTATATTAGATCTTCTGAGGACATCAGTATCTGTAGTAACTTGGACCTTATTTTCATATTTTATCCACTTTGAGGAAATACATGATTTGAATTTATTTTGGTTTGTCTCTCATGTCCAGAGAGCAGCATTAGACAGGAAAGTCTGCACTGTCTTATGTGCAGGTCACCTCTTGATAAGGCTCTGTGCCTTCATTAGGGGCATTAGTACCTGACCAACATTCTGTCCTGGATGTAGGATTGCTTTCATTAATTTCATTTCATGCAGAGAAGAAACAGTACTTGTCATGACTCTAGTATACTATTAATTAGATCAGTGATGTAATTTGGAGAGTTTATGTACAGCAACATTTATTGTCCCTATTTTTGGAACATACTGCAGTTTTTTATTTCTGATTCTTCTGAAGAGTGTCCAATAATATTAAGAAGTAAATATTATTTAATGTAGTCCAGATTATTATTTATCTTATTTTTTAATCAAATGAAAGGATTGTTTTTAATCTGAGTATTCATATAATTTGCTTTCAAGCTACAAATACTAGTGCTTTTTTTCCCTTCATGATCCTTTGCAACTAAGTCTTCATATATAGAGACTCAATTCTATTCTCCTATAAAGTAAAAAGCATTAAAAAATAATATTCCATATTATAGAAAGTTTGGTGAATAGGAAAATTTTGCATGCTTTCACTAGCTAAACATTTTCATGTGGCAAAAAATTTATAGGATTCTTCTTAGGTAGCTTTAATACTTCTCTGTCACAATTCCAACAGTAATACCATGGGCTAAAGGAGGAAGAAAAGTAGGAGAGGCGAGTCAGTGGTAGCCATCTCTGCCTTGTGGATCAAGATACTGGCAAATAAGCTTAGATCTGTAGTTTCTTTGTTGGAAAAAGCAAAACATTGAAATAATTAAATTTCTAAATAGTCTAATTTATTTAGGAAGTAAAAGTTTTCATATATTACTTTGTTAAGCTCCAGTTTCTGATTTTTAAAGGCATTATTGACCTAGATATAGAAGAATAGAAGAGGATGGTAGTTGCTAAAAATTAGGAATATCCTTGGGAAGGCATATCATTTCTAGAACAGATTCTCAAACCTAAGATATGTCCTCCACCTCAGTATTATTAAGTGGACCCCCTCCTATTCATCTAACCAAGCATACCCAGTAATGTCAGTTAATCATATGTTTGCCAGGCAAAGCTCTTTGCTTTGAGTTCACAGCCAATACTCTGGTGAGCTAGCTATTGTCTTTTTGCCAAAGCCAAATTGAGGAAGCTTAACTGTGTGTTCTTTCCCTGGACAAACAATAGCCTGATAAAACTGGTTAACCCCTTATTCATAAAGAACACCCTTATTCATAAAGGAAAAGCAACTAAGGCTGTGAGTCTTAACCTGTTTCTAATGTTCTGTCACTGTTTAAAACTTTTTCTGTATTCAGGATTTTTTCTGTTTTCAGCTTATGAAGTATTAATGTCAGTATTAGTCATTGTTATTATTGGTTAATCTTTTTTAGTGATTTTCAGAATTTTTCAAATTATGGTCACCTCTGAACAGTCTTTGGTGAAGCTCAGCATATAAATGGACCAAAAATCATGCATTTATCTCCAATTAACATGGAATTGAGGCCACTGCCACTAAGGCACCTACATGGATCTCCAGAAATGGATGTAAAAATCACTAAGCCATCTTTTTTTTTTTTTTTAATGATAACCAATGATTCCACATACCCTTCCAAGTCCTTTAAATTCTCTTCTCTTTCCTTTTTTTTTTAATTAAGAAAAAACAACTTTGGGGCTAGTCATTTTGACCTTTAAAGCATATTTTATGTGTGTCATATTTCTATTTTTTTTTTTTTTTATGAAAAAGGTGGATGGTAGGAATGTTTTCCTTATTTTGTTGTTAGTGTGATGTGCAATTATCTAAGATACTGAACAGGAGAGAAATACAGTAGGTTATATTTGAGATTTCAAAAAACAAACTTCATACGTTCTAATATTTTTGAGAAAGAGACAAATTAATGGTCTTTCTACAGTATGTCTTTCCATTTCTCCAAAAGAAATTGACTTAATTTTAAAAAAGTACACTACCCAGACAGGAATTTTTTGATTTTGGTATTTATCAAGTACATTTTTAGGTTTTTATAACTGATTGTTATAACTTCATTGTCAACCCTTATGGTAATTAGTGGAGGTAAATTTTCACAATCTGTAAAAGGTTTAAATTATTTGAAAATAGGAAATATTTTTTAAACCCAGTATTTAAAAAAGAAAGTGATATGCATAGCCAGTAAAGCATTATTCTGCGGTGTTCTATTAAACCAAGGTTAAATGTATCTTTCCAGTAGGAAAACCTCAAAGTATTATGCTATGGACTAAAAGACAGCTTTTGTTAGATTTTTTTTTTTTTTTGTCTATAAAGAATGAGAATGTAGCAAAATATATTGTCCTTGTGATTGAAATTTTTATTAGATTTTTATAAAGAATATTTGAATTTTACTTCTGTTTCTTAATGATAAATTGGCCCACCATAATTTCCACCATGAACTTTTATGTGAGTTTTATCATTAGTATTAATCTCTTTATGTAAGGTTGGAATTAATTGGATTTAAAAAGTTTCTAGAAATAGTGTACATTGTTCATAGTGACAGTCATATTTTTTGATCTTCTAGATTGCCTTGCCTTACAGTGTGGCACCTGCATTATTGATCTGTGTAACAGTTTGCAGAGGTATTACCTTTGTTCTAGAAACAGCTTGAGGGCTTCCAGAAAGTTCATGTCCTGGACCAAAGACTACAGCCAGATAATGGTGTTGGTAGCATTTCTACTCAGATCTGAGAATCTGTCTTTCCCCACTGTCTCTTGATATAGTGCCAGGAAGGAGAAAAAATGTTTTCGGATGGAGACCAGGTATGCTGATTTGGAGCACTGGTAAAGATGATTCTGTTAACGAGAGGTACAGGAGAGGAGGTGAGAAGGAGCTTTAGAGGCAGTCTCTGTGGTGAAGAACAAATTTGGTTCTAGATGCGCTGGATTTGCCGTGCTTTATTTATTTTGTAAAGGCCTGGGGATGTAGCTCACTGCAAAGGCCCTGGTTTCAACACCAGTACTACAAAAGCAAAGAAACAAACAATCTTTGATGTTGCTTTTGCTTTCACTCTTAGCTTTCCTAAACCAGCTAATCTTACTGAGAAGAAAGTTTGAAACACATCCGGCCTCACTGCTCCCCAGGCTTTTTGTGGTGCTGCCCATCCTGATCATCTCACACCCGCTTCTTCCAGTCTCCTGTTTATGCAGTCAATTCTCCAGTGACATGAAAGGAGCGTGTCTTCCATCACTTGGAGTTGCGGGACACTGACACTAAGGGAGCATGTTCACCGTCACTTGGACTTTAGGGATGGAATTTTTCTGAGGTTGGACAAACCTAAGGAAAAGCATAAAGGGGATCAGACCTTAGAAAGGCGATTACTTTTTTTTAACTGTAAAAAAGAGTGTTAAAAGGCTCTTGAGGGAGGTCAGTTTAGGATAAGAAAAAAAAGTGGAAAACTTCATTTGCTTTTTGCTGTGTATTTTTAATAAAGTCCTTGTGGCTTGGTGGGGAGTGCTGTGGATCTATACCAGAGGACTCCAGCTTTGCTGCCCTCTGGTGTCAGGCTGCCTTCTCTAAAACCCTTCCCATGGCTCTAAAATGTGGATGAAGGTGATATGTTCATCACGAGATTTAATGAGGCAAGGGCATTAACCTTAAACTAGGAAATATTAGGTTTGAATACTATTGCTTTTAAAAAACCAGAAAATTACATGTGTGTTATTTGGAGAAATAAAAACTGGTGGAAACTTCAAATTTTCTCCAATCTCTTTATCTGTATTCTCTGGTAAAGATCTATCTTAAGGTTTTTTCATGGAAAATTAATGAATTCATTCATTATTTGAGTGTATCTGTGTACAAGTGGGAATTAGATACATGTCTTGTCCTTAAAGATCTTGTATTTTGTGTTGTCTGAGACAGGGTCTCACTATGTAGTTCAGGCTGGTCTTGAACTCGCTGTGTAGCACAGGTTGACCTTAAATTTGCAGTGACCCTCCTGCCTCAGCCTCCTGCGTGGTGGGATTACAGATGTGCACTACCATACCTAGCTCAGGGTCTTGTATTCTTAAAGAGGAGATAAGACATAACCATAACATAAAACAAACAAAAAATTTTATCTGACTACATAAAATGCCGTTTCTGTGGGAGAAGGCATGAACAGTCAGGGAACATGGTGGAATGACAAGGCTTTGGGGGCCAGAGCTTGAAAGATGATACATGGGTAAAAAGTAGGCATAGGAAGTGAGGGGGAAAGGATGCCAGGCTGGGAACTAGCACACAATTTAAAAGTGTGTGTGGATCAGAGAATTGTTTGGCCTGCTGGGATAAGCACAGAAAGATATATCTGAACAAGAAGGATATTTAAGATTTCTTGCAAGCTTTCAAGCAGATTGGGTGGTATGAGCCAAGATGAACTTTAAAAAGCTGGCTGTAGAATGGAAGGGCTAAAACACTGCAAAGAATGATACTCTAACAGTGATAGGATGAAGTAAGTTTAAACAAGAAACCAATGTTTGTACTGATTTTACTTTATCCCCTTTGTCATTGAAAAATAATTTTGACTATCCATTCTCACATGTAAGTAGTAGGGATCTCTGGGGACACATTTGTTTGGATGTGGTGTGACACCTAAAATTATTTTGGCTTTGTGATGAAAATCAGTAGTTTGAGAGGAGTAGGTAAAAAAATGAAATGTAGTTCAGTAGAAGTTTGAATTTAAGAGCCCAGATTTTATTTAAAGAAAAAAGGTTTACATACCTCACAATATGATAAGGAAATACCACTAATTTTTTTAAGTTGACACTAAAATGAAATTAGGGAACCAGTATGTCTAATCTACAGTTTAGTAATCTTTCCACAGTGTTGACTTGCAGAGTGACTTCAGCAGAATGAATATGTTTATATTGTAATTCTGTTCTGATTAAAGCAATGATCAGCTTGGTACCCACAAAACCACTGGAGTAGATCTGAAATAATTTTCGGTGTTTTGGGAAGCTAAATAAATCATGCACATCATATATTTTCGTGATGCCCACTAGTTCAAAAACACAGTTGCTTCATAACAGTCACAGTACCTGAATTGAACATGACTTTTATATATCATTGATTACTTGAGAGGACAAATATTAAAGATAAAAGCAGCTTCTTTAGACAGATTCTTTCTAAACATCAGGCTCAGGGTGCTCAGTTAAAATAATAAAATAACTTCTTACTTTAGGAAGATTGGGAGCCCCCAAATCAGACTTCATACTTCAGAAGTTTTCAGTGTGGTTAGCTTTTCTCAATCAAGGTTCTTTGACAGAATTAAGCTCTAGGGAATATGATGTGGGTGACTGATGTCTCCTCATTTCTCCCAAGGGAAAATACATGTTGTTTTTTTAAAAACCCACTGTGGACACATTAAGACCATATTCTCTTGCAGGTTTGCTTCTTTTCTCTTTTCCCTGGACTCCCCTTTAGTCTCTTATTTTATGATCCCCTATTCACCTATAAGAATTACCTTAAATTCTAGGCTAGAATTGCCACCAAAAAAATGAGTGTGAGTTAGTTAGGTATCTTTCTCAATTGTTCATTTTTAGTATTATCTTCTAATATTTGTAGTAGCTAATGCTTGAAGTTATTATAGGCTTAGTCACTGTGAAAGGAAAGTTTGACTAATAGTAGCTAACCCTCTTAAAACCTGTAGATCTCTTCATTATGAGAAGGATTAATGTTTGGGTTACTCTGTACTTGGTGGTTCCCCATATTCTGATTTGCTTTTTGGACTAAACTAGATGCAGAATCAAAATCTTGAATTCAAAGTCCTCACTTAGAGATTCAGAAAGTGTGGCCTAAGAGTCCCTCTCTAAACCTTTTTGAGAGGGTCTGAAAGATCTTCCCTTTCTTCATTAGGCTTTGTCTTAGTCACTTTCTTGTTGCTGAAATGCCCAACACTCACAATTTAAAAGGAGGAAAGGTTTGTTTTGGCTCATATTTGTAGAGGTTTTAGTCCATAGTCTGGTGACTACAAGATAGAACAGCATGGCAAAGGGGTATACTATGTCATGGCATGTAGGAAGTAGGGAGCTCAAAGGAGGAGCCAGGAAAAGATAAACTCTTGAGGCTATGCTGCTGCTGTGTCTTTTTTTTTTTTTTTTGTACTAGGGGTTGAACTCATGATCTTGCCCTTGCCATGCAGGCACTTATACCACTTAGCTAAGTCCCAAGCCTCTGACTGTGCCTTCTGACTAGACCCCAACTCCTAACAGCAAGCCAGCTGTAAGTTCCTATAATCTAGTCACCATCCAAAAGCCACACTTAAGAGCACTGAGGCTCTTGGAGGACATCTAGACATAAACCATAACATGCATCAACTAAAATAATATACCACTGGATGGTATAAAATAGCCATGTAAAATGATGCAAAAGCAGATAAAATAACCCAGCTGTCTTCTGTTAAAATCAGACACCAGAGTTCTTCATATTAGTCCCTTCTCTGTTACTGTAGTGGAATACCTGAGGCAGGCTACTCTGTCAAGAAAAGAGGTTTTTAACTCATTTGTAATTCAAGTCATGACTCAAACTTATGCTTAGCTGACACCACAGTGGTGTTTAGACACTTAGGTGTGAGGAAATATATTGCCAGATAGGAAGCCAAAAACAAACAGGATGGGTGTGGCTTCCCCCTTCTATGAAAGATAATTAAGGAATCTGTTTTGGCACAGTAACCAACCCTGTGACCAGCTAGGTTCCACGTTTTGTTTTGTGTTGTTTTGTTTTGAGACGGTCTCGCTATATATATATAGTTTGGTCTGGTCTCAGACTCCTGCCTCAGCCTTCCAAATGCTGGGATTACTGGCCACCATGCTTGGCCAAGGTTCCAGAATCTAGCATTGGTACACTGGGGACCAAGCTTCTGCTACATGAGCCCTTGGGGAACAAACTGCTCCCCAGGTAACTGGGATGGCAGGTCACCATGCCCAGCCATAACAGCTTTTAAAACCTTTTTAAAATGAATTATTAGAAATTAAAACTGAAATAATTTAGTTATTTAGCACAGTAAATATAATCCATGTAAACAAAAGCTTTAGGGTCTTCGTTAGCTTTTAGGAGTATAAGTGGATCCTGAGACCAAAACCTTAGAAAACTACTGCCAAAACTTACAAGCTTCCTGATGACTGAGAGCAAAATTTTGTATGTAATCTTTTTTGCCTTTTCCAGACAGCCTAGCAAAAAAACATTGAAAATGATCTATTGGATGGAAATTGAATGTTCCTTATTTTCTATCCCTTTGATAAAGGTGGACATTCATTGCTTGGCCTACAACTGAAAAACCTTTATTCCTTGTCCTTTTTTCTTTCTGTATTTTTTTTCTCCCCATGAAGAAAATATGATAAAGGGGCTGGCATTTAAAAATGGGATTTTGCAGGTGGGCAGAACTAGTCTAGATCTGGAGCCTCATCATGTTTACATGCATAAGTGCCCAGTGGGTTTGTAGCTACCACTACTCACCTTTTTGCAGTCTCAGTGCTTCTTTTTAGGAGCCTGGCTCTCTGCTTTCTAGTTATTCAGTATGGGTAATGACTTCCCTGTCTCAATTTTTTTTTTTCTTTTAAGGTAGTGCATATTGAACCCAGGGTCTTGGCACTGAGCCTCAGCCCTTTTATTTGGAGACAGGGTCTCGCTAAGTCATTAAATTGCACAAACTGGGCTTGAGCTTGCGATCTGCCTGCCTCTCTCTCCCAGAGTGCTAGAATTTAGATGTGTACCACCACAGCCAGCTTCCCCCCCCACAATTATCTACTTATAATTACATATTCATATTATTATTATTTATACCTTTATAATAAACATTTTAAAATAGCTTCTTCCATGACTTTTAAGTCCCTGACTACCAGCTGTTTGACAGAGCTGCATGAATTTGATCATTACTCAAGTCTGAGTTTTAGTGACACAGCTTTGGTCTTTAATTGTGGATTAAAGAGGTCTTATCCTGCTCTAAACTGAAATGGCTAAATGGCTGAAAGAAGCAGATACTATTTTTGTGATAAACCTAATTCTAAGAAAGTTTTTTTTTTTTTTTTTTTTTAACTTACCTGTAATTTGTTACCTCTTAAAGGAGAATGTGACCTGGGCACTCCACTTCCATTCACAGGCCTTGTTCCAAATTTTTCAAACAGCAATGCAGTATACCTAAGTTTATTCCTCTAAAAAATACTTCTCTTTGGAAAACAAGCTCCGTGCAGTTTCTGCCATCACGTTGTTTCACGGACTTATTTCTAGAAGCCTAGGACATGCAGATTTGAAACTTCAGGGGAAAGTTTTTAAAAAAGTGGATCCTACAAGATGAAAACTCAAGCTATTGTAACAAATATTCCTTTACGCATCAGCCTATCTCAACACTTCAGAGACAAAAGATTTGGTCTACTGAGGAATCTGGCTGCATAACTAAACACTTTAGACTTCACAAAGTTAACAGTAAGTTACATCTTACCACAAACATCACCCTGTTAAAGTTGTTTTAAACTGAAGTTTGTGTGCATAGGGACACTGCACTCTTTGCAATCTTGTTTCTACGCTTGCCTGTCTTGGGCTCCTTGTCATTGCTGTGTGGTGTGGGTCCACCTGGTGACTCTCGATGTTCAGACTGCTTTTACAGCAAGCTCTGTATTCAAGCAACAGCTGCAGGGCCTGCTGATGTCTCCCCTTTACTAACATGCTTTCCTGTACAAGTATAGTAACTTACATACAGTAGCTTTACCTGTATTGGTAAATTTTAGCAGTCATTGATCATGAATTAGATTGGAATTTTGCTGGGTGTTAGTCAAAAAGTCTGATATTTTTTGTGTAAGATATTTTTATCTTTGTATACAAAGATAAAGGGGGCATTTACCTGAAGAGCATCTGTTTTCTTGTTCACTGAATAGAAATAAATTATAGGAACCACTTCTAATCATAACACACAGTAGTAGCCAGACTGACTCCACAGTTTTTACAGCTTGATTTTTAATATTTTTATGTCAGTGTGTTGATATATGTGAGTATGTTGGTTTTTGTTAGTGTGCTGGTTTGTGTCAGGATGTGTGAGGTGTGTTGATTAGTGGCAGTGAGTGTCAGTGTGTTGGTTTGTGTTGGTATGCCCACATCCTGTGAAAAGCATGCCCACATGCACATCAGTGTGTTGCCTCTGAATTAATATTGAGCATGACTTTTTATAATCTAGACAAGATAGAAAAATTCTAGTCAATTGTTGGAAGATAGTATTAAGTAATGAATCTTATGAAGTCAGTATTTTACGTAAAAATATTACATTATTTAATTCATAAATATTCCTAAAAAGTAAATGGCCTCATAATCTGAAACAAGAGATACAGTGAACTGAATTATTTATATTCCTACTGAGGTAATGTTACATAATACAAGAGAAACATAAATGGAAAGTTTGAAACTTTTTTTGTCAGCCTTTGGAGCTGTTCCTGGCCTAGAGAAAATGTGACATGGTCAGGAATGACCTAAAGACTGCGTAAGAGTCATAAATGGTAGGCAGTGATCATGAGGAACTGCAATAAGGAAATAGAGCATATTACCCATGTAAGGATTCCAAAAATAAACCTCATAGGCTTTACCTGCTATTTCTGTGAGTTTCTTCTTGTTTGTTTATTGAAACAGGGTCTCTCTGTGTGGTTCAGGCTGGCTTCAAACTCACTGTGTAGCCCAGGCTGGCCTCAAGCTTACAACAAGCCTCCTGCCTCAGCCTCCCTAGTGCTGAGATTATAGGCATGCACCTCCATGCCTGGCCTATTTTTTGAGATAGGGTTTTGTTATGTGGTTCAGGCTGCCCTTGAACTTACTAAGTAGTGCAGGGTGGCCTCAAACTTTCAGTGATCCTCCTGCATTAGCCTCCCCAGTGCTGAGACTACAGGGGTGTACTACCACCATGCCTGGCTTTGTAAGTACTTTTAATTTCTGAGATGGTTCATATGGGAAAACAGATGGAAATTTCAGGGGTATTTTGCTGTGATGGTGCCATTCATGTAGAAACAAAGAGATTTTTATTAGGGAGTCCTATTTGCAAATACCATCCTGATCTTTCCTGTGGCAATATGTTAAACACAGAGCCACTTTTTTTATAACTAGTCTCCCAACTTGAAACTTTCTCAAACCTTAGTCATAGCCGCCCTCCATTTGAAGATACTGCCCTGGAGGAGTGGCTCAAACACCAAGGAAGTGAAGTTCCCAGTCTCTTTTCTGCAGATTTTCCTGGAGCCGGCTGTACACTGTGAGAAAGAAGGCAGAGTGGGTTTCTGGGCACCCAAGTGTCCTGCATTATGGAAACACTGCGCTGACCCTTCACTTCTTTCTGTTTGCAGTACTGTGGGACTTAGGGGATAGGTCATTAACTTAATGCTTTTTTGGAACACTTTGAAACAGTTTCTGGGCTATACAAATAAATTTGACCAATCCAAATTTAGTGGTAATGTTAATATAGTGGCACTCATTTGTATGTAAAAATCAAATTATTTGACGTCTTGTGCATCAGGCTATAAAACACATTTTTTTCAAATGTAGCCTGTAGGCCTATTAATGTAGACTAAGATGTGATACATAATAGCTTTGAAGTATATTTAATGCTGTATTAGTCTTTTTGCAAAAGTAGATGTGTGAAACTCTACAGTTTTATTCTTAAACTAGAATTGTTTCACTGCTTCAGAGAAGTATTATTCTCTTGGGAAAGAATTCTACTTGAATTACAACTTTTCCCTCTGCCTCAGTTTGCATAGTACAATTTTAGTTTCAAGTTTTACATCCCTGATAAGAGAAAGGTTTTCAAGACTTTAGTATTTCTACATTGTTAATTACAATGAGCCCAGCAGTGATTTCTCTGACAAAATTTACCTTTTAATTCATTGAAGTTTGAGTTCATATCAGTATTATTTAAAACACTCCCAGCATTTCTTGTGCATTTCATTTTCCCATGCAGCTGCCTCATTCAATCTGGACTTGCTCTGACAAGCTCAGTTGAAGGCTGCTGCCCAGGCTGTGTTTGAGCCTTGTTGGGGTTGGAGTGAGGCCTGGGGTGCAACCAGCTGCCCTGCCTTCTTAGTTTGGAAAGCGCCTTCCTTGCTTTAACAAACATTTAACACGGGTTCCCAACCTTCCATCCATTAAAAACTTCAAATTTAGAATTTCTGTGTTATTTTTGTTATCACTCTGTTAGGCTTTATAAGAACATGCACATTTTTATCCACATAAAGACTGTTTTAAGAAAAGTTTATTTCCCAGATTTCTGTTTAAGCATTTCTAATCTTGCATATTTCTCTAGATCATGTGTTTTAAAGTCACATACAGGGCCAGGCATGGTGACACACACCTGTAATCCCAGCACTCGGGAGGCCGAGGCATCCAGATTAAATGAGGCATGAGGCTGGGCTACATAGTGAAACTGTGTCTCAAAGAGACATACATATATACATACATATATAAATAAGTAACATATAGATTTGTTCTTTCTCAGATTTATCTCTTGCCTCCTCTATCTGCATTACATAGGTGAACTGATAAATAGGTGCCTGGAATGTAGCTGGCTCATAGCACATCTTCAGCAAGTTCTCATTTCAGTTGCATAACACAGCTTCAACAGATGTATTGATTACTTTTTGTGTGCCAGGTGCTCTGATGGTTGCTCATAGGAGGAGGCACATATGTTACCTCCCTCAGGTCTGGAGAGCAGACTTGATGACAATGATGAGATCATTCAGCAATCACATGATACATGGGGAAGATCTTAGGCTCTGCCAGTTGCTATGGGGTTTATGCGGTATCTCCTGAGGTCTTGCTTACATCCCACCACCACCATGTTTCCATGTTTTATTTTGTTTTTAAATAAAACAAAGCTGCTGCTGCTTTTGTGTCTTTTTCCCCACCCTGTGATACTGATGCATGAACCAAGACCTTGCTCATGCCAAGCAAGCAATGTACCACCGAGCTGCATTCCCCAGCCCTGTATCTTAATTAAGGCAGATAATCAGAGGCTAAAACTTACTGTAGAAAATGTCTTACAAAGAAAGAAAAGCAATGAAAACTTATACATTGAATTAAACTACTAAAAATATTGCTTAAGTATTATATTAACATTTATTGATTAAGAACAGGAACCATGACACTCCTAGTTTAAATTTCTCTGAATTTTTACACTCTGGCAACATAGGTAACAGCTTTTTTACATTCATTTCTTTGAATACTCATGATTTATCTAAACAACATATTACCAGTTTTAAGGGAGCATGCCAATTTATAATGTACTATTACAAGAAAAAAATTTTTTAATAGTGACACAGAAATACATATTATTATAGATTGTGTTACATTTCAGAGGTTGAGGTAACAATGTTCAGTTTGGGGCTGGGAATGTGCCTCCCTGAGAATCCTTTCCCTAAAATGTGCCAGGCCCTGAGTTCCATCCCTAGCACCAGAAAAAAGAATTTAAAAAAGGATGATCAGTTAGTAGTTTGAAAAAAATGTCCTTTCTAATAGCTCACACCAAATTAACTTTATCTTTAACTTTAAAACAAATTTCATGCACACTAAGCCCAATTTATTTTTAAAAATATATTTGACAAAACTAGTTTTTCAATAAAACTTTAATGTATTTTTCAATCTCAAAAGTAAATGTGGGTCTCTTTGTCATTTATATATTAGCTACCCCGTGTTATTTTAGGAAGAGTGCTTCTTGGTAAGCAAGTTCTTACAGTGTTGTGAATTATCATGAAGAGAAAAGGGCAAAGGAAAAGGAGACAATCAGTCCTGGTTTGCTCACACAGGCCTGGCTTTTGATAAGCCCTCCTGAATGGCTGTGTATTCAGTCATGACCTGAGATGCCTTTGGTTTCATTGCTATTGGGAAGCAGCCCATTGCAGAGGACCTGCCCTGTGCCTTGCCCACACCAGCTCCAGTTCTGGGAAAGTGTTCCCTGGTCTGGGACCGAATTGCTGCCAGGCAGGTGGGGTCACTTTGGTGTTTTTGGTTAACTTGTTTGTAAGTAACTTCACTGTGTCTATGTGAAATTGTCTTGTCAGAGTTCTAACAACCCCTCTGGCATGAGTTGTGTTATTCCAGTTAAATAAGTGTTTGTTTGTTTGTTTTTTCTAATTACAATGTTGTGTGCTACTTACAAAAAATTTAAGCAGTTCAGAAAGTCATAAAGAACATTAAAAACAGGGTTAGAATGTGTAGCTCAGGGGTGGAACACTTGCTTAGCATACATGAAGGTTTAATCCAAATAAAACCAAAAACATAAAATACCTATACTTCTACTATCCAGAGTAATCAAATTGATTTTAATGTTTTGTGTAATGGAAAAGGGATTGACGTTGAGGTGTGTTTCAACTTTGTGTCCTGAGATGATGCACACACGTGCAGCTTTTCTATTACAGCTTTATCAAGCTTCACTTCATTTAAGTGTACCTATTTAAAGTACTTCAATAGTTTTTGCATATTCGCCAACTTGTACAACAATTACCAGAATTTTAGAATATTTTCACCACACCAAAAAGAACCCTTACACTGTGCAACCATCACCCCATCTTTCCCTGCCTCCAGTTCCTCTATCCCTCCTAGCATCTGGCAACCTTTGTCTTTTTTCTATCCTTAAAGATTTTCCCTTTCTGGACATTTCATTAAAACTGGAATCATGCAGTATGTGTTCTTTGGTGAGTGGCTTCTTCCATTTCCATGTATGGATGTTTTCCAGATTCATACATCTTATAGCATTTATCACACATGACTTTGGTGGGGGACTGGGGATTGAACCCATGACCTAGCATTTATCAGGCTGGCACTTGTGCTGCAGAGCTATATCCCCAACCACCCCTCTTTTTTTTCCACACATTTTGAAATGTAAATATTATCAAAAGACATACTCATACATCTAGGCATGTTTTGATAATTGGTTCTTATTTTAAAGTTGAATGAATTTGTACATAGTGAAGGTAATCATTAAATCTTGTTTTTGTTTTTTTTTAAATAAAGAAATTAAAGACAAAGCAAAAAAGCGTTCCTGAGAGTCTTTGCTTTAAAAACTCAACATTTTAAGACTTGACCAACGTTGTAAGACAAGGCAGCATAGCAATTTTCTATGCCAAACTGAATGTAAATATAAATGTGTACTTGAACAAATCTGGACTTTATGAGGTCCATTCTCTTTAGTCCCCAAGCTCAGGGTTTCATGCCCCAAATTGCCCTACTTCCATTCCATGGCCTTAATTTCTCCCAATATAGGAAAGTGTTAGAGTATTAGAAACTATATTTTTCTTGATTCTCTTAATTCTTTTTTTCTCATACAAAATTAGTTATGGTCTTGGAGAGCCTTTGGTATATACTTTTAGAATGAATCCCTTAAGTAAGCTTTGGCTTTTTACATGTGGGTGAGGGAGTGAAATGGTCTTTCTTTGTAATGGTGTGAGGCATATTCTGTCTCCTGCTACCATTGGTGATGAAAGAAATCAAAATGAATTCTTTTCTTGCCCAAATGTAAGATCAGACCTTTTTGCTTACTTTTAATGTCATGCTAAAACTTTTCTCCTCTTTTTAGACAAATTTGTTAGAAAAGTTGATACTGTCTGATTTTATGCTTATGCTTAACTCCTTTCAAATCCTTTGAAATAGCTCTTAGGAAAAAGGTGTACGCTAAAACTTGAAGTAGGAAGTAACTGTTAGTAGAGGAAGAAGATCAGTGGCTCAGGACTTGATAGTAACTCTGATTTTTTGAGTGTTGACTGCCAGAAAATTCTCATTGGTGCAAAAAGGAGCGTACCACTGTCCAAGAGAAAAATAGCAGAAAGCCCAGGAGGTGCTCAGACAGTCCTGTGGAGGGATTGTGCAGCTGTCTGTGATGTGGGGAACAATAGGATGCTGGAGCATAGAGTGACTCTGTGACCAGAACAGGACAGGCAGTGGTCATATCTTAGAGAAGAGGTGAATCATGTGGTATTTATCAATAGAAGCAAGTGAGAAGCCTTTTTAAGGGGGACAACATGATCTAGTTGAGTTATTAAAGCACCACTGGCTACTGTAGGGAAGCAGACAGATAGGAAGATTAGAATGGGGAGCTTTGGCGATGTCATTGTCTGAGCTGATCTCTTACCCTCTGTGAGCTGTACCCTAATATGTATTTATCATATACATATATCCAAGTACTTTGCTGTCAATATAGTATATACATTTTAAAAATAGAAAATAAATGTAATGGGAAAAACTAACAAATAGAAGTGCTACTGTTTTCTTCCCTGCCCCAGTTTAAGTTTAACTTAACATTGAGCTAAACAGTAGACCATGGAACAATAATGATGGCAGTGGAGATAGTTAGGAGACAGAAAATAGGAGGTTGCACTGACAGGATTTAGAAATTTCAATAGTGAGAATGAAAGAGAAGGGACAGAAGAGGGGGCCCTGTATTTATGGTTGGTGTAACTATGTAGATTTAGAGTGTGGTTGGTTAACAGATGTGCCGTAGCAAACTGATCTTGTTTGTTAGAGCACTGTACCAGAATGAACATACACACTAGCTAGTGCCTTGAGTAACAAGGCAGGAGGCTCCAACAACATGTGATGAAAGCAGAGTTTGAGCAGTGCTTAGAGAGGAACAAGCAGAGAAATGCATGTGAAGACAGGGGATCTTTCTTAGAACTGTGGGACAGTGGCCAGATTGATAAATTATAGGCCCCTCACCTTCTGGTTGTCTTGAAGTTTATTTAGCTAGAGGCAGAGTCATTGATTCCACAACTAAAAATAAATGACTGACAAAATACTCAGTGGACTGAGGAGTATGAAAATTGTTGCTAGCACAACCTAATGAATGATCAGCAGTGTATCAGTTAGTGGCTGTCATCATCAGATTTGCTTACAGGAGAATAAAATGCATTTGAGGTTATAAGCTAGGGAGGGATGCCCAGAAACCCAGGAGAGGAAGTCCTGATTATAAACAGTTTTGCCTAAGATTGTGGTGAAAAAATGAGAGTAAGTTCTACACTTGATCTTAGCCAAAAGGCCTAGAAGCAATAGAGAAATTCCAAATGATAGTATTTTTTCATGTATGAGTATAGCTGCATGGTGCTCCATTTCCTGAGCTGTATGTAAAGATTTCTTATATTAAAATTTGCAATAGTGCTTGTGAAAAATAGCACTTTAAAATGCTCACTGCTTTGGTTGAAATTTACTATTCATAATTGTCATGTCTTCTGGCACAGTGGGTGGCACTTGTTTTCTTTGTGCCTTTTACCATGCAGGTAGATGTACCACCATAGTACTTGCCTCTCTTAGAACAAACACAGACCCTTTCCATCGTCTCCCTGTCAGTCCTGGAGAAACACTATGGGCCTCGTGGGTAGTTCGCCAGCATGGATACTGATGTTGGGCCTACTCATGCACACAATAGACCGGCTTTCTAGGGAGTGCAAATCAGTTCCAAAGCAGTCTTGAAGCAAATATTAACTCATTTAATCCTCAGTGAAGATGCTGCAATGGGGATATCCCCATTACAAATTGCCTTAAAACTAACTGCTAAAAATAGAAACTTCTACTTTTAAAAGTGTGAATGCTACTGAGCATGGTGGGGCAAACCCATAATCCCAGCACTCTGGGATGCTGACGCAGGATAGAAGGGTTGTTCTCAGGCTAGGCTGTTTAGGTAATGAGTCTCTGTTACAAAATGTGAAAAGACCTGGTGGTACAGTCAGGGCAAAGACCCTGGGTTCAATTCCCAGTACCACCAAAACAAAAAGCATAAATGCTAAGAGTCCACAGTAGTAATTTTATATAGTATTGCAAACCAAGTTTAACAGCATGTCATTTTCTGCTGCTAATACCTTACCCAAGACTTCTGCTTTCTGCTCAGACAAAATAGCTGATGGTACAAAACACTAAGGACCAGAACAAAGCCAGAAGGCCATTTCACACAGTGCTGTGGACAGGAAGGAATATCCTTGACTCTAAGGCCAGAATAGTTGATGAGTAACAGTCTTTTTTCTCTAAAAGTTTGACTTAGGTTTTTATATTTACATTTTTGATCATTTTAACATCCCAGTTTATGTTTTTATTTGCAGCTCATCCCAATTTTTGTCCTAATCAGTGATAATAGGGCTCTTTTTAAAAGTGGGATATCCTTTCATAGGTAGAATGTAAAAGTAGATGGAACATCTACTTTTCAGCAAGTCTTACAACTATGCTGAAATCATATTGATGGACTTAACCTGAATAGTGAATTTTCTTTCCTATTGTCTTCTTTCCTTCTCTCTTAACTAAATGAAGAAAGAGTTAATAGTAGCAGTATTAAGCAACAAATGGTATCAACCTTATGCATATGACAATGCATAATTTAGTCTTTGGGAAATTTGGACTGCAGTAAAATTTTAGCAACCTTGTCAGAATATAGGTCAGTATTTTACTTGATAGTATAAAGTAAAAGTGGAAAGACACCTAGTCCAATATTGTTTCTTAGTAATTTAAATTGTGAGAAAAAGTAGGAGGTCTTGGTTGGAACTGTTTTGTCTTAGTGCAGTGATTGATAATGGTACATCGGCATCCTGACAATTATCAGATGACAGTTTGCTAAAACCATTGGTAATGGGATGTGGCAGTTTTCTTTGCTGTCAAAAACAAGATACATTCTAGGTGTTTCTTGTAAGTTTTTTTTTTTTTTCCTAGTTGTTCTTATGTGTTTTTCCTTTAAAATATAGACTAAAGGAATTAGAGGGTAAAACCTGAAAATTAAGTATGTTTCTTTAGTAAAGATTTTATTATGAAAGTAACTTTATAAACATCAGTAAAACAAAAAACAGATTAAACTTAAAATGTAATTATTGAATTTTACTAACTTGTTTATTTTCTTTTGTATACTCTTATTAGCTTCTTAGACATTTTATATATGCCTGTGGTCTTTGTATATCTTAGGTTATTACTATAAATATTATGCATGCAACTTTAGTAACAATAGGTTGAGTATCTAGATATATTTAGCAAAGGTAATGTTTATCAGGCTTATTTTATGTTGGCAAATATCTCCAGTATGTAATATTTTCAAAAATATTATTCAAAAATAAGACTTAAACTTAATTTGATTATGTTGTCTATTTCAAAAATGACTAAAAAATTCTTTTTATTATTTGACTTACTACTATTTTCACATGTGTATTCATTAAATACCAACTGGTTTGGTTCTGTTTCTACTGAAACATTTTTAGCTAACAGGAGTTCTATTACTTAAAGAATTTAGCTTTAGGGAAATGTAAAATGCTGTCTAGTTTGCCTTTATGTAATCTTTTTTAAACAATACATTTTAAAAGCCATTTACCGCTCTTTTTGTTAATATCAATGGAAAAAGAAAGTCATCGCATGCTGAAAATAATTTCTTTAGGATTTTATAGAAAATATATTGTTTAATGATGGAAAGTTTTGTATGTAACAATATAAGAAAACATTTTACTTTTTATATACCACCTTGATTTCGGAGAAGTCCTTTCTCTTTATAAATTATTATTTTTTCTCTTTGATTTTTTTTTCCTTGCAAAAAGAATTTACTTCATTGACACTTCAGCTAAATTTTAATGTAAATAGCCAAAATGCAGTCACATATTTTTAACATTTTTTCAAATATGTGTACGTGTGGAGAAAAAAAAACAGTAAAGTGGCTTATTAAAGTAATGACGAATAGTTATTTTCAAAGTGCAAAGCAAACAAAGATATTTTATATCAGTGAATGTACAACTGTTTGCAACAGATGGTTTCTAATGCGTGTTTTCCTCAACTGTCAGAAATGAGTTAATCTTATGTTGAGCCAGTATTAAGTTATTTCCCCTAAGTTTTATTCAGATGCAATTCTCCTAAGTGGTGGGAGGTTAGGCCTAATGAAATTTACTCTAATGGCTATAGATCTTTACTTCCTATACTTTATTTTTATTAACTTTTTAAAAATGTAATCCTAGAATCAGATTGCTTTTTTTATGCCACTCAGGAAAATAATTAAGCTATAAACTCATCATTTGATCTATGGCTTATCCTAGATCCAGAAATAAGATTATGTGTAAATTATTTCTATAAGCTATGTTAAAGAGGATGCATTCTTATTAAATTACAGAGCTTCCAGGATGAGGATCTAGATAGGATGTATGTATAGACACATTTTGAGCCTTTCAAAGCACCTGTTAGTTAATGTGAAGTTCTTCAGATGGCCCACTGTCCTTGAAGCTTCTAACACCAAGGTGTCTTTGCAGCCCAGAGCCAGGTTACTGCTACCCAGGACAGCACTAATTTGCGATGTATTTTCTGTGGTAAGCAACATTATGTTTACATTACTTTTTCAAGCTGTGGTACATACTACTTGCACATTTCCATACCTTTTGTTTCCTTAGGCCATAGCCTGGTCTGTGGTATCTGGGATGTAGAGGAAGCTGCTGTTTTTATGTTGTGATATTTGTTGTGGTTCATGTAGGTGATTTGATCAGCTTTTGAGTTGGCATATTAATGAGGATTTAGTTAGAATCTTAAAAGTATTGTCTACCTCTTCCAATAGAAATGAGACATAATTTTGTTTGATTTTGCTTTTAACTATTTTGTTGGGAGCAAACTTTACATTTGGAATTTAAGGAAAAGATTTATGTCCATTTTTAAATATGATGTGAGGAAGGTACATATGTCTTATTTTAAAGAAGCTTTTGCTTTACTTGAATTAGTTTTAGCTATGCAACTGTAAGAGGAAGATGTAAATTTACTACCTGCTTTAATAGTTTGATATCTGATTGACAGTAGGTTTATTTAGTAGGTTTGGGATCTGTCACTTAAAAGTACGCTTAGGCTTTTAGAGTGCTTTCCTTCACTTGTTTTCATATGCATATGTGCCCATGTATGTACTGTCTGCAGGGACACACTAGGCTTGTCACTTAGCCACTCAAATTAGAACTAATAGATACATACTCTTATCCTTATATAAGGAGATACATATATATCCTTGTCTGAATTCCTTTTATCCCCATTTGATTCTGAAACTTACAGTTTTAAAAACCCAAGTTCTAAAAAGTCAATTATTTGAGCATTTTAAAAAATTTGTATGTACTTTTGACTTATATATACCTTGACTGGCCACTTCATCTTCAGAAAGAGATAAAAATATAAAATGATGTACTGCAAAAGTGATTCAGCTGTGTATGGTGACACATAACTCAGAATTCTTAATGTGTTTTAATACCAGTAATATAGTATTATTGTTTACTCAATTTTTAAATTTATTTACTGGTTTAGGAAAAATATTATAAGCTTTTTAAAAGGAAAGGAGATTCTACTGTATTTCTTTAATCACCTAAAGTGATTTGATTTGCCCCAGGTGACACAGTTATAGCAGTGAACCAATTATGTGATTTTTTAAAATTAAATTCCCCTTCCCTCCTAGATTCTACAATTAAACATTCCAGATTAGGTGTTTAATTCAATAGAAGTTTCTACCTATGAGGCCATCTTTTGAAGTAGCCACAAATGATTATTGATACTTGTATCATTAGGGTTATCTTTAGCTGATTTTGAAAAGATGCTATAACTTGCTCCTTAAAAAATTGAGGTCCACATGCAGAATAGTAACTTCAGGGAAAAGATTAATTTGACCCCCAAAAGTTGATACTTTTAAAGTTTATGAAATAAAAGATTTAAAAAGCAGGTTTTTTCTTCCCCTATTGGTACCTTTAGCTATACACAAATAATATAATTACCACTTTGCTAAATTAAAATTTGATTGTATTGTGTATAATAACACCTATTTGTCTTCTAGTCCTGTTTTAAAATAGTCTCATTAGGTGGGAAACTAGATTTGTGAAAATTTAAATGAGGACAATAAGTGAAATGTGCTTTACCCAAAACTCAATATTGAAGGCAAGACTGAAATGGGCACTCCTGATTTAGAGAGGTTTTAATCAGATTTCCATTATTTATACCATAGTGTATCAATGACATTGTCAATTTTTTTTTTAATTAGAAACAAAAATTCACACACTTTTCCTATGTATCCTTCTCTAGCCAGGACAAATTAAAATCAGCCTTTGTCTTTAGCTCTGGTAATAAAACAGAAAAAGTGACTCTCACATATCAGCAGCTGTGTAATGGAACAAAGCAGGCTCTGATCTAACCACCACGTGATGCTCATAAAATATTGTCATTTACCTGCTGAGATGGTTATGAAATTAGCAATTTGTATGTTATGAACACAGATACCCATGTAAGAACATGAGCTATGTGGAGTAATAGTTACAGAGCAGAAAGTGCAGTGGCAGCTGATAATCTTGCCTAATCTTAGATGCTGCTTCACATTACTGGGTAATAGCCTTTGTTATTTCTTACCAATTGTATAACCTGTTAGAATGTTCAACAAGAGGGAAAAAGATAATTGTATACTTGTAGTTCATAATTCACCTGGGACTTGTATTTAATATATCACATTCATGTTCACTTTTAAGTGCACATAAATTTCATTGTGCTGATTTTCTCAGCTTGACAAAAATTGATGAAGAAACAAACAAAAAGTCAAATTAAATATAGATGTGAGAAAACGCCAGGGGGAGAGATTCCTTTCTTCTCCAGTTATAGAATGAAAAGACAGATGGCCAGTTATCACAAAAAACCATTTACCAAAGAATTTTAATAGTTTTTCCTGGGCTGAGAGTCTCCCCATTTAAAAAGGATCTCCCTTAAAGTTTGTTTTTTCTGTTTGTTTTATTTATTTTTGCCTCATATGCAGGAATAAACTATAGTAAATGATTTTTATAATGAATAATATTAGCCACAAAATATTAGCCACATTTTAAAAGCCTTTCTGAACAGTTCTGCTGAGTAAACTATTAACAAGCTTAACATTCAGAACATGCTCTGTAAATTACTGAAAGATTTTTTTCATTCATTATATTGCATATGAGATTTGTGTTTTAAAAATCTGATTCATAAAGTGAATAAGATTGAGTTGAAATTTTAATCTTTTTTCTTAAATTTATATATCTAAGTTAAAACTTAGATTTCAGTTAATGAATTTAAACACTAAGATCGCTACTCAGGCAGAATACATATTCTAGATGTGAGCAAAACAGTTATAAGCACTAAACAAGTCTATAACCAACTGACATTCAGCTATATTGAAATTTAGGCTGTGTACCTTTTTCTAAAAAATATTAAATATTAAGTTATGGCCCACTATAAGTCTTTTTTTGTTTATATTATTTTGATAAGTTGCCCAGGAAAGTATTTTAGTATGTTTATTGGACAATAAAGTTACATGTTTTTAATTATACAAACATTAATGTATTTGTTTGTTTGTTTATTTATTTTTGTGCCGGGGATTGAACTCACAACCTCGTGCTTGCCAGCCAGGCACTTGTGCCACTGAGCTAAACCCCTGGCCCTTTTTTATTTAATTTTGATTGAAAGAATTTTGGTTTTTGTTTTGTTAGTGATTATATAGGATTAAATATTTTTATATTTTATTTGGTTCTGAGAATCTTAGGAAATCTAATGAAATATGTCACTGTAATTGTGTAACTTGTCATTTGAGGGCAAAGTAAGTGATTAACCTAAAAATACTATAAAGAGTGGGAGAAATGTAGATAAGTTTAGATAAACCTACTCCTGGGATACACTAGAAGTGTTTTACATCTGATGAATGTTTGCTTCTTATAGTGAAGCCCACTTCCAGATCTGTGCTCTTAGCCCAGAGTACAATAACTTGCTTTAAACACAGAAGCTTTTGTTTACTTAATTTTTAATACTAGTTTTCTACAAAAATCTTTCAGAATTTCTGCTTAATGCATTTAGTGGCACACTAGAGTTCAGAAAAATATATAGTATGTCATCTCTCATATATTCCTCTCAAAGAATAGGAAGTAACTATTTCTTTACCTCATTTACTGGATTAGATTTCAGGATTGTTTTAGTTTACTCTTAGGCATTATATATTAGATTCAGCATTTTTATCTCATTAAATTTTTATATCCAGACATTAAGATGTCCTATCATTTAGTGGCATTTAAGATGCTAAAAATGGGTCTGCATTGTGCACGGTGTGTGGGAATGGATGGTCATTAGTTCTCACCACAGAATCATGTCAGTGTGAATGCTGGTGGGTTTTTGATTTCTTTCCCTTTACACCAAATGAAGAATTAAGATTATCTTTGTTACATTAAAAACTCAGATAAGTAGCCGGGCGTGGTGGCGCACTCCTGTAATCCCAGCACTTGGGAGGCTGAGGCAGGAGAATCGTTTGCAAGTTCAAGACCAGCCTAGGCTCCAAAGCGAGCCCAAGACCAGCCTGAACTGCATAGCAAAACCCTGTCTCAAAAAGATCCCCCCACCAAAAAAAAATCAGATAAGGAGGTTAATTTATTATACGGAAATTTAACAAATGTTTGTTTTCATCAGTACTCAAAATTCCAGGTCATTAAGCAAAAATGGTAGCTAATTTGGGCAAATTTGATAAATGCATTAGCATACTTCAGTCTAGTAATAAGGTTCTCATGCTCTCTCTCTCTCCTGTTTTTCATTTCCAGTGTTCTATTTAGGTGAGTTTTTGAATTCTAATTTTTCATTTAAGTTCTCCTTCTCCACTTCATGAACAGTTGCCCAAAAGAGAATGTCTCATTGTCTTAGAAAATGTCAAGCCTAGGTGCCTATTCAGATGCTCATTGAATACTTGTTTTACTCAAGCTCTTCATATATAAATGTTTATTTTTTCCTTATTGTTGATGTTTTCCATTTGTTTCAAGTAAGCCTTCTTGGAGATGGTGACGGCATTATGTTGCAGTCTTTCATTTGCTGTGTTATGTAAAGCTTATATTTTATTTTGCTAGACAAAGAGGAGATACATTTGTAAATATGTGATGGTTTTTATGTTACTGTCATGATTTTTAGCTCCTCTGTTGAGCTATATATAAAGGTAATGTTCAACTGTAATGTTTTCCCTTTGTAGGGCCTACATTGCCTAGACAGAATTCACAACTACCTGCTCAAGTTCAAAATGGCCCATCCCAAGAAGACTTGGAAATTCAGAGGAGGTAAGTTTTCAAGTTGCTCTCTGTACTCTTTTATTTGTATTGCAAAAGGCTAAACTCTGACCACACTAATACTGAGAGTGGATTAAAGCTGTTTGACAGTCGCAACTTTTACATTAGTAAACTTTGGAACCATCATTACTGAGTAGATACATGTTACACTGGACACAGGCATTATAAAATTTCTTACGTGCTTTTTTGTGAAAAGCATAGTCATAGGACATTTAAAATATTTTAAATACACTTAACAGCATACAGAATGCCCTTTCCCTTCAGTAAGTCTGCTTGAATAATAGTTACAATCTGTGAACAGTATAGATTTCACATGACCAACCAGAAAGTTGAAAACTTGTTGACTGGTTCTATAATATATTATCTTGACATACTGTGATAGATTTCAGTAGAATACAAAATTATCCTGCTTATAACTAAATGCTGGTGGAACAATGTTGGCAATATCATCTTCATTTCAGTGTAATCTGGAAATACACTTGAAATTATAATGCAACCTCACTTAGAGATAAATCTTTCTGAGTTAACAAAGAGTCTGAATTGTACAGCTGCTTTGTAATAAGATTATTTTATAAGATTCAAGTATATTCAGTGACTAAAATTGAGCTAGTCAAGCCACGTGTCCCATTTTCAAACAATTTTATAGATGTTGATGTTGCTTTTTTAAAAAAATTTTATTTAAAGAGAAACAAAAGCATGTAAAGGGTAGAGGTAATACAGAATCCCCCCCCCAAAAAAAGATAAACAATAAGAAATCACTAGTTAAAATTACATATTGTCCTCTTAGAAGTAGTTGCTCAAGTTACAAAATTAAAGCATACAAAGTAGATAGTCAAACAGTGAGAGTGTAGACAGCTACGCATGCATGAATATCTGCATGTATTTCTGTACTTTCTATATTAGAGGGAAAAGCAAAACTTAACAAGACAAAACAAAACAAATTCCTATAAAAACATGAAACCAAAAAGTCATATAAAACCACAGTACAAGGTGATCTACAATGATTACTGTGTTGTTTCTTATTATCTTCAATAGAATGTCTATATCAATGGGCATAATTGAATATAGCAGTATGATTGAGTATAGCAGTAAATAACAATATTAGTAAAAATAAAATATTGTAGACAATATAAAACTTCAAAGGCAGGTAATAATCAAACCATAGTAGATATTCTAGTGGATCTTGTCATCTTAAGTGCAGTTGCCTATACTCTCAGACTTGATATAATCAATCATAACAGCTTTGAATAAAATCTATCAATACAAAACAGCGATCCAACAAACCAGATTCAATTACGATCAGTCATGGTAAAACAGTGTAGGTTATACAGAGCTTTAGATTAAGTTAATAGGAAATCAAGAATGACTGCTTTAGTATAGCCTGTTATTTTCGGGATTACTGTCTTTGCCCTCAAATCTAGTACAGGTAAAAATGACTGGAATAGAATATAATACATCTAAGCAGAGTAGTGTGGGTAATGTGGGTTTTAAATCCTGGTGCATTGTTTACAATATAGCATATCTAGACCATCTATATTATAATTTCTAGTTATCCTTCTCTGCCTCATTTCTGCTATGCTATTTTTCTGCCTTTGTTTGTCTAGTTTTCTCCTTCATTCTACTGCCTGCCCCACTCATTGAGGGCTTTCTGCCACTGTTCCTAAAATCCTGGTATTTCTCTCTCTCTCTCTCTCTCTCTCTCTCTCTCTCTCTCTCTCTCTCATGTCCTTCAGTATTCTCTGTAGGGTTGGATTGGTGGTCGCAAACTCCCCCAGTTCCTCTTTATCATGAAAGCATCTTGTTTCTCCATTAATTTCAAGTGACAGTTTTGCAAGGTACATCAATCTGGGCTGGAGGTTATTTTCTTTCAGGGCTTGTAACACTTCGCCCCAACCTCTTCTTGATCTGATGGTCTGTGTTGAGAAGTCAGCTGTGATTCTGATGGGCTTACCTTTATTGGTAATCTGTTTCTTTTCTCTGATGGCTTTTTAATATTCTGTTTTTATATTGAATTTCTGGTATCTTGATTATTATATGTCTGGGTGTAGATCTGCTTTGGTTGTAGGTGGCTGGAGTTCTGTATGCCTCACACAACCGAATGTCATTTTCTTTTCCCATGCTTGAGAAGTTTTCCTTAATTATTTCCGTGAATAGCCTTTGTAATTCGCCTGTATGTATTCCTGCTTCTTTGTTCATGTTTCTTATTCTTAAATTGTAGATTCTCTTGTCATCTTCTATCCTTTGTATTGTTACTGCCTGTTTCCTTGTTATTTTTAAGAGATCTTTCCTTTCATGATCACACACAGCCAACTTGTCTTCAAGTTTTGATAGTCTATCCTTAGTTTCTTTTAAGGAGTTTTGCCAGCTTTCAATGGAGTTTTTAATTTCCTGGTAGTCTCTTTGAATCTGCTTCATGTATTCTATATTTTCTTTATATTCTTTATCAAATATTTCTCTCCTCTTTTGGTGTTCCTCCCTTCTTCCGTCTGTATCTTTCTGAGAGATGCTTCCTGAGAGCATTTCTTTTATTACTCTACTCATATCCTGCTTTACCAAAATATTTCAATTTTGAGCTTGTCTACAAGGTCCTGAACATATCTCTTAATGTCCATTGAAGCCATGTCTGATGTTGTGTGTTTGCCGCCTTCAGTCTCCCTTGTTTTTCTTTCTCCTGGATCAGGGCTCTCAGGGTTCTGGGCTGAGGGCCTCCTCCTACCTCTCTCTCCTGTCATGGCCCTGGTTTCCTCCACACAGGTTACAGTGCAGGCTCCAGCCCCCTTCCCTGTTGGCCATGTTTCCTCTGAAGCACGCTGGAGAGGGAACTCCGCCCTCTCCTGCCTGCTCTTGTCACTGAGGTGTAAGCAGCGGCTGCATATGCCTGCCCCTCCCCACCGGGCCAGCCAAACTTCAGGGGCAATCACCCGGTCAGTGTGTGCTAGGCAAGGGAATCCATTTGGGACAGCTCATTGGGTCCCAGCCAGGGGCGCAGCCCAGTCCAAGCAAATCCCCCAAATCTGCTCTGGGGAGGGAGCAATCAACTGAAGTCACTGTCACTCCCAGTTCAGGCTCCTCCTGCCCGATTTCAACATGTCACCCATTTGGTCGTGCCCTTCCCGTTTGGGGGTGTGTGTGTGTGTCTCATTCCCAGCACTGACCTTGGATTAATGAAGGTCCCTTTGCTGGCTCCTCTTTCCGTTGGGTTCACCAACCCCTGACTTCAGCGCTGCTGCACTTCCTGTGAGTGGCGGCGGGAACGAGTTTGTGCAGCTCTGCCGGCCCTGCGGATTCAAGCTGGTGCAGACTTGGCGAGTCACCGCGAAAACACTGTGTCCCTTAATTTTTAGCTGTTTCAGTTGTAGTCCTGAAATATTTGACGAGCTTTTTTACGTTTTAATTTCTTCCTGTGTCAAGAGGATCCGTCTCCCTCTGTCTGGGTCTCTCTAGGGTGTTTTATTCTGACATATGAATTGTTTCTCTCGGGAGGCTTTGTATTGTGTTGCTCACTGATTGGCCATCTTGTCTTCTCCCTGATACTGCTTTTTATCACTGTCAGCTCACCTCTGTTTGTTTGGAGAGTTGATCACTATTGCTTGATGGACCATTCTTATATGGGATTTTCCATGCAGAGCATTTGGTATAGCCCACTGGCATTTCTTACTGTGGCCTTTGGTTGATATTTCACATTTCAAAAGTTCATTCATTTTCTGTGTTGTTTTAATCTTTGTGTTCATTCCCATGGCTGGTTGAGAATTCTAGAGTATAAGTTCCCCTGAGAGCTCCCAGAATGAATTTTGCTTTTGCTAGAGAGCCTACATGTATTGGTATAATCAATCATGTTACTACAGAAATAGCTTCCAAATTTGGTGAAAATCCGATCTTAAGTGATGCTATAACAGATATAAATAAAATTCTTTCTGTTGAAATAAGCTTAAAAGATACAGTAATTTCAGTTCTGAGAGTTTTAAAAATACCAGAATAATTAATTCCAAGGGTGAAGAATATGATAAAATAGAGAAATATTGAATAACAAATGACCAACCATACTATTATTGAGAATAACACGTGTAGGTAATAAGGAAGAACCAGAACAGAGTGCAGACAGAAGAATCTCTAGTTACCATGTGGCCCAGCAAGTAGCACCTGCCGTCTTGCCCAGAGATCAAGCCCTCAATGGTAGAAGCAGGAGTCACCCCAAAGTATTGACTTGGTAATGTGAGAGGGTGGGCCATTGCACAGGGACCAACTCTAGTTAGAAATGAGTGTCAAGTACAGTTCTTGTAATCATTATAGAAACCACATGCATTATACTGATTGTTTCTCCTGTCAAGGTGCTTACCTAGAAGGGCTCTTTTGGATTTGGTTTTTCAGTTTATATGTATATAAATAGTTCTACAGTGTTTGAAAATAGTTTGCTTGAAATCAAAGTTAGGTGCATTACTCATTTGTTTAGTTGAAGACTATTCCATCATTATGAAGAGTAAAATTCAAATTTCTGAAAGATTGGTTTGATTTTTAAATTATTTTCTGTCCATAGTCATGCACTAGATTTTTTTTGTAGAGAATTCTTCCATAGGATAACAATCAATTTCTTTCCTATCCTTTTCTATTCCTTTTCTTTGTTCTCTACCCATTCCTTTTTAGTCTGGTGAGACCTGCCTTGTCTTCACAAGTCTGCAAGCCATGGCACTTCTTTCACTGATTGACTCCTGGTTTACATTTCTCAACTTTCATTTGTCCTCCTGTGTCTTCTCTGGTACTCCAGTCTCTTCTCAGTGCTGATTATTCTTCCTATATGTCCTTTCCTTGACTGATTCATTGTCACACATAAATCCTTAGGTATTTAGTTTTTCTTTATGCACACTTAGCTCTGGATGGGTACTTTTGTCTGGGATCTACCATTCATTCCCAGGGGATACTTCTGGTGGGCCAAAGTAGGCCCATCTCTCAAAGGGCCACACTATCTCCCAGCACTGCCACCTGGGAAGTCTGTGCCTCCAAACTATGAACACTTGGAGGGTCACAGACTCTCTCCAACCATAGCAGTTGAATGTTGTAGTTCTCTGTTAGCACTAATGCCTTCCAAACCTATAGCCCAGCTTTGAGCCTTCACTCGCTATCCAGAATCATAGATCCAGATATCCTCAGTGGTCCATGTCATGGCTGTGCTGTGCAGTGATTCTTGTTGTCTGTAGGTCCATGGGGACAGATGAGTGAGCTTTCCTAGGGGACCCCACAGATGCCCCTGCTGCCCCACACCTTCCTTCCTATTGTCAGTTGTCTTCTGTGAGTATGCTGTTCCATTCACTGGACCAGACAGTGAAGAGAGCCTGATAACCAGGTATCCTATAGACCTTGAGGAATTTGTGGCTCAGCTCAATTCCTACCCTGTCTCCTTGCTCTTTTTTTTTCCCTCTGGTGGGGTCTTCCAGGCTCCTCCCCCCATGGGCACTTGCAACTGTATTCCATTCCCCAGTGCCTCCCACCACTCAGTCCAGTTACATCCAGGCACTGCTGAATGCTTAGGACATGTGGATTAGGCAGTGGAGGTGGTCTGGCATCTTCACCATCACTGAACTTGGTGGTGTAGTACACGACAAGTGTTGTGGGGGTAAAATAATGAGATTCTTTGCTATAGAAGGGCAAGGGGGAAGTGCTGGATGTAGATCTTACTGAGGTGAAAGAAAATAAGGAACTATCAAGCAGGTACCTATAGAAGCATAGGAAATGGTCACTGCAGTGGCAGAAGGTACCATGTGAGCAAGAAGTCCATGAAGGATGGAGCCAAGCAAGACTAGAAGGGAGGAAGTACAAGAGATGAGGTCCAAGGTCCAAGGTGGGGCCAGATCAGACGGGGCTATGATGCTACTGAGAGACCATTCTGAGCTGAGTAGTGATGTGACTTACATATTAATGGAATCAGACCACAAATGACAGAGGTAGGGGTACACTGTGACAGCAGCTGGACAGGAAGGTAGCTAAGAGGATAGTAACAGGTAGGAAAAGTCAGCCCCCCCTCCCCCAACCTCCATGCCCTGCTGGATCCCTGGGAGGCAGGCATGATAGAAAGGAGAGATTGAGGTTTCAGGCTGAGCCGGGAGAGCCTAGGAGGGTGTCAGAGAGATATTGGGGATGTAGGACTGAGGGATTCACTGGGCATCAAAGCAGAGCTGTGGAATAGATGTACCACTCTACTTAGAGGAGGCCAGGAAAGGAAGCCTGGGCATGTGCCTCCTTTTGGCCCTTTCTGTCCTCCAGAAATGTAATAAATTCACAGCACTTGTAACACTCCTCCCTTAACTCTGCTCTGTCACAGGTGAATTTGTACATATTTTATGGTTCTGAAATTGCAGAATTTTGGAGTGGAAGATATTTCAGCTGCTCTTTCTGCCAATCTGAGAAAGAGCCCCATCATTCCAGCTTTGCCTTCTGGTCCCTCCTCACACCCAAGGCAACCCTTTGCCCAGTGCTTAGGAGCATGCATGTCGCTGTTACCTGGCATCCCTCGTAACTGCCTTCCTCTAGACTGTACTCATGTTTCCTTGTGCTGGTTGGTGTGTGTACCATTGGTCTCTGCTGTGCCTGCTTCATATTTCCTGCGTTGTCCTTTTCTGTACCCTCTCCACCCACAATAATACTTCTCTTTTCTGAATTCTTGTAACTTAGACACTGTTTTATATTTTCTTCTAAAAACAAAGAACAACAATAAGAACAAAAAAAACAACAAGTGGTGACAAATTTAGTTAGGTCAGCAAAAGCTTAAATCTAAGCAAAACCAAAGGCAAAAGGTGTAAGCTACTGTGGTGCCCACCAACAGTGAGCCACCTCATAATGCTTCACGGCTGGCTCTTTACTCTGCCACTCAGAGAGGTGACCAGACACTTACTCTCACAGGGGCTGGGCAGAGATCCTCTTAACCAATGCTGTTCAGTGGAAATGTGATGCAAATACCTACAGTTTCAAAATCTTACAGGGTCACATTCTGGTAAAATTAATTCTAACTGTACATTTAACTATATAAAATATTTTAATAGGTCATCAATTAAAAAGATATTTTAGAGATATTTTACATTGTGTGTGTTAGACATAGATTTTGATGCATAGAGCACATCTCAATTTGTTCTGGGTATGTTAGGAATGCTCACTTACATCCCTCAGGCTGTTGGTTGCTTATCTGAAAGCACAGCACAGCAGATCAGGGGATGGCATCCTACAGCTCACTGGCACATTGATCCTACACTGGCACATTGTATAGTCAAGAGGTAAGATGGGATTTTACATTTTTTAGTGTTGTTTAAAAAAGAAGAAGGAGCTAGGGATATAGGTCAGTGCTGACGTATACAAAGCCCTGGGTTCAATATCCAGCACTTTAAAATAAAATAAGAAAGAAAGAAAGAGAAAGGGAGGGAGAGAAGTGGATGAGCAGATACTCATCAGGCCCTTTTCATAAAAACTTGGCCAACCCCTAGTCTAGTTCAAGGTATATCAGGCAGAGCTAGGGGGTGGATGAGGTGCCAACTGAAGGGAGGTTAAATGAAAGCTATCCAAATGGGGAGAGAGTCTTTCTTTTTCTTAGCAGATAGATTCCAAAGCCAGACCTGCAGTGCCCAGGCAGGAGATCAAGATTCCCCTTGGTAATCACTGTAGCCAGAGAACAGGCCGAGGTGTAGGCCTTGGGTTCCAGCCAGGGAATCATTTTCCCAGGTCTTCTGGCCAGTCTCTGTTCTGTGAACAGCCTCCCAGGGATCTCCATGCCCTGTAAGACAGCTGTGTCACCCAAGGACACACCCACCCTTCTAATACCAGAGATACTCAGGCACCCCAGAAAAGTTCCATCACATGAGGAACAGACCCCCCCAGAACTCATAGGACCAACAGGACAGGTCTATCATGTGAGGACAGACCTCAGATGCCAGGGACCGAAGGACAGACAGCAGATGAATGCCTATAAATAAATGTACTGTCGTAAAACAGCTGGGTAAATGTGTTTTGTTTGTGAAACAAAAATTGGTAGCTAGCTTTGCACAGTGGCAGTATTGTAGCCAATGAGGTTTATTCGAGGTGCAATTATTGCTAATTGAAAAATTGGTAGCTAATTTTAAAGAACCTTGCAGAGAATAAGAAAATATATTAAAACTTTTTAAAAGACATTGGAAGACTGAGAGAGAAAAGGGAAGGAGGAAGGAGAAGAAGAGAAAGTAAGAGAAGAAATGTTTGAGGGAATTTCCCTGATATAATAATCATAAAACTTGAATGTAGGTATATGAGAGAGAATAAAGATTAGAAGTAGTACAACATCCACTAAGAGTTATTGGATAGAAAAAAAGAACAAAATTTTAAGGTATTTGAGTCTATGAATATCTGACTTAGAAAATTTAATGAATTCAGTGATTTGTCCTTATCTAACTGCAGAGCTTTTCTGTAAGGACCAGAGAGTACATCCTTCGAGGTTTGTAGACCTGAAGGTACCTGTGGCATTTGCTCACATCCCATTCACTCACATCCTCATGTAAATGATATGGCCAGTGGTTTGGGCAATGGTTTGACCTCCAGTCTACACTGAAAAGGCTCATTAATGCCTGACCCTGCAAGTGGGAAAAACAAAAAAAAGGACTGCCACCAAGGACAACCACGGAGTTATAGCCACCAGCTGAATGCTGTGAGTTTGTTTGTTATGTGTTTTGGTTTTGGCTTTTTGGTGGTGATAGGGTTGGAACCAGGCCTTAGGCATGCAAGACAGACCCTTTAATGTTGAGCTATAACCCTGGCCCTTACCACACATTCTATGGAGGGAGAGATCTCAGAAGCTTGGGCAGAGAGATAAAGAGAACTTTAGAATCCTAAGGGAAGCCCTCCCCAATCTCAGATCATCTGCATAACTTCCAGGAAGCCCCTGGAAGGTATTATTCTGTTAAAATGAAAGAGCGAACAAACCAAGGTGATAACCTGTGAGGACCAAGAAATGAGAAAGTGACTCCATATCCAGTGGATGAAACTGGAGCCACCCCAGTGGAGAGGAAGCTCAGAGTTCTGAGGTCACATGGGCAATGAGTGAGGATAGGGACATAGGAAAGATCACAGTAAGAAATTGTTCTGGAAAATAAATGTGATAAGCAGTGAATAATAGGATACCTAAGTATTGATGTCTTCAAAGTGGCATGGCAGTATTACTGGGAGAATGGGGAAGAAAGAGGGAGGGTTAGAGTTGCAGAAATTAAAGCATCTGTATAAAAGGAAGTCAGTAAATAGAATCTAAATCTGAAAAGTCAAGAGGTAATTGTTCTAAAGAAATTGCTCTGTTTGAAAACATGAGGTAAATATCAGAGTTGAAAGTAGTTGCTTTTGGGGAGAGAAATCAGAAGTGGTGAATTAGGTAAGCACTGTGAACTGAACCCAAGGCCTTAGCACTGACCTACATCCCCAACACTTTTTAAATTTTATTTTGAGACAGACTTGGCTCGAATTTGTAGTCCCCCTGCTTCAATCTCCCAGAGTGCTGTGATTATAGGTGCACACCACCATGCAGAGTGCTATTTTATTTTGAGTCTTGTAATACTGTTTTTAAACTAGGTATTACATTTATAAGTTTAATGTTTTACTTTTCATCAGCAAAGGTAAGTTAATAAAGCATTTACTTTGTAAGTTAAAATTTATTGATCTAGTACCTTTACTATAATAACATGATAGTACAGTTTTGTGTTCATATGTATGTCATTTGTTACATCAGTTTCAGTTCTTACTCATTAATGATTTAGCATCCTTGGTTGTGATGGAAAAATATATTCTAAGAAACATGAGTCAGTCCTATGTTAGTCTCAACACAGAACATAATTTAGTTAATATCTATAAATAGTTTGCAAATCACTGCTACTGTCTGAAAGTTATAAGAGGGATTAATGACCCGAGCACAGAACTGTGGGCTACAGCAATGCGAGTCCATGGCCCCCCTGTTAACCTTCAGAGGCAAGATGGACTCAAAGTTGACCGACTTCTTTTGTAAGTACTGGCTTTTGTTTTGAGTATCATGTTAAAACCCTGCCTTTTTTTTCTTTTCTTCCCCTTTTTGATGGTACCAGGGATGGCACTCATGACCTCATTCTTGCCAGGCAGGTGCTTAGGTGACTGAGCTACTGAGTTTAATCCCCGGCCCCCAAAACTCTATTGTCTTAGGCTTATCCATTTTTTAATTTGTTCACTCATAGAGAAGTAAAATACTACATTATACAATTAAAACATATGCTGTATATATGGTTTTTGTTTCTGACAAATGTTAATAATGTGGTATTGAAAGTTGTCAACTCAGGATATTTTTCCTAGTCTGCTATCATACTTCATTGTCATTGAATTCCTTTGTATTTACCTGATAACTGTTTTTTCTAGGCAAGGCTGGATGAAATGCCTTCTGAAATTTTCTTAATTATGTTGTACATGTTTGAGTCAATCATAAGCTAAGTACTTGTTTTACTCTGTATGCTATCAATATGCATACTGTTAATCTCACTGTAGGCTGATATTTTTGTACTTACATTTAGGAGTAGCTCTGTTGAAGAGAAATATTTTAGTGATGGGAAGGAATTAAAGCTTTACTGGTCATTTGTACTAGAGGTGTTTCTGTAAAACATATTTTTTTTTTTTTTAGAAATCTACAAATTACTGTACAGTGTATATCCTATCATAAAAAAATTAGCCTGTCAGAATTAGTTTACAATTAGGAAACCTATATTTTGACAAACTGTTTATTTTTTTTATTTGTTTGTTTTTGCGGTACCAGGGATTGAACTCATGACCTCATGACAAACTTATGTTAAGCTGATTCTATTTATGACTTAAGAAAGCAGCTAGTGTAGACAGATCTCTAGGATGGGTCTCGGGGCACCTGTCCTGCGTTCCCAGTATATGAGCTGGCATGATATTTGTGAGAAATGCAAACTTATCCTCTGGCTTTAAGGGGTACAGCATTGTCTGATTCATAAACAGTACAATTTTGGTGGGAATTACTATTGATACCAAAGATACATGTGTCAAATTTTCTGTTAGGCACACTTTCTTAAAAATTGTGTGTAGATAGACATCTTTTTAGTGTGCAGACTTAAAAATTAGCCAAAGATGTTCAACTCTTTCTTCCTTCAAACACAGATCTGCAGACCCACGAACTGCCTGTTTGAAACATCTGTCAGTAAACTTGGGAGATGCATTCTGTCTGGTGCATTCCTCTTGTATCAGTAGATCATCTGTCTTCTATGGCCTGTAAGCCTAGAGATAATGTTGTGGAACAGTCCTCTAAGTCAGATCCCCCGACACATTTTGTCTCCTTGCCAATGAGTCAACGTTGGCTTTGCCTGTGCTAAAAGCACTGCATTGCTTTGAAAACAGCATGGACTAAGGGGTAACAAAAATGAAGAATTTGACACGAAATACAGTCAGGATACCATGTGACTCAGCTGTGAACAGAATTTAATTCTTGTGTATTTATGGGACTCTCAATATCCTGGAAACAAGCTGCCATTAGAGAGTAGTGACAACGCAAAAGTTTGGCAACTGCTGAACAAGACCAGGAAGCCAGTGAGAGCACTGGAGAACTGAACTGTAAAGTTTGGCCTGAGCTTTAAAAAAAACTATGTTATTTTGATATAAATAAAAGTGGAGGCACAGAAATTTAAGAAGACCTAAAAAACTTACATGTGTACTACAAACCTGAGTTGAATTTGTTCATTAGATGTGATTAATTTTTTAAATTTTAAAGAAAGAAGAAAATTTTAAAAAACAGAAAAAAAAACGAGAAAAAAAGTAGAATACAGAATTCAAAAAACTTAACATAAAATTGCTAGTTGATATATTACATATTGTTATCTTAACAATAGTTGTTAAAGTTACAAAATTAAGGCATAAAAAGTGGCTAGACACTCAAACATTGACAGTGCATACTCTTCTGTTCAGTGGTCTGACAGAAATTTAGTAATATGGTCATTGATCTTACACACTGTATCTTTTAGAGCACTTTCCTTCCCTTTCACTTTTATAATATCTATTATAGTTTTATATCTGTTATACTTTGTGGATCCCATTCTGTCAGTTCTTATTTTTTACACTAGAGAGACAATGTGATATTTACTAATGTGAGTCTTGTTTATTTCACTAATGAGGATATTCTCAAGTTGCCTCCTTTTACCTCAAGGCCTCAAGATCATCCTTTTTTATAGCTGAGTAGTATTCCATTATATAAAAATAGCACATTTTTTTCATCCACTCTGCGGTTGATGGGCATTTTGGTTGTTTCCAAGATTTAGCTATCACAAAATTGTGCTGCTATGAACATGGGTGCACATATATCACTGCGACATGACCTTTTCAATTTTTCTGGAAAAATACCCAAGAAGGGAATAGCTGGATTGAATGGAACTTCCAATCCTAGTTTTATGAGGAATCTCCATACTGACTTCCACAGTGGTTGTACCAGTCTGCACTTCCACCAACAGTGGAGAAGTGTTCCTTTTTCCCCACAGCCTTGCCAACATTTGTTATCAGTTGTTTTCTTGGTGGCAGCCATTCTTTCTGGGATGAGATGAAATCTCAATGCTGTTTTAATTTGCATTTCTCGAATGACCAGTGATGGTGAACATTTCTTCATATATTTATTTGAAATTTGTACATACATTTAATTGCCATTTGTATATCTTCATAGATGTGGTTAATTTTTAAGTGACTTTTCTCTATCTAGTTTTTTTAATTAAAAACATTTTTCTAGTTTTGGGTCTAATTTTTTTGCCATCCTTACCACAGTAACAGTTGTCTGTCAAAAACTTGGGCAGCTAGAAATTTACCCAATAGCATAAGTCAGTACTATATCCTTAAAATCAATTTTATTATTTTATTCTTTGCCACTTATAAGGAGCCTGCAGGATGCTTTTGCCTTCTTGGAGTTACTGTTACATGAGATAGGTTCAGAGAGAGAGGCTGTGTGTTTTTGTGCAAGAAGCAGATGGATTTACTTGTCAGAAGGAAGATTTGGAAAGATCTTGATTACCGAGGCTGCTGGGAGGAACAAAGGGCAGCCTGTCTTGATCTTTCATGTAATATTGCCTCTTCTCAGAGCCCACCTGGTTCTTCAGTCCAAAGAAAGTTCCAGTGTGAGATTTTCAAATATTAATTACAGCTCACATTTATCAAGTATTACACCCTGGTATTTTTTTTTAAAAGGTTTTGTTACTTTGTTTCTTTCCTACAATGCTATGAAATGCATGTGTAGAGCCTAACTTTTTTTTAGGAAAGGTTGACACAACTTTTCTTAAAGGTAATTTGGAGCCATATACAAGGAATGACCTAAAAATATGTGATTATTTTAATTTTTAAAAGTTTATTACAGTAAAAAGATGCATTGCCATTAACCCTCAAAGTCCTTTCTCCCCCTTTCTTTGAGCACACTTTACCATCATTTTAACTACTTTGTGAAGCTTTGGAAGTCCTCTAGGTATAATCAGAATACCACAGCTGAGTGCTGGCCAAGGAAAGACAGGCTTCTAAAAGCATGGCAGTGTGTCTTCTTCCACCTTATTTACTGGATCTGGCACTGGAGCAACTTCTGGCTCTTCACTAAAGTCAAAATGACCTTGAAAGGTAAACATTTTCAGTCTATTTAGGACATCAGGACAAACAGGATAGTGCAACTGAAGATACTGAATGGAAAAGGACTTCCACAACTACTTCAGAGTGTGACAAGAATAATAGGATACGTGTATTCAAACGGGGTAGGGGGGCATATTGTTAATGGCTATGTGTCTTTCATTATAATGATTTTTAAACATTTAAACACACTGTATTTTTTAATCAGACCTCACATTTAAAATCATAACAAATATATGCCTTTCTACCCAGCAGATATGTGTGTCAGTATTGCTCCTATAGAAGCAGATTCAAAGATGAAGATAAGTGCGTATTGCACTGTCAGTAGTAGAACTGGGATGACTTACATCTTTTTTTTTTTTTTTTTATAATTTTAGGCAACTGCAAGAACAGCAGCGACAAAAGGAGTTGGAGAGGGAAAGGTTGGAGAGGGAGAGAATGGAAAGGGAAAGGTTGGAGAGAGAGAGGCTGGAAAGGGAGCGCTTGGAACAGGAGCAGCTGGAGAGAGAGCGACAAGAGCGTGAGCGTCTGGAGCGGCTGGAGCAGGAGCGCATTGAGCAGGAGCGCCTGGAGCGATTAGAGCGGCTGGAGAGGGAGCAGTTTGAATGGGAGCGAGAGCGCAGAGTTTCTGGTGCTGGTAAGGACCCCACACTACTGTGCGCCTGTCGTGCCCTAGGATGAGGGTTTTGTTCAGGCTCAGATGCCTGGTCTAAGCCCAACCCATGACTGCTTAAATGTTTGCTTTTCATTTCTCTCTGTTTTGCTTTTGTTGTTTAGAGAGTTAAAGAACTCTCAGCAGTTTTATTTGGCATTCTAATTCTAACCTCCCTATAAATTGGCTATAGAGTATGAGTGTATTTTTATGGAAATTTTTTATGTTAGATGAACTGGGAAGATATTCTCCTCATGAAAATTGTTCAAAATGTCTCAAATAATATAAGAAGTAGTATACTACCAGGCAGCAAGAAATTAGCTTGATTATAATCTAAAGTTTTTGAAGGAGAAATTAAAGCAATAGGTGAAAAGTATTCTAAAACTGACTGGATATTTAAATGTATTTCATAGTATTATACAAAATCTGATGGAATTGATTAAAAGACATTAAGATATGCCTAAAAGTTTGAAGCATTCTTTAAAATTAATATCCATTATAGGATCTAAGAGTTTTTACTCCTCAGGGCCTATATCAAAAGCCTCAGTGTTGGCTGATTAGATAGTGATTGTTTAAGTTAATCCATTTGTTTTGACTGCATAGTTGTTTTCTGGAGTTATAACTAACAAAACAACTCTTCCTCAAGTAAGCATTGAAACAGGAAGTTCTTCACTCTTTACAGTAAACACTTTGCTAGTTTTTCTATTTGTTTTTTAAAAACTAAATTTATTCTTCATATGATTTTAATTTTTAATGGGTTAAATAATGAAAGTTAAGATAGAGCTACTATCCCTTTCTTATAGATAAAGTAATCTGTTTAATTTATTAATGCGCTTACTAGTAAAAGAAAATGTCATTTTCTGAACCTCAAACTGTATGTTTACAAGTGAAAATTCTCGGGTGAAAATGATTATGTGCATGTGTACCTGACTCTGTACTAACTGTAGTCTGCATTTATACAGTTGTCTGATTGCTGGTTTTGTGGCTTCACTCGCTCCTTTTTCTCTCTCCTTTTGTATCCTGTCTCTGCTGCTGCTCCCACCTCTGTCCAGCTCCGTCTCCAGACAGCCCCCTGTATAGTGCTCCACCTCCTGACTACCCCAGTTGCCAGCCTTCTCCAGCACCTCCACCACACGCCAAAGTCATCTCAGCTCCAGTGTCAGATGCCACTCCTGACCACGCTGTTGTGGCTGCTTTGCCACCTGCTTCCACACCCCCTACACCACCACTGCGACACTCAGCGACACGTTTTGCAACATCTCTAGGCTCAGCCTTTCACCCTGTTCTTCCCCATTATGCTACAGTTCCCCGTCCTCTGAACAAAAACTCTCAGCCTTCTTCTCCTGTGAACACACCTTCTTCTCAGCCTCCAGCAGCAAAGCCCTGTGCCTGGTCCCCTTCTAGTTTCTCTCCTCTCCCTCCATCTCCTCCGATCATGATCAGCAGCCCCCCTGGCAAAGCTGCCGGTCCGAGGCCTGTCCTTCCTGTCTGTGTCACTTCTCCTGTGCCCCAGATGCCCCCTTCACCGACAGCACCTGCTGGGCTACTGGACTCTGTGCCATGCCCGGTGTCTCCACCACCTACCTCAGGGCCGCCACCCCCACCCCCACTGTCCCATGGCAGAACTTCACCTGCCCCTCCTAGCACCCTCCTTGCCTCAACCCCCTCATCCAAGCCCAGTGTTCTCCCTTCTCCCTCTGCAGCTGCCCCTGCCTCTGCGGAGACTCCTCTAAACTCTGTGCTGGGAGACTCCTCTGCTTCTGAGCCAGGCTTGCAGGCAGCCTCTCAGCCGGCCGAGACTCCAACCTTGCAGGGTAAGGCTTTTGGCACTGCTCCTGGCAGATTACCTCCAGAAGAGTTGGTGGCCACAGCTGCCACCTGGAAGGAGGGGAGGAGGGCTTAATAGTGGACATTAAGATGCCAGAGTGCCATGTGGGTTTTTTTTCCATTTGAAAAATTAAGGTGAAAATGAATACTTTTTATTCTGTTGTATCATTAGCATTTTGGAGGGTCAGTAAGGGGAATTTCCATTTTGCACTAAGTTTGGCATCTTCTACACTATCATAAAAGGTGTTTTCTAGTAATTTGAGGTAGTAATACAGTTGTGCCACAGTTTATGAACTTAATTTGTTCCATGAGTCTGGAAAAGATGACTATGTCCTTGTTCATGCAGGAAAGATGGCATGATCCTGTTTGTTATCTAAAGTAGTTTGCAAACAAAAACAAAATTTTGCCAAACACTTCCCTTTGCAAACCAAACTGTTCAGAAACAAAAGTATTGGTGAATCAAGGTACCACTGTACATTTCTTATAAATTTTACTAGGAAATCTTTATTTGACTTGTTTGATTTATAGTCTAAACAGTTTTACTTTCTGGGAGTCTCAAAAATACATGTAATGCTGGCTCTGATCCTGACATGTGCTGTACTGAGTCTCCCCTAGTGCAGTTCTGATCCGGGGACCCCATTACCAGACTTTCAGAGTAACTTGAGCCCTGAAGCACCCTGGCTATTGCAGGAGAATCCAGAGGGCAGCAGGCTTTCAGTGTGCCCCAAGGGTGCCATGGTCCCTAGACCTGCGTATGGGATGATGATACCTAAGTAGGGAGGACCTGGTTCTGAACCATGAATAAGATGTCTGTGACCCTGTTTGTGGTTTTTATTTTGTTCTTGTTTAGAAGTTAGTGAGGATTACAAGAGAGTACCAAAAACAAATTTATAGTTAGCAGCATTAATCTCAATTTAAACATACTTCTTTTAAAATCTTATTTTCTAAAATAAATGTAATAAGACTTGTTATCACTGTGAATGTTTTTGTTTTCAACTTACAAAATTTTCTCAAAAATGGAGTCAAATTTCAGAATATGCAAGTTAGGGCACAGGATTTAGAGCTTTAACAGTAAAACTAGATGAGAGAAATGTGGTCCCCTGTGCCCCTCAAGAGGGGACAGCTGTTCCTCTGCCTCTTCCTGAAGCTGGAAGAATTACAGTTGTACCTATGTATGCTTTGTCCCAAAGACCCCTTTCAAGCCTTTAAGAAGGGAGTTGCCTACTAGCTTGGTATTCTGATACTGAATAAATTACTGTTCAATCCCTTAGTGATTTTATGAGATTCAGACATTTCTTATGCACCAACTTGAAGGCTAAACACTTGTATTCAGATTCCTTGTTACTTGCTTAGAGTTGTATCAAGATTTTAGTTACATTAGTAAATTCCCTTTCTTCAAAGATTCTTAACTTTGGCTATATCTGGAATTTCAGTGTAGAATATTTTTATGATACTGGCCTGAGACACAATCTTCCTTCACATTGAGTCTTCACTTTGACCATGTGTAAACAGGAAACCCCTGTCTTCATTTTAGTAGGATATCAAGATACACTGTCTCAGCACTCACATGGATTATTTGGAGTATGGCTTGTCAAATAACAGTAACTGCTACATTTACCTGTTTGTTGATTTGTGTTTTAAGGAATGTCTACCTCCCAAATTTTGTAAGCATCTATTTTGCTTATTTTTCAAACCCCCATGGAAAAAGTCAAATTAGATAATCTGTTGCATAGTTCATTACTAAATGTCTAACATCAAATATTTACATATATACACATTGACTTTATATTTTAATATCTTTTAAAAACTGATCTAGATAGTAAACATTGTAGTAAATTAAATTCTTATGTCATATGCATTTCAGTCACCTTAACTGCATTCTGTATACTTGCCCTCATAAAGTGTGGTTGCTTAGCTCTTGAGTTGATGATCTAACATTTCCTCCTCTCAGGCATTGTCTTGGGACCACCTGTACCTCCACCCCCTCCTCCTCTCCCACCAGGACCTGCCCAAACTCCAGCTCCTCCTCCTCCCCCACCCCCCCCTCCTCCTCCTCTGCCCAATCAGGCACCCCCTCCTCCACCACCACCTCCTGCCCCACCCCTCCCTGCAACTGGATTTTTCTCTGGACCTGTATCAGAAGATAATCGCCCTTTAACTGGACTTGCAGCTGCAATTGCTGGAGCAAAACTTAGGAAAGTGTCACGGGTAAATGAATTCCCAAACTACTGTCTTTTTAATATATGTCTTATTCTGTTTAAATATTTAAAAGAATAGATGTATTAGTTCTAATTTTATGAACTATGCTATTAATCTTATTGATTAAAAGTTCAAAATAATTAAAATTTACCAAAAAGTTGCACAAATCATATAAAAAAATTCTGTAAATCTATCATCTATATTCACCAGTTAACATTTTATCAATACTTGCCTCTTTATTTTCTTTGTGTGTTTCCTTCTATACATACACAGTTTTGTCTGAATGATTTGAGAGTAAGTTGGAACCATCATGCCAATCTCCCTAAATGACATTGGTATGTGCAGTTTTTATAAGAATAAGGTCATTCATATACATGACCACAAGGGTTATCAAAATCAGGAAATTTAACAATGTTTTCAAATTTATTTCAAAATGTATTTAAATCTGTTTTACAGTGTCTTTTATGGCATTTTTCTTTCAAAGTCTTCTGTTGCATTTAGTTGTAATATAACTTTCGTGTAGACAGTGACAGTTCTTCAGTCAAGATACTGACATTTTTGGAGTCTGTCAGTTATTGTTTAGGTTTTCTTTCAGTTTGTCATATTTGAATTTTTTCCACAAGATTTGATTCAGATTGGACATTTTGGGAACAGAAAGACTACCACAGTTGAAAGCTTCTCACTATATCATGCAAGGAGATGTACTGTTTTACCCCGTTATTGATACTAGCTTTGATAAAACTTTGCTATACAAAGTCAACACTATTGATTCTTAAGGTTTAAAATATTTGCAGATTTTTGAAAATTTACATTGATATGACTAACAAAGGAAATTATTGTGTGTATCTTCTTGTTAAGATGGAGGATGCCTCTTTCCCTAGTGGAGGGAATACCACTGGTGTGAACTCAGCCTCCTCCAAAGCCGACTCTGGTCGTGGGAATGGGCCTCTTCCTCTAGGGGGCAGCGGCTTAATGGAAGAAATGAGTGCCCTGCTGGCCAGGAGGTGAGACATCTCACTGTAGCAGATGTGCCCAGAATCTGGAAGATTTTGTTGATTTTATTCTGCATATGACTTAAGTACATGCACTTCTTCCCTCTTACAGAAGGTGTTTTTATACTAAGAGTTACATGATTTTTTAGAAGAGTTCAATTTGCCTTTCTAGGAGAAGAATTGCTGAAAAGGGAACAACAATAGAAGCAGAACAAAAAGAGGACAAAACTGTACGTGAGTAAAGCCTGCACCCACTTCAAAATGTGGAATACTAGCACAGCCCATTCAGAAAACCCTACCAGTGATTATTCAACCTGACCTAAATTAATTCAAAGTTACAGTTGATTCTTTTTTCAGGTATTTAAAATGCCTTATTATGTTACCCTGTTTCCCCAAAAATAAGCCTGAACTGAAAATAATCAGCCTTGAAAACTAGAGATAAAAATGCCAGTCCCCATCACTTTGCCTTACCTGCTACTACATAGTGACCACCAAGTGAGAAAATAGTGAGGTATAATCTTCTGCATGACCCTGGTGACCATTAGCACAGTAATGACCACTGGTTATTTTCGAATTAGGTCTTATTTCTTGAGAAACACAGTTATAAAATTATAATGGCTTTCTTAGTAAAACAAGTTGATGATGTGGAGTCTTGGGAAAAGTACTGAGGTTCAAGCCTGTGGAGTTAATTTCTGTTCTTATACACCCTCAAAATGAGCGAGTGTCCTCTCTTAGGAAGGTTTGCATGTCCCTTAGTGTGAAACCTTCATGCCATTCTTCCCAGTCCAGGCAGAGAAACTGTTTTGTCTGTTCTGTGCATAACTTTTCCCCACACCACTGGATCACTTCTGTTTCCTGTGGCTTCCCAGCAGTAGGTAGCTCAGGTCTGCAGTGAGAAGGTGTCAGATTGGGCACTCTGGGGAGCAGAGAGGAATGCCAGGAAGAAGAGGACAAAGAATTCCAAGCCAAGGGAAAAGTGGGAGTCCTGGGACGGGAGTGTGCCACTCACATTCAGCAAGCATGTAGCATGTGCCTGTGATGAGGTGCTAATGCATGTATTTTTTTACATTTAGGAAGATTCTGAGCCTGTAACTTCGAAGGCCTCTTCAACAAGTACACCTGGTAAGTTCAGGAGAAATACTTTAATCTTTGTCACCTTTCCCTAAATGCTAATACTCTTTAATTGAAACTTTCCCTTTTAAAAAAGAATTCCCCTTTCCCATATTTGGACCGACTAACTACTTTGTCCCTAAAAAGTTAAAGTTCCTTTTCACACATGAATACATTGGCCTTTTTCCTCTGCTTTTTGTGATCTCGAAAGCTGCTGTTGCTTTATCCCTGATACTGTGACATCTATTAAAACTCATCTCTTTTCTCTCAACTTTTTGAAAGCCCTAATTTTTGTACTTATAAAATCTAGTATAGTATTGTCAATGCTTTAATCATTCTTAAAGATAAAAATTAAGTGAGCATATTAGCTAGCACTGTATTATATTTCAAACCATCCCTGGATTGAGAAGGTTGTCATTTTAACCATTCATTTGAGTAGTGTTTATAATCCTGGAAATGAAGCTTCTGGTTTATAAGCTAAAAAGAATCTCTTAAAAGCTTTTGGGAAACATTCTTAAATACAGTAAAATTTTACTGTATTTACTAAGAAATTTTAGACATAGAATACCTAAACATTAACAAAACACATGTTCCTACAAACTGCCAGAGAGCAGTATATCCAGTGTGAGACATGAGGCTGCTTGCCATGTGTCTGGCCAGATACTACAACTGGACCCTTTACTTCCATGCCTATTTGGAATCAGGTGACATAAAGAAATTAAATGAGTTAATAGAATGGTCCACAGGAAGTCCATATAGAGAAATGTCTATATTAATTTCTACATATTTTAATTCAAAGGCTATCAACCACCTGTAGAACTGCTTTTCTTTTTTATTTTTGATAACTTTATTTTTAAAAAACATACTTTTAGGGGGCTGGGGATTTAGCTCAGCAGCATAAGCACCTACCTGGAGGCACGCGGTCATGAGTTCTATCCCCTGGTACGAATAAAAAAAAACATACTTTTGTTCTTGTGATTGTAAGGTATTCTCATTCTCTGTCTCTCTCTCTCTCTTTCTCCCTTTCTCCCTCTCTCTTTTTCATACATACACACATACACACACAGTCCCTCAGTCTCACAGCTTGGTTGAATAACAAACATTCAGTAGTCTGATCGTTATGTTATAATTATATTGTGACTTTGTGAACTATTTTGTCAGCTTACTTTACTATATTAAGTTTATGTTATCTTTATGAGAAATTGACAAGCTTGTGATCCACTTATTTTCACGTTATTATTCTTATGAAGTTAATTATATATACTATCATTAAGACTGTAGATGCTTTAGAACTGAACCAGACTTCAGGGTCATCAAATCTTTAAATATGGCAAGAGTGGAGCATTCTCTCCCTGGAGAGGGAATTCACTGGGTACAGATCTGCTCAAGATTCTCTGTGTGTTTGCCATGGACCCCAAATCTATATCCCCTTAAATCAAATGTGAAAAACTAAAGCCTGTGTTTTGCATGGGTGTCAAGAATCCATCTAGAAGGGCATGCGGCAGTTTTCATTTGTTTCATTCTGGCTGTTTTGCTTTGCTTTTAAATTGACATTGTATCAGGCACTTGATAGGCCAAAAAGAAGTGAGGTCCTGAGTGCAGCACACTTCATAGCACAGTTGCGCATGGTGAGGGCAAGTTAATCTTCTATGACCAGACATTGGGTGCTGATGACACAGAAAGGGAAGAGATCATGCAGTCCCATGGACCATCTTTGTAGGAAGCAGTGACATATCACTGCACATTGGAACTAGAGCATTGGGCATGACTGATATAGGGGACAGAGAGATCCTAGATGAAGGCAGTGTCACGAGCAGGAAGAGATTGGGAAGCAGTAGATACAGTCTAAAGGGAAGAGTTCTTTTTGGTGAGCATTGGAAAAATAGGTTGAAAAGGGGAGTTAGAAAGAAAAATCAGTTTAGGTTTTACACTGCAAATACCAAGTTAATGTCGTCAGCCAATATTGCCGGCTACATAAAGTGGCACTTGTGAGCACAGTGAGGTGGAAACAGAGAGGACTGACTTACGGAAATCAGTGAAGAAGTTCCTAGTGCAGGGAAACGGAGTGTTTGCAAAGAGCCTCTGTGAAGAAACCAACTCAGTCCTTCCTCCTGAGGCACCCTACCTTGGTCCAAGGCAGCCTCATTCCTCGGCCCCACAGAGTGGGCAGTTCTGCCCTTTCTCCTGAAGCACAGTGGTGCCTTTTAAGATTGAACAGTATTCACATTTCTCTAATTGACAAAGGACCTCAGCCACCACTAGGTAGCACCACACCTGGTTCACTTTGGAATTGCTCTCTATCTTTCCACCATCCTCTTCTTTGGTGGCAGTGTTCTAATGACTGTTCCTCTCTCTGCCCAGTTATCCCTAGTTTGTTCATCCCTCTTCACCTGCCTGGATGATGTGTTGAATGAGTCTCTAATACTACCCATTAGGACACTGTGTGGTTATTGGTAGTGCCCAGCAAACTCTGGAACTTGACACCACTGTGGCATCAGTGAGAGAATGTATTAGTTGTTAAGAGTACAGAAGAATAAATAAAAACATTTAAGGGGGGAAAAAAAAGAATTCCTTGAGTGATGAGTCAAGCAAGATCAATGGGAACTTTAAGATTCATACCCACATGTCGACTTGAAGCAGAAATGCAGAAACAAAGTGGTGCTTCAAGGGGGGAGTCTGAATTTATTTTTGTATGGGTATATTTTGAGGAGACTGTAAAGCAGCCTTAGGAAATGTAGAGGCCCATTGAGGGTTTCTGTTAGTCTCAGAGCAGTTTCTTAGTTAAAACTATATGGTGACCCAGCACTCGGGACACTGAGGCAAATTGGAGGCCAGCCTGGGCTACATAGTGAACTCGAGGCCAGCCTGAACTACACAAGACCCTGTCTTTAAAAAAAAAAAAGAAAGAAAGAAAGAAAAACTACATGAAGAGATCATAACTCATACCTCAGTTAGTCTTCACGTGGCCCAAAAGATTTTCCTCCCAGACAAGATTCCACTTTTGATGTCATCCAGTCATCTAATTAGGCCAACGACACATCAGCCAAGTCACCCAAAATACAAAAACAATTCAGATGATCACAGTTGATAGCTGGCCAGTGAGTTACCACATGTCCTTCATAGTAGGAGTTTGGAGGGAACTTATTTATATTTAACTGGAGTTGTCTGCAAGTCCCAACAATTAAGAATCAAGTTTTTTTTTTAAATGAAACATTAATGTGCTTATTAATTTCTTATTTAAGGTCTGAAAATGTGTAAAAAATTGGGCTGGGGATTTAGCTCAGTGGCATAAGTGCCTGCCTTGAAAATGTGCAAATTAGAAACTTTAATATTCAGAATTTAAATCTCTATTTTTAATTTATCTGTGTTACTACAGTGTAAACCAGTACTTTACTGATGAGTCCTATAGTATTTTGTTGTTTGTTTAATGGAACCCCTGAAAACATATGCAGTATTTAATACATTTCTTCTTTGCATTTGAAGAACCAACCAGAAAGCCTTGGGAAAGAGCAAATGCAGTGAATGGCAGCAAGTCCCCTGTCATCTCCAGGTACCAATGTTTTTCCTAAATTTTATATGACATGTATCTAAAAAGGAAACTATCCAGTTGTAGATTATGAATTGTACAAAGGAGCTCACAAAATACCTTTACTTCATCTACAATTGGACCATCACTGCTGAGCCCATTGTATTTTACTAGTGATATATGATAAATTCATCCTACATTTGTTAGTCAGATTGTCTGAAATTTTAAGACAGCTTTATACCTCCTAATGTTTTGAAATACTCCAAACTAGAGAAAAGTTGAAAGAATAGTACAGCTTACCAGCTGTTAACCTTTGCCACATTTGTCTTGACCATCTATATATCAAAACATTTTTTCCTTCTTGTGTTGGTTATTTTTTTCTAGTTGCTGAGATGAAATACCAAATTCCCAAAATGAAAGAAGGAAAGGTTTATTTAGCTTACAGTTTTTGGTGGTTTCAGTCCATACTCATCTGGTTCCAAGGTGGGATGGTGTGGCATAGAGGCAGCTGTTCATGGTGGCCACAAGCAACAAGAGTGAAAAGGGCAATTCCCTCCCTTACATTGTATGTGGCTACCTGCCTCTTGGCAGGTGCAGCACTCATACCACCAATCTCAGCACTAGACAGTGAACCAATCACAAATGCTAGGCTCAGCTGCCTTCAAAAGGCCCACCTCTCCATGACCACATGAGGCTTTGGAAGGACATCCAAACAAACCATAACACTTTTGAATAATTTGGAAGTAATTTTCAAACAAATGCTTCTTCACCCTAAATATTATAGCATTTTTCCAAAGAATGAGGACATCTCCTGCATACCAGAATGGCACTGTAACTCCCAAGGAATTTAGCATTGAACAGTATATATTCACATTTTTCCATTTGTCTAAATAACAAATTTTATATTTTAAACAAAAAGCCAGCTGTAGAAAAAGGTTGTAATCTTTAAGAGAAAGAAAAATAAAACCTTGGATTTGTAAGTTAGGAATTTTCTCTCTCTGAGTTAAAACTTCTTATCATAATCAAGGCTAGGACATGGATAGACAGGTTTTGTGTCCTTTACAAGGTATACTTTATCATCATAACTGAGTTTATGCCCTAGGTTTTAGACCTAAGTGGAACTTTTTCTTGGTTTATGAGACAGTTTAAAAGGCTTATATTTTCCCAGGGGGAAAAATTGTATGCATTTAAAGACTAAAAGGGATTTCTGCATTTTTTTTTCTGAAATATCTGCCTTACATTTGCCTCATAAAAAGAAAACTTGACTTTTTCTATAGAAATCTAATTTTTTAAGGAGTAAGAATAGACTTTATTTTATCACATACCTATTCTGAGGTAGCCTATGTTTATATTTAATTTGGCTTCTGTATGGCTTTTTCTGTGAAGAGTAAAGAAGATTTGATAATATAGTTAAGCTCCAAAGAAGCCAGGCCTTTTTGTTTGTTTGTTTTTTGTTTTTGTTTTGAGGCAGAGTTTCGCTGTGTAACTCAGGGTGGCCTTAAACTCACTTTGTAGTCCAGGCAGGCCTCAAACTTGTGATCCTCCTGCCTCAGCCTCTCAAGTGTTGGGTCTACAGGTGTGTGCCACCATGCCTAGCTTTTTAAAATGTATTAAAGCTCTCAGTTTTTAAGTGACTATAAGGTAACCATATATGACTTCAGAAGAAAAGGAAGAGATTTGTTCTTGGACAGGACTTTTCAATAGAGCACAAAAATTGCTCCTTTTTTTCTCATTTGTTGAGGGCTCCAAATGTGCTATACCATAACAGAACTGTGATGTACCATTTCCCTTTGAGGATGTAAGTTCCAGCAGGGAGGTTCTTTCTGCCCTTCATCCAAACTTCATCGAGAGGAACTCCACAGTGCCTTTACCTAAAGCTAGGGCTGCACTGATTGATGGTTCAGGAAGAGATATGGAAGAGTCCTCCAAATGGAGTTTGTTGTGTGATTTGTTGGTCTCATTTAGTAAAGGAGTAGTGTTCTTTGAAAGATTTTTAGACTTCTGAAGAAAGTTGAGTGTTTTAATGGTTACCATTTTGAAAATATTTTCATACAGATTTGTTGAAAATTGTAATCATGTTCCAACTCAGATGGTTTCCCTCACCTTTCCCAAAATAGAACTTCTGAAACACACCTATTTCTGACCACTCATATCATAAAATTTCACTACATTTATATGGATGGGGGAGGCAGTTGTAAGCAATAAAAGATTTTTAAAAATATGTTTAAACAACTCTTCCTAAGTATCTTACCTGTTTCTTGGGGGAAGCAAGTACATTGGTTGCCCTATATTCTTTTGAAGCACACACCATCCCACCCTGTAGTCTTGGAACCATTTCTTTCATACTGTGTATGCCAGAATTACATTGGTGTTGAGATGAGCTGATGCCCTTTGGTGACCACAGGCATTATGCTATATTAAGGGAGGATGTCAGAAAAGGAAAAGTAAGAATGTTGTAAAAATGCTCGGAAGGGTGGCTCTAAATAGTGACCAGAATGTAACACTGGAAAGTTTATGAATTCTTCCTATAGTTTTTATTAAAAGCCTACAGCTACTATGTTCATGGTGGGAGAAAAACATTGTTTCTATGCCTGAGGATAATTTTATATGCTTCAGGCTACGATGATTTTGAGTCTGTTGCCTTATAGTCACTGTAATAGAAATCTGTATTTGTTGGTGGGTTTTACTGTGCCTGTAGCTTACCAAGGGAAAGTCATTATATAATGACTTTTAAAATTTTTCTGTAACTTTCAAGTAAACAATACATTTACATACTAAAATTAACTTCAAAATGTCTTCTCTTTATTGGAGAAATGGTTATTCTAAGGATAATGGAGTCCTTTAATTCTTGTTTTGTTCATTATAACTAGAAACTTGTGAAACAATAAATAACATCTTAAGAATTATTTTTAAAGTTCTATTGTATACCCCTTTAAATGGTCTTTCCCCTTCATAGACGGGATTCTTCAAGGAAAAATCAGATTGTTTTTGACAACAGGTCCTATGATTCATTACACAGGTATCACCCTGCTGTGGCTTTGTGATTTGAGATTCTAATAACATGTTCAGGACAGGGCTGAGCTTTTCTGTCTGGACTGGTAATCACCACGAGGGAGTTGGCTATATAGGTTGAGTCTTTCACTTTTAGCTTTATCTTGAGCATTTAAATAAAAACAGAAACCTACCATCACCTTGTAGTTGGATTAGGATCTGTACAAGTAGTAAATCTCAGAATACTAAGATGAAATCTAGGGCTTTTTGTATTGTCTAAGGCTGTTTATAGCTTTGGCATTTTCTTTCTTTCTTTCTTTCTTTCTTTCTTTCTTTCTTTCTTTCTTTCTTTCTTTTCATTTAAAACTTGTTCTCTTCATGGTTCTGAGACAAAGCCTTAGGCCTTTAAAAAGTGTGATAGAAGATCCTGTTCTGGTTGTTACTGGAACACAGGACAGTCTTATAAACCAGATTTGGATACTGTTTGAGGAAAATCTGTTTCTTAGATACACTGTAGTGTTATTGAGTAGGTTTAACAACCTTAGTCTGTCTTCACCAGGCTGTTTTATAAGATAAGTCTCATTGTACCATTTTTAATTAAGAAAACAGGATGCAAATCATCCAGGGCGGGGTGCAGCTCTGTGACAGAGTATATGCGCAGCATGCTTAAGGCCCTAGATTCTGTCCAGCATACCACCTCACCCGCAAGAAGCATAAATTATCTATTCTTCTCTCAATTAAAAAAAAAAAAGGCCCCACCCCTCCAAAAAAATCTTTAAGTGCTGCTCAACTATTTACAGAATTAATTTGGCCAATTAGGAAGTTGAGCAGTGTAGCAGTTGTTTCATAGACAGGTACCTGGAGGCAACCTTCTCTTCATGAAGGAGTAAAAACTTCTGAGAAACATGCATATTTTGTTATCAATTATGTTGAAAACTCACAGTTTAAAAATAACTGAAATATAGTGACATTCTCATATATGCATCTATTTTGTAAAATACATATCAAGGCTACTAATCATTGAATTAAACTGTGTGGAGGGGTATGTGTGCCACTGAGTAGGAATTCTGTCCAGACTGGTCAAATTTGTTAGTTATTTTTATGCCATTGATTAGCCATTCTTTTGCTAGCCAGGTAAAATGCAATAGTGAAATAGTTTTCTGCTTTCTTTGGGGTAGATTAATTGTGAACAAAAGATTTATTAAGAAAACTTGCTAGTACATAAAGAAAAATAGTATTTAACATTGAGATTTTCACAGTTATCTTCCTGCTTTCACACTTAGCATCCCCAGGGTAATGTTGAAAACCTCCTTTTAAAAAAGTGGTGATTACTTCTTTCCTTCAGTATGAAAAGTTCCCCCCTCGAATTGATTCTTGTGGTGGTGGTGGTGGTGGTGGTGATGGTGATGGATTGCATGTTAGCATGAATTAAATTTTTAAAATTTTGCATGTCTCTACAGTTAAATTATATATAACACAATTTTTAATTGCTTAGTAAATATGGATATATTCAGTGCGTACTATACAGTTAAGTCACAGATTATAGTTGATTATAGCATGAATTTCAGAAGTATTCATTATATAGCATAGGAAAAAAATAACTGCACCATTTAATTGTGAAAAGTAAAAGAAAGCAGAGTAATTAAAATTTAATTTTGGAGAGCAAGAATAGAGATGTGAGTGTGTGAGATGTACAGTGTAACCTGCAGAACTGCTGCAGACCTCATACCCCAGGACATTGGGCCACAGCTGCTTGCGAGCAAGGTGGAAGTTCCTGCAGAAACTACCCCAGCTTCCAATACCCCACTCTAATACCCTACCACTATGATTTCTGAAAGTTTGTATCTTCAGTTTTCGTACAAGCATATAGCTGGCAAAATGACACTGGTTCACTTGCTTAATAATCTTAAGCAATAATGTCTCAATGTTAAAGCTGCTCAGCTCAGTGTTTTATCTTAATGAGCAATGCTTGTGGGTTTAAAGTATTACTTGTATTAGGAATTATGAGATTAAAACTTTGAAAAAGTTATTTATATTGGGACTTGACTGGATTTCTGACATTGCTACTCTCTGCAAAGTTGAAAGTATGCCATTTGATTAATAGTTTAAAATTATGTTGATTTGTAGCTCTTAAAGAATGGCCACTTAGTATATTAAACCAGAAAATAGAGAGCTCAATTAAAACTAGGTTTTTCACTAAGGATTTCCTTTTATTGTCAGAATTGGAGTGGAAGGTATTACTAGTTTGTTTGGTCTGAAGCACTGGTTCAAAATATGCCTAATCCAACCAGGAGCGGTAGCACATACTTGTAATTCCAGCACATGGGAGGCTGAGCAGGAGGACTGCTTCGAGTTCAAGACCAACCTGGGCTACATGATGAGTTCAGGGCCAACCTGGACTGCATAGGGAGAACATATATCAAAACAAAAGAAGCAAAAAATCATAAAATACACCTAATCCTTGACCCAAGTATGGTGGTCCACACCTGTTATCCTAGCACTTGGGAGGCTGAAAAAGGAGGATCTGGAGTTCAAAGCCAGTCTGGGCTACAGAGCAAGACCCTGTCTCTAAACAAAAATATTCCCCAAGACATTTTGTTGTGTGAAATTTTTAATAGAAGCCCAACTGTTGGAAGTATAATAATAATTGACAGTTTACTTCTGTCTGCATGTCTTTTTTTTTTTTTTTTTTTTTTTTTTTAAGCAAAGCAAATTTCTGGAGCAGTTAACCCAAAACACACAATGATGTTTCCATGAAACTTTTTAGGGAAGTAGCTAGTTAGAAATATTTCTACCTAATAATTATTTTCAACATTCTTGTTTATATTAATGTTTGCCATAGAATAAATATATACAGAGAAATCTTTCTTACTAAAATGTTTTCTTCCTATATATGGAAATTTGTAAACTAAGAGTAAAATATCCAGGTCTTTATACTTTTCTTCCTCAAGTTACTGGATACTTGGTAGACAGTAAAATTTCAAAAGAGAGAGAAGATAAGGCTGTGTTGTTGGGGTGTCAGAAGTGTCTGCTGGGCTCAGTGACCCATTTTCCCTGGTCCCCTGCCTCAGGCCCAAAGAATACCATCTCAGACTCTTAACAAAGAAGTCTCACCATCTTGTCACTGTTTCTGATTTCTTTATAAATAATTTAAAATAATGAAAATAAGTGAAAACTACTTTGTTTTCTGTTCCAGTGAATCTAACAACTATCGAAGTTAGCTTTTTAACAAAATATGTTTCATTTAAGAAATTACTTAAGTCTAGTGTTGGGTTGGAAAGTTTATAAATATGAACTCATTAAATATCATGTGTTGTTTACCTGTCCTGCAAATTTAATTTGTACAGACCAAAATCCACACCCTCATCACAGCCCAGTGCCAATGGCGTCCAGACAGAAGCACTTGACTACGACAGGCTGAAGCAGGTGGGCATGCAGCACAGCTTCTCTTCATCTTACATGTTGCTCTTTTCAAAATGCATTGTGCATGTGTTGGTCATGGATTTCGAATGTACTTTAAAAAAAGATCATAGAGTCAGCCATGTGTGGTATTACACATCTCTAATCCCAGCACTCTGAGAGACTGAGGGAGGAAGATTGCAAGCTCGAGCCTTGCCTACAAGGCATGGTAACTTACCAAGATCTTGTCCCAGAATAAGAATGGGCAAGGGATGTATTTCTGTGATAAGGTCCTGAGTTAAATCTCCAGAACTTAAAAAAAAAAAAAAGTTAAAATATTTTTGTACAAATCAAACAGTGGCGTTCACATCCTCATTTCTGCCCAGTGAGTTCACACCCAGGTCCAGCAGAGGGAAGGTGAGTGTGCCATCTGTCCAAGTGCAAGATGTGCCCTTGCAGGAAAGCGGAAGCTTCTACTTTCCCCTTACTGTAGGGGCAGAGTGGACCCAGCAAATCTGATTTTGGCCCAAATGAGAGGGAGTGGGCATCTCATACACTTTTGCATTCCAAAAAGCAGTTTAAGAAAACAAATCAAAGCCTTTGGCTCTAGAAATTTCACTTCAAGGAACTTACATGAATAAATGTATGCAAAATGTTGTAAATGCATACACATACACAGCAAGGAACAGATGTTTTGCAGCCACTGAGAAATTCTTTTTTTTTTTTTGGCCATACTGGGGATTGAACTCATTGACCTTGCACTTGCCAGGTAGGCGCCTATGCCACTAGCTAAAGCCCCGGCCCTGAGAAATTCTAATACTGTGTTTTACCAATGATCTGTGTACACTTGCCCATGTTAAGGGAAGCAGGTAATGAAACAAGTATGTACAGTTATTCAGTTAAATAAAATAAAAAGATAAGTGATCATATTTTGGTTGCATGGCGTTATAGTCAATATATAAATACTCAGAAACAGTTGATAAGGTTATGGGTTTTTAAAAAAAATCTTATTCCTGAAAACAAAACAAAAAAACTTAATTCCTACAAAGATTGACATACATTTTTTAGGTAAACCTAATTTTTATACTGCAAAACTATTTGAAAAATTAAGTTATATAATTTATATAGGGAATAGGTGATCATTGATAATTAACTCTGCTTTTGCATGTACTAATGATGGCTTTTCTTGAGAATACTTTTCTTTTTGATATTTATTTTTGACACAGGATCTCATTATGCAGTTGAAGTTGGGCCGAAACTTGCTATGTAGCCAGCCCAGAGTGGCCTCAAACTCAAAGTAGTCCTCCTGCTTCACCCTCCTAAGTGCTGGATTATAGTTGTGCACCACTATGCCCAACCTTGAGAACACTTTAAGACAAAAACTCAAACACAATTAAACATATGGTAACTTCTTAATTACCTGAACTCAGGGAGTGGAAGGAGGAATAGATTTGGCTTTTGGAATGATTGAAAGATTAATCCCCATAATAATTTAAGTGTCTCAGTTTCTTCATTGACAAAAGGAATTTGGCAAGTTGATAGATTATTTTTTTCACCTTCACGCAGCAGTTTAATTAAGCTATGCAATGTTATAGAAAGGCACACAATTTAGACCTAATCCTTCCAAAAGTGGCTCTTAAACTTGTGTACCTTGGGCTGAGCACTTGCCTGGCAAGCAGAAGACACTTGAGTTCATCCTTAACACACCACAAAGGAAACTGATCAGTTTGTAAAGGCCCTGTCACTTCAGAATCCATCCTTCTTGAAGGAGGTTCAGAGCATCACTATTAAGTAGAAATATATTTTATATTTTTGTAGTAGTCACATTTTTAAAAAAAAAATAATAGGTGAAATTAATTTTATTAAAATCCCGTAATATAAAGCCAATATTTTGGAATTGTAATGGCTTATTTTCTGTTATTTTCTTCATGCTGTCTTTGCAGTCTGTATGGCACACCCTGTTTTGGAGTGGCCACTGTCAGATTCTCCCACCCCTCCACATCTCTCTCAGCCCCCTGGGAACCCTGAGCCCCTGCTGAGAAACCTGTGCTCCTTAAGATGTGGTTTGGCGGCAGCAGTGACTCCTAAGAAACTCCACACCTCAAGCCAGGGGGCACATTTGCCAGGCCACCTCTCCAGCAGCATTTGCCTCCTAGAACTGTCTTCCCCTGTCACCTCTCAGCCGCTGCCAGAGGACAGGGTTCAGAGTAGAGCTCTTCCCTTTCCTGGAAACTGAATCACAGCTTTCACTGGATGGCAAAGTAGTTACTGTAGTTTTAGAAAGCATTCTGTTTTGTATCTCACTAGGGTAGAATAAGCAAAGTTTGGGATGAGGGAAATATTAAAATAAGTCAGTTTTCTGAGAAACAGAATTAGGTCCCTGGAAGCCAATAATGTTCATCATACTTTATAGTCACCTTAAAACTTTTTATTTTTTGAGGCAGGGTTTTGCTGTGTAGTTCAGGCTGACCTTGAACTCACTATGTAGCTCATGCTGGGCTCAAACTTGTCGCACTCCTCCTGCCTTAGCCTCCTGAGTGGTGGGATAGTAGTCATATGCCACCTTTCTCAGCTTAAAATTTTATCTGAATGAGAACTGTTTGTGCTGGAGATTTAGCTCAGTGACAGAAGTGCCTGCCTGGCAAGCATGAGGTCGTGAGTTCAATACCCGGAACCAGAAAAAAAAAAAAAAAAAGAGAGAGAGAAACTGTTTGTTTCCTGATATTTTTCTCTGATATTTTAGGACATTTTAGATGAAATGAGAAAAGAATTGACAAAACTAAAGGAAGAGCTCATTGATGGTAAGTGACCAAATTTACTCCTCTTTTAAAATACTGCTTTTGAATTGCCATTAAGAAAATGTAAATAAGAAATACTCATTTTATTACTTGAGCGTAATTATTTTTCTACATTATCCTGCCCTTGGCTTAGGTCAGAGAGGAGTTCTTCCTTATTGGTGAAAATTCTTTATAAAAATAGGGATGAACAAAGTCCCTAGGTCACCTGTTACTAGATGGAAAAATGGGGACATTTTCCTCTTAATCACCTCTAGTCATCGACCTCTCACAAGGCCCCCTTGTTCTTAAGCCCACAAGAACCAGTGTGCTCTTTCTGTGTGCAAAGGGAGAAAACACCAACCATAAACACATGTAGGGATTGGTATCCTTGTCATATTAAAACCTTTCTACACAATGAAAGGTGTAAAATCTGTGTCTCTTTATTACTGTGCATTTGAACATAGTTCTTAAGTTCTTAAAAATGAATCATGTATCTATATCACTTTATTTACTTTCAGTATTTTTTTTTTCTTTCCAGCAATTAGGCAGGAACTGAGCAAGTCAAATACTGCATAGAAAAGCAAAAGGAGAGAGAGAGAACTTTAATCTGGAGAGGAAAAAATCCTACAAACAGTAACCTTCTAAAACAACCCATACAGTTTTGTGCCTGTGAGAAGGAAACAAGAGACAAGCAGTCAGAAGGAAGGAACTAACACCTTCTGAAAGCCTCAGGCATTATGAGTCAGTGGTCACTGTCCCTCCCCACTGGCTGCTTTTCTCTGACCTGTCCCATAGAATGGAAGAGCAGTGGACAAGTTCCTCCAACAGTTGAACAGAAAATACGAAGCCCATCCGTCAGACAAGAACAACATACATTGAAATATTTTCATGTTGAGATAAAGCCACACATTTTACACAGCCTATTGCTAAAATAAAGAAAAAGGCTTATGGAGTTCTTTTTCAGAGAATGGTGATGAAGAATTTAGCAAGTTCTGCTGTTGTATTGTAAATGTTTCTCTCAGGTCTGTCTTCCTATCATAGTTGATATTCCATGAATAATTGAGATCAGGCTGTGTGTAGGTTAAGATCATAAAATGTGGAACAAATGGGATTGCATATGCTTTCAAAGGGTGGGATTTGTAAGGAAGTGTCCTAAAGATGATTGGTCGAGCTTAAGGAATTTTAGAATGATAGGAAGTCTCTGGAGTTAGCCTTCATGCAGTTTTGTAGTATAAACCATAAAATTCATCCAGAATTTAAAGATTTAGATGCCTTCCTAAATTGTTAAAATGCTTTACCAAATCTATGACTTCTACATAACACAAACCAGTGGTCAAATGCAAAACAGTATATTGTAGATTTACTGTAGGTTTACAACCTTTTTTAGATTTATGCATGTGGGCATTTTTATAATATAATTACAGTCACCACAAAGTTAGCTTTTTTAATTGCAGACAGTAATGCATGTCACACTAATATGTAGTGGCTTTTTCAGGCCTAGTCCCAGGGAAATCATTTTGTAGAGTATAGGGGAGTGGGAGGAAGGGAAGGAATAACTTTTTATTTAAAGTTAATTTCTGCACTTTTTTCTCAATTCCTGCATGAATAGTAACAACGATTATTTTGTGACTTTAATTGGTAAATATGTTAACAGAACCAAGTGCATATCTTCTACATCATGTCTTTAGCTATATTGTATTTTAACCAGTAATTCCAAGGGTCTGACACATGAATCTGAGCTTCATCTGAATTGTATCTTACTGTGGCATTCAGTCAAGTGTCACCATCACTGGCAGTGACACAGGCATTCAGATGCACAGTCTGGTATGAGGGTGCTTTTGAATTTTATGTTGAAATACAAGAAATGACAATGATGACAGCAATTAAGGTCACAGAAATCACTGGGTAAAGGGTAAACAAAGAAGAGTCTACAGTTTCAATAAACGAAGCCAGGCATAGGTGGGAAGGAGGAGTCAAATACTGTTACCACCATGTCGTGTGGGTGAGCGAATGCTAGTGTGTGTGCTGTGTGTGTGATACACTCCATTTTCTCCAAAACTGGTCAGATTAAAATAGGGGAGAAATCCTTTATGTTGCAATGATAGCTTTTTTAGGAAATCAGAAATTCTTCCAAGTTTTCCATCCTGATTTATGGTTTGAGTTATGTGCCATATTTGCTTTAAAATCTTTGATTATTGGAACTTTTACTAAAATTCTTGTGTAATAATACACTTTCATCTGCTTTCTAGATTTTATAAATCCCCAGCTTAAGGCAAAGCTTGTTGATAGCATTATTTTCTAAATAATGCCCCTGTGCAGTCATTTCCACTACAGAGAAGTATGGATGACAGGATTTTCTTCCATGTTAAGATAACTGGTTTCTGCAGAAACTTCATGTTAGATGAAACTGATGGATGAGCTGTAGTAACCCAAGCACCCTGCTCTTCTTTCCATCAAGTATTCATTGTCATGCAGTTGTAGTAAAGGCTTTTTGAATGCAGCAAACAGAAATTTCTGTTCTTTAAAAGAAATGGGAGGCATTTTCATCTTTATTACTGTACTTGGGGTTATGTAGACTCTTTGACAGTATAAACATTTATGTCCTTTATAAATCTGGCAAGAAATTACTAGGTTTTCTTGGGTAAATTAAGTAGTGTACAGCACATAGACTACTGGGTGCAAGTGGTCCAAAGTGAGATAAAAAAACTAAAGTAAAATGCTAAATCTTAAAGCCAGTTTATGCATTAAACGTTTGTGCCTTGGTCTGATATTAACATGGTATCTGTGTAAAATGACAAAGAGAACCAGTGTTGAGTCATGCTACACACTGTCCATCATTCTACATTCTACCAGATGCTAACTGTGTTCCTTCCAGGAAGTTTGATTGAATTACTCTACCCAATCTCTGTGTTGCTAACATACATGACAGTCACATCATTGTTAAGAGATTTCAGTAGTGAAAATGAGAAACAGATGCTTATTTTCCTATCAAACTGTTGCTCAGAACTACATCATTCTGATGGCTTTGTGCTGTTGTACTTGGGTGTCTTCAGCTGAGTACAGTTTCGGGGATCCCTTCTAGTTACAGGAAGTTACTGCTATCCTCAACACTGTGATCTGACCTGTGACACATATGTACCATATACTCTAAACAGCTAACAAGTCAGCTACAAACTGAATGTACAAATCTTAGTGCTGGTGCTGAAATCTCTTCAGAATAGTCTTGATTTAAAAGTTTGTTTAAAAATTTGCAAGCATTGTCAATCAAAACTGAAGATGAAACACTAATGAATGTTGACTTCTCATGCTTTAGATAATATTTTCCTTTGTAGATTTTTCAGTTCTCTGCTGTTTTTACTGTTACTGTTTCATTTAAATTTCCTATATGCTAACTTTGTTTGTGAGATTGAAATAAAATTACAGTATATACATGTTGCTTGTTTGTGACACTGACATGATCTTCTGAAATAATTTTTTCTAAAATAAGTCATACAGGCTGTGGATATAATTCAGTGGCATAAGTGCCTGCTTGGCAAGTGCAAGGTCCTGTGTTCAATTCCCGGTACCAAAAAATAAAATAAGTCATATGTACACATAAAGAGAAAAAGAAAAACCCTCTCAAACCAAGATTTCTTTACTTACACAACATTCCTATTTAAATATTTTGTGAAAGTTAGGAATAGTAACACACATAGGGAATAATATATTTGCTTCTTGTTTCTCTAACTGAAGTCCTTAACTGTAAAGCATCTTTAATTTCTGTCAACACAACAAAGTGTCTTAGACTCAAGATAGTTATGAATGTTTATTTTACTCCATATTTGTTCTACAACATTTCAGATACTTTGTTTACATAGTTAAATTTTTTTCCTGTAGTTTGGAAGGTAAAAAGGACATTACAGAGTAATTTTAAATGTAAAATCTAGTTAGTGTTTGTACATTATGCTGAGTTCTTAAAACCAGTTCTACATGATGAACAGATGTGCTTTTTTTTTTTTTATAAAGTATTAATTTAGAGTTCCATTTTAAGGTTCTAATGTCTTCATTAGAAATGCAGCCACTTCTTTGCTTGTTTTTACCAGACCCCAGGCTTTCCGCTCTCCCTCCCATGACCTTCTCCACTCTGGGCTGCTCCTATACAGTCACTCACGTTTGCAGATGTTGTGGAATGTGTGGTTTTAAAAATACCAACTGATTTTTCTGTCTCTGCTGTTTGGGTTTGTGCTTCATTAATTAATCAGGATGTTTGTTATAAACAAAAATCATTTCCTATTCAAAAGTGGAATATGCGGGACCAGAGTACATAGCTCAGTGGCAAGATGCTTGCCAAACATACTTGAGACCCTGGGTTCAGACCTTAATACTAAAATGTAAAAAAAGCAAAAGATGGTTAACCTTTTAAATTTTCCAGTGAGCCAGGTGTGATGGCGCACACCTGTAATCCTAGCACTCAGGAGGCTGAGGCAAAAGGATTGCTGCAAATTTAAGGCCAAGTTGGGTTACAAAATGAGTTGAAGGCCAGCCTGAACTGCATAGGGAAACTCCATCTCAAAAAAGATTTTTATAGCTACAAATTTTATGTCTTTAAGTTGTATGTGTACTTTCAGTGATGACTGACCATTTTACAAAGGTGTGAGCTCTTTTCCTTTGTGTGGCCATCATACTTTGTAACCCTTAACTCCTTAAATTCTATTAATTGTAAGCATAAAAAAATTACACTAGATAAAGCAAAGTATGAGGAATGCTGTAGGAGTTCTCGAATCCTTTTTGCTATAAAATCCTCTTTTTTTTTTTTTTTGGTACCGGGGATTGAACTCAATGACCTTGCGCTTGCCAGGCAGGTGCTTATGCTGCTGAGCTAAATCCCCGGCCCAGAATCCTCTTTCCTAAATAGCATTCACTTCTACTTTAAGCTTGTTCCTTGCAATATTTTTTGTGTTCTCAGTAGAAAGGTGAATTAGTACTTGTGTATCTCCATACAGCTAAGAAAATGAGAAAGGATACTAAGGATAAGAAATTTCTGATAATACCTTTGACTTTATTGAATGCCACTTATCAGATGCATTTAAAATCAAAATTTGAGACCTTGATAAGGAATCTCCATGACAGTGAACAAAACTGTTATGGACACCTCTGACTGCATGAAGACATAGGAAAGAAAACTTTACGTGTAAGATTAAGTTTTCCTTGAGTGTAAGTGTATCTGAGAAGTTGACGACCTCGAGAAAACGTACCGCCGGAGTCAGTGTTGTTGAGCTCTGATACAGGCCTGCATCTACAGCGCTAGTCTATGCAGGTTGCACTCATTCTGTCGTGTACACAGGTAAACAGTAGTGGGATGTAAAGGTCAAATCAACAGAGAAGGAAAAAGTCTTGAAAGGAAGAACTATGAGAACTAAGTATAAATAATTTCTAGGTTTTTAAATAAAATATCTATAGGAGTTCAGTGACTTGGTTATGATGGCTTTAGAAGTTACAAGAAATTGCTAATTTATTGGTTTTTCTCTGGAAATCTGAAAGAATGGTATGTGTCAAGGTCACAGAAAGGGAAATGCTTTTCCTTGGTTATGGATCTTCTCCATTGAGCTTGCAGTACTGGAACATGAGGACTCTTCACAGAGCCCTGAAGGCTATGTTGAGCTCTGAGTGCCAAACATGCCTTGGTTCAGGGATAAACTCATAGATGTGCCTGGGAACCAGCCACTAAATGCAGCCTTTCCTACCAAACTTAAGGTCTGAGAGAAGCAGCTTTTCATTTTAATGATAAGTATTAGAAAAGCCTACATATTTCACAAGCTATTTGTTGGCCCGCATCTATCTCAAAATAAGTATATATAAGTGGCATCCTCATAGTTTACCCTGTTGTAAGTCTAATTTAACTGATTCCCTTTGAGTCTCAGAAAGGTTTTATTTGCAGATTTTCTATATTCTAAAAGGTGCGAATGTGTAAGAGACTAATGTAAGGTAATGTATAATGTTACAGGTGGGTTCTTCCAAGAAGGCTTAGAATATCCTGGTGGAGATGCAGTTGGGTTACATGGGACATAGCCACTAGAAGAAAATCTACATTGATAGGTGTTTGTTTTGAGGGGTGTTTAATTCTTACAGTCCAAAAGTTTCATTCAAGGAGATGGAAACAAAACACTGTCTTGCCTTACACTTAAAGCATACTCTAGGGCTAGGAGTATAGCACAAGGCTCTGGGTTTGAGCCCCAGCCCCACAAATTTATAAAGTTACACTAATATAATCAGTGAAGTAAATACACCACAGAAACCTTTTTAAAATGTATTCCTTTACTATGCCTGACATTCTGTATTTTTTAGTTGCATTTGTGGAACCTCTAAACCTCGCCACTCCCCACCACCACCTTTGTAATGTAAGGCACTTTTTTCTCTTTTTTTTTTCTTGGCAGTACTGGAAATTGAACTCACTACCTTGTGCTTGCCAGGCAGGTGCTTATGCCACTGAGCCAAGTCCCTAGCCCCCTTTTTTTGTCTTTTTCAGACAGGGTCTCACTATGCAGTTCAGGCTGGCCTTGAGCTCACTTTGTAGCCCAGGCTGGTCTCGAACTCACAATGGTCCTCCTGCCTCAGCCTCCCAAGTGCTGGGATTACAGGCGTGAGCCACCATGCCCGGCTTGTAAGGCACTTTTTAAAAACCAATTTTTGCCTTGTTTTAGGTGAGAAATACTAGCTTCAAGTTTCAATGCTGCCTGGCTGCCCTTGTGGTCCAGTACATATCAGAACCTGACTGCAGACCCCAACCTCCCACCTGCCTCCCAGTACTCAGTGTGAGTTTGAACAGATGTAAACCAGCTCCACACTTCAGCTACAACCCAGGAAGGATGGTGGATGGCACTGAGCCAGAGTGTGTGCAGCCTTGGTGAAAGGATGTGACCTCTGAATTATGTATGCTCCTCCCAGGCATAGGCCAGCGCTCTATGGTAGTAACTGGGGCACCAAGACCAGCCTCGGAATGAGGGGGTCACATCATACCCGCCACAGTTGGGATGTGTCAGGCTCAGAAGGTCTTTGGGTTCACAGGTCATGGAGTGGTCTCCAAATCAGCCCCATGGAGGCCTCTTCCCTGGGCCAGTGTGGCTTGGCAGTGTTGGGTCCCTGAACCTCTTGTGCTGTTTCCTTTCACTCATCCTCTAGAGGAACAAAAGGATTGTGCTGCTGCCGCCATAGTCTGCAAAAGCAGTTCTTCTGTCCTTGGTGCCAGGCTAGCAATTTCTTGTTAGACGAGTGCCCAGACAAGGCTGAGACTAAAATGAGAACCATGGGGCTATCAGTTAGGTCCTGTCTGCTTTCCACCTTAGTTTGGTTCTTGGAAGTGTATGTGTTTGGGCTTTGTTAGCAGGAAGATGTGCTTTTTGAGATGTGTGTTTTTCTTTTGGAGTTAAAGCAAGTATCTCTAACAAGAAAGTTGGAAAGAAAATTCTTGAGACCTCTGCAGGGGTCATGATATCACATATTTCTGATATACTCAGTTTAGCACTAACTTTTTCATAGATCTCACCTGGCATTTGAGGGCACATCCTGGAAGTTCCTGTACCAGGCTGTCTGGCCACTGGAGAAGGCTTCAGTGCCCTCTACTTGGCATAGACAGTGCCACTGTGTTTTCTTTTTGATGAATCAGGATAAGCATAGAAATGAATAGCAGGAAAGCTTCATTGGTGTTTTTTCTTTTAGGAGGGCTGAGGGAGTCAGTGATGACCCTTTCTGGCTGAAGAACCACACATGTAGTTATGAAAGGAGTTTGAATGTTACAGTTCTATTTTTAGACATACCAAGTTAATAGACCAAAAGTATGCACTAAAATAACAGTTTACATAAAATTTAAAAGGGAAATTTCTAATGGTCCAAATGATGGGCTTGTGACCTTTTGTCACATATGTTGGAATTAGAATCTCACATAATCTTGCTTTGTTGCCTTTTGTAGAGCTGGAAATCCATATGCATATCCTTTAAAGATTGAGCAAGGCTGTTTTCTCAGCTAAAGACAAACACTGCAGCCCTATGCACTGGGGTGGCCGTCTGCCCACAGGGTACACTGGAGTCACATTGTAGCAGTTAAAAGTAGAATGTGTATGAAACTGTTTATTGATAATTAGAAATTAATAAGCACATGGAGCCTCGTATAGCTTATCTTGTGGAATTTGTGAATTATAGGCCTTACTGAATTCAGGAGAAAGGAAACTGGTCAAAACCTTTGTTAAATCAGCATACTGTGAATAAAGCAGGAGCTCACTGACAGGAAGCACCATTGAAACTGACATCTGTTTGTAAGAAGGCAAGTGGAAGAGGGCTGAATGTGAAGCCAAGATATTTGGCAGAGTAGAACTAGCTGGTCCTGAAGCTTCGAACCATGTTTCAAGTACAAATGAATAGAAAGGCACCCTTGAGAACCAGCCAAGGAAGATTTGCCTAAACAGTTACACCTGCTCCCATTGCAGTCCCTTCCAGCAGCTCTGCATGAGCTACATGTGCCTGACTGGTCTGGGCCTGTGGTCAGATCTCATCAGGCTAAGCCCTGTAACTGATGGACTCAGTGTGATCTAGGTGTGCAGCCACAGAACCCTGCATTTGCATTAAACAACTTCCACTGAAATCCAGTCCTTTTTTCTACTTGGCAGCTTTGCCAGTTTTAACTGCTTCATTGTGCTTCGTGGTGTCCTTGCTTTTGAAATAAAAAGATGGAACACTTAATTCAAGGAGAGGAATATTCATTTTACTAATTGGTCTTCATTTACCAAATGAATATGGTATTGCCTCAGGTTCTTTTCCTCGAACCTCATGGAAATCATGAAGTAGCAAAATGCAGCTCTACTGTGGTGTCACACACCTGAAATCCCAGCACTCAGGAGGCTGAGGCAGAAGGATTACCACAAGTTCAAGGTCTGCCTGAGCTACATAGTGAGTTCAAGGTCAGTCTGAATTACATAGCAAGACCCTGTCTCAAACAACAACAACAACAACAAAACACTCTGCTAGCAATCCTGTTGTCATCAGATGACACCTGATAATATGGGGTGCCAACAGCTAGCTATGCTGCTGCTGGTTGCCACCAGCCAGTGTTGGCTTGTGCTGCTGGTCTTCATAGGTTGCTGGTCCCTAGAGCTCTTTAAGGCTAACAGCCCGTTGTGTTTATTGCTCTTCCGTTTGAACCAGCACCCCTGGATGTGATTGGCTCTGCCCATGGCTGCACCAGGGATCAAGCCCTCTGTGCATGAATCTTGGGTGTGCTTCAGGTTTACACCATGACAGTCTCCTTGACTGATTTGGACCTTAGAATGGGCCCAATTCTAAAGCTTGCCAGGCCATCTTCTACATTCCACCCCGAGTGGGTCATGCATTCTGCTTTGCCCCCTGTGCCAGACCATGTATGGGAGCACAGCACTGTCCTCATGGGAGACAGTGCCTGATAACACAGGAAAGTCCTCCCACTGCCAATTGTTCCCGATCCAGGGCTATGCCTGCAAAGGCACACTAGGCGCAGGGCCAAGGAACAAGCCCACCAGCGCTGCGTGTCAGAGAAGCCACCACAAGCCTTGTCTTTGAGGAGCTGGTGGCACATGAGCATAGGATGTGGTCATCCTAAAGGCCTGACTTGAATTTCTGCAGGGCATCTTTGCTTTCCTGGGCAGAAAGCAGAGAGGCAAGAAAGAGGCTTGGGCCCTGCTTATAGGCTGACAGAGAGGAACTTGAGTCATTTCCTTTTTACCAACCATATTTCTAAACAGATAAATGTTAGCTTCCTGATACAGTGGCAAAACACCCAAGGTAACCCATTTATAAGAAGAGAAGTTCGCTCTGGTCATGGTTTCAGAGGTAGCCCATGGTAACTGGGCCCCGAGCTTTGGAGCTGTGGCAGCATCATGGCAGAGCACTTGCTGAAGAAGGCCAGTTCCGGGCATGATGACTAGGAAGCAAAAGGAAAGGAGGGGGCAGGGTCCTAAATTCCTTTCCAGGACACCCTAGGGACCTCCGTTACTCCCACTGGGCTCTAGCAGGTTGGAAACCAAACCTTCAGACCTGATTTGGTGACACTCAGATCATACCACATGGCACTGATGGGGCAGCGAGAGCAGGACACACTGATCCACTGCGCCTTGGGATCTTGATGTTTTTCATTGCAGGCTGGATGCATTGGAGCTACAGCTACACAAAGGACATGAGAGAGATGCATGAGACCCTAGGGCAGCTGGAGATACACGGGCAAAGGCAAGCCAGAGGGGTACGAGCTAAGGGAGCCTCACCTCACCAAGGTGACTGAGAGCAGAGTGTTGGTTATGGGAACTATGGGGCCAAGTTTCTGGAAGTATCATCTTCCTGATCCTTCTAATTCATCCTTGCCCTTGTGGAAGAGGGAGAAGCATTTATTACTTTGCCCTTCCCTTAAGTTTCTGATGTGTGGCCTGGGCAGAGGAACAGGGGGTTGCTGAACGATGTTGGATGTTACGAGTTTACCAACAGAATTTGCGTTGCAAGTTCAACACATGGCATGCAAGATACAGAAACTGGTGAAGAAAGTGTTGCTGATCAGGGCAATGGAGACCCAGTCCCTCAGGATCCTGCAGGGTCAACTCTAGAAAGAGCAGGATCATGGGGAACTTCTGCAGAGACAGCCACCTGTGGGCCTAGGATACAAGGGGGTGGGAAGCTGTGATGATGGAGCAAGGAGCCTCAGGGCAGTGTGGAGAAGAGGATCCAAAAGGACCAGGAGGAACTATGGCCGTTTGCTCTTTCATCTGAAATCTAGCACAAGTCAGTCTGGACTTGTGGTTTCCAGCATAGTCAGAAGTCCTAAGAAGAGACCCAGATTGGTTCTGGTTTACACAGACTGCAGGGCTCAAGGACAGAAGACAATGAGGGACAATCCTTGTCTGCCAGAAGCCTCAGTGGCATCTATGCTTACATTCTTTCACTGTGCAGATCCCTTGTGGAAAACTAACCTGACCATTTCAAAGTCTTACATCCAAAGTGTATTGAAGGGGAGAGGAGAGCCCACACATGGTCCTCACGGAAGGAAAGTGGCCTCTGTCCCAAAGCAACATCCAGAGCAGTGACATTGGTGTGGTGAGCAGACCAAGCTGGGGCCTTTCTCACTGTGGATGCCAGGAACACCAACTCCATAGTCTGCCTGCTGCTGTCCCAAATCCATGTGGAGTGAGACCCCTGGGAGACAGTTAAACCAAGGGTCACTGGCATCATGGGATACTGGACTAAATACTGGTCAGAAGTCTTGATGGGCTGCCTCATCCATCCTGGCAATGAGGCAGGGACTCCACTCTGAGCTGGTGACCAGGGCCCAATCCTGGACAGAGCAATGGATGGTGGTTTGCTGGTTCCCTCTACTCACACAACCAGGGGCAACATGGACTATGCTTAGGAACAGGACAAACCAGCAGCATGTGGGAGGGTGGACTCTATTCCACAGAAAGGTACACTGGCTGGGTGAACCATTCCATGGGCTAAAGGTGGAGTGAAGCAAAACCTGTTCCTCTGTGTAAAGGTCCCTATCCATGGAGCTCAGTGAGCAGGGTCCCTGTGTGTTCTCTGGAGTCAGTCCAAGGTAAGGCAATATAAGGTATCAGCCTTAGTTTTAGGTCTCACACTATAGGTTTATGAGTCCCTATGATAACAAACTGAAATTCAGGAGGGTCCAGGGTTCCCATGACAACCAATGCAGATGCAGGAGGGGCCAGGGATCCCATGACTATGCACATAATGCATGGGAGTCCAGAGTCACCTTATTGTGCAATTTTGGATCCCCTTAGGGACCCAGCCATGACACCACTTGAACAAGAGATTTCCTCCTTGTACCTTGCTCCCTTTTTTCCCAAGGAGAAAGATCTTTCCCTGGCCCCCAGGATGCCCCTCAGACCTCCCACCATGCATCAGCACACATTGGATCTTCTCTTCAAGGTCCATCCTGCTGTCCTGCTGCTAAGTAAGGTCCCAAGGTCACAGTGGCAGAGAAGTGGTTCTCAGAGCCTCAGTAGCACATAAGGCCAGGTCAGGCCCAGCAGAATTGCAGAGGTTATGTGTATTGGGACACAGGCTTGCATGCTGACAGTTGTCCCCTGGTGACAGATGGCACAGTGTGTGTGGCACCAGATCAGGATGCTCATGGGGTCAAAGCTGTTATCAAACAGCCCCAGTGAAGCTCATCAGGGGCCTGGGACAGCATGTGCACTATGGAAAGAGGTGAACACTGAGTACCATCTCTTTCCAATGCTGACTGATGGTGGTGAGGCAGCCCCAGCAGGGCTGGGGTCGCTTCAAGGTGCAGCATGTGGTGAGGCCCTGAGCCCCATTCCTAGCACTGGAAAAAAAATAATAAAACAACTCAAAGTCAAACATGCTGTGTCCTGGCTGTAGGAGGAACTGCACCAGCCATATCTCCCTGGAGCACTGTGTTCTCTCACTCTGCAGGGCATCGTGTGTGACCTCTGTCCAGCTGCATCCACCCAGCCAGGCAGCTCAGACACCAAGTTTCCCGCTCTTCCCACCTGTCCTGTGTCTGGGAGGCAGATAGATACCCAGCTCTGCCTGGGATGCCTTGGGACATGTCCCTGACTGGGAAACCCATCTGCTTTAACCTACACTCAGTCCACCTCACCTGCCATACCTCACAGAGATGGGCAAAATGACATCTGCCCACATGTACAGATACTCTGAACCAGTTCAGGGGACACTGCGCTACCATGCTGTGGCCATCCCTGGGGCCAGAGCCTGGTAAACTCCACCAGAGCACCAGACCCACAGACTCACAGGTGGAAGAGACCCTAAGGCACCTTTCTCACAGGAAGAAGTCTTTCCCCAAGGGGAAGGGACCCCCTTAGGCTCAGCCACTATCCCCATCTCTATGTGGGCCATTGGGAGGGGGCAGTGAGGGCTGTGGGGGACAGGGTGAGCTGATCACCACCGCAGTCCTAGCAGGCTCACCGCCACCACCTGTCCCCAGCACTGTAGGCAGTGTGTCCGGCCCATGAGCATCCTCCTGGTGCCATGAATCCTGGGTCCTGGCCTGGGGAACTCACTCTGCCTGATCACAGTGGAAACACTGAAGCAGGCTGGCTGAGACAGATCATCTGACCATGGAGCCCATGTTCACGGGGGTAGGAGCTGTAGTCCTCAGGGAAGTGGCACAGAGCTGCCTTACTTCATCTTCTTACTTCAACATGTACCTGTGATTTAGGCAGGCAATCTGGGCATCTGTGTAGCAGCTGCCCAGGTGGCAATATTCTGTCAGGTATCCCATGAAAGTGTCCTATATGTAGGTGTCCTGTGCAGGTATCCTAGATTGGTGTCCTGGGGTAGTGTCTGGTGCCCAGGTAGCTGGAAAAGGGAGCTAGCCAGGGTCAACAGACCACAGGTTTCCCCTTGCTGCCCTCTGTAACACTTGGGGCTGCCAGTAGCCTTGGGTTTTTTGGGGAGTAGACAGAGGTGGCCCTGTCTATCGCCTGGAGACCTCTACTGACATGGATCATAGTCAGTGGCTGGAGAAAAGGAAGCCGCACTGGATCATGGCTGCAGATTTAGCAAACAAAAAGCTGGGCCAGCTGTGTACCTGTCATCCCATGTGCTTGGAAGCCGAGGCAGGACATGAGCCCAGCAGCTTGAGGCCAACTTGGGCAATATGGTCTCCTAAATTAAATACATAAATAAGACTATAAATTTCCATTTGGGTTGGCCAGTTTTAGGTCATGTGCTTGCCATACACAAGTCCTACAGATCAATCCTCAGCACCAAAATCAAACAAAAGTCTCACAAACACAAAACCCAGGATGCTCAATTACACCTTAATTTTTAGAACAACAACAAATCATTTGCTTAGTATTAGGCATGTTTCAAATATTGCATGGGATGCAGGGACACTGACTCCTTTCTCCCTTCTCAGGACAGACTTCTTTTTTTTTGTCTTTTTTTGAGACAGGGTCTCACTATGCAGTTCAGGCTGGCCTTGAGCTCACTTTGTAGCCCAGGCTGGCCTCAAACTCACAATGATCCTCTTGCCTCAGCCTCCCGAGTACTGGGATTACCGGTGTGAGCCACCAAGCTCGACTAGGACAGACCTTTCTGTTGGCATATGTGAGCAGGTAGCTTTGAGCAGAGATATCCATGAAGGCCTTAGGAGGTCATGGCTGGAGACCTGCAGAGGCCAGCATGCACTGGACTCAGGCCCTGCTCCACCTCACTCTATATTCTCTGGGGTTCAACTACAATCCTGGATCAGAGCCAGGAGCCTCAGGGCTGTAGATGCAATGCCCCCGCTGATGGGAAGCTGAGGTCCAGGTCTCTTTGATCTGGGCTGAGGTTCAGGACTGAGTGGCCCTCTGGTGCCATGGCTATGGGCAGCTTCAATGCCAGGTAGGCAGAGGTACAGGCCTTGAGAAGCCCCCACTGCCTGGGGATGCCCTTCTGTGTCCTGGTCTTTCAGCCTCCAGGTTCAGAAGCTCTTACCCAAAATCCCCACCACCTTCCCACTGGTCCCTGTGGCTCTGGTCACAAAGTGCACCAGAGCACGTTTGTTTCTTCTTGTCACAAAGAATGGGAAAGGGCAGCAGGATGGCGCTGTCTCTGGAGTAGAGGGCCAAGATCCCACTTCTTACTTATCCAGGAGAGATGGTCCCCTGCATCACTTGTGTCCTCTGACCCCACTCATACCATGTGACAGTACAGACCCAGTCCATACACCCAGGCCAGAAGGGCGGCACTGGGTCAGCCAAGGAGCACTGTGCACTGTGCTTGGTGGGACAGGGAGCTGCCCTGGCCCCAGCCCTGGTGACAGCTGTGTCCCAGACACCGAGATACATGGTACTCCTCCTTGGCCTGTTGTCCTAGGGCAGCCACTAGCACTGTCTGAATCAGCCCCCAAACCATAGTGGCCACAACAGAGATACCCCTCAAGACCCTGAGCATCTCTATCTGCAGCTGTGCCCTATGGGTTGTGCAGCTGGGACAGGAAATAGGGCAGCCCAGGTGTACCTGTGATCTCCCCCACTTCCTGCCTGGACAGGCACAGATCAGTTGGGGATCATGAGCAGAGGATGCATGTGGGTGACATCTGACTATGCCAGGCCCAGGTTCCTCTGCTTGTGAGTCTTCCTGTCATCTTCAGCCTCCTTGCTGTCATGGCTGCCACCATGTCTTGGACCTGTTACAGGGGCCACCGGGGTTCCTCTGTCCCCTGGATCCTGGGACTGCACATAGGACCCCACCACCACCACCATAGCCAAGACTGGGGCTCCTCAGGCCAGTCCAGAGCTCATGGCTCTCCATGTCTGTCTGGCACGTGGGACCAGTGGCCATTGTCCACCATCCCTGTCACCCTGGAGCTAGACACAGAGGTCTGTGTGTCCCTCTGGCCTCTCTAGTCAGTCAGTCTTGAAGACACCCAGCCCACTCACAGCTAAAGATTCTCTGGGAGGTGCATGCCTGATGGGGCCACAATCCAGGGCACAGTGTCCTCATCCTCATGGCCCTAGACTGGCACCACATGCCCTGCCCCTTTGCTCCCATTTCACAAGACTTAGTCCCTAGTTGATGGCTCCAGTGTTTAGGGACCAAGATGCAACAGAACATCATGGTATAGATATCAATTCAGACATCTTTCCCTGGGGGAATTTTGCCCTGTATCTGATGTACGCAGTCATTGCTAGCTGGAAGACCAATCCAGGGAATACTAGAAAAGTACAGTGGAAGGGGAAAAAGTAGAAAATTAAAAAGAAAGGAAGATTTATGCTTACAAAAATTGCATTTCGGAGGTGCTACTATAATGCTACTTATGCCAATTAATATTTAGTTGCTGAACGGCTATCAAGCCAACTCTGTACAACTTTCAAATAAATTGTCTTAGTTACTTTGTTTGTCACTGAGGTATAATACCTGAGACCCACAACTTACAAAAGGAGAGGTTCATTTTAGCTCAGGTTTTAGTCCATAGTCGGCTGGCTCCTAGGCAAGACAGCATAGCAGAGGGGTATGGCAGAGGAGAACAGCTTATAGCAATGGCAGAGGGAAGCAAAGAGAGAAGGGATGTCGTGGATTAACTAATGTGCCATTGTAACACCCAGCTGAACTAAGTCAGCATGCAGCTGGGTGTGGAAGGCCCACCTGAGGACCGTTGCCAACAGCATAAAAGGAGGAGAAGGTGGTGCTGTTGGTTCTCCTGGAGAAGCTGGTCATGCTGGCTTTCCAGATATGAACTCAGCTGTTCTCATTGTGGGCAGGGTCTGCTCCTTACTGTCGCAGAGGATGGCTGTGGTTTTCTCCTGGGGAGCCCTGGCCCTTACCTTGAGTGTCACTTCCTGACTCTAGTGCAGATCCCTCAGCCTGATGGCTCAGATCCTTCATCCCACTAGTGCAGACTTCTAGGTTCCACTGACCTTTGGGCCTTCCCAGCACAGATCCTTAATACAGACTTGCATGAGTCATTGTTGTGAGCTCTAGGCCTCCAGCTGGACTCATGGAGGACACTGTCATGGGATCCAGGCCCTCAACTTGATTCTTTGGGTCTCTAGTATGTGGAAAGATCTCTTTTGCATTTGATTCTTTGGGTGAATACTACAAAATAATCCTATAAATTATATGTCATGCATGAAATCTTTTCCCTTGTAAATCCTGATTACAATAAGGAAGGAGCTAGGGAGAAAGAGCAAAACCTTCCCAGTCACTCCCACAGTGGCCCACTCAGCTACAAACCCATATGGTCCAGTCACCCCTCAAAGCCCACCTACAAGTGCACGAGGCTTTTGGGGGACACCTAGCTACAAACTACAACACAAATCTATGCTGCAACTCTTATCTATTTTGAAGAGACAACATTTATATACATTTGTAGTCATTTATAAAGATAAACACCTAAGATAAATCAGTTTCTTACAAACAAGAACAGTTTTTTCTGGTCACACACTGGAGAGCCAGTCACAGTCTCTGCCCTGTTAAGTTTCCTGCCTAGGCTATGGCCACACACAATGGTGTGAAGTGTGTGATCCAGGAAAACTTTTCACCTCAGGGCCAGGTGTGAAAAAGATGAGGAGGAGTCTATGTCCCAGAGCTCCTTTTAAGGATGTGTTCTCCATGAACTGACATCCTGCTGGGCCTCACCCTTAAAGTACCACCAGCTCCCCACAGCACTTCCAAAGCCATGCTATGAACAGCACAACTTGGTGCCCCTGTGCTCCACGTGGGTCTCATGCTGCCTCAGTCAGGAGGCGCTTGTGCAAGCAAAATGAGGAAACATAAATGAAGAATAATTATGCAAACCTGACTCTAAATATTTATTTCAAACATTTCATGTCACCACCTTCAATGTGTTTTAAACAGATTGGCTCTCACTGGGCACTCACTTCAACAGCTCAAAGATGGCAGCAGCCCTTTCCCTTGCTTGCTGAAGCAAATGCTCTGAATCCCTGGAAAGGCAGACATGCTGCACTCCACAGACCCCAGGGCCAGCACAGGGTCAAAGTCACAAGGGTGGGAAAGCACGTAGGGCCCAATTCAGTTGCTGGGAGGTGGGTACCCAAGCCTCAGGGGAAAGCTTACCACAGTCTGGCTTTTAAGAGCACAGAGGACGGTTTTATGATCAAGGAATCATAATGGGACAGAACACAAAGGCATAAAAATGTCTTTCCTGTACTGCATGTTCATGGTAACTGGTTGGGATGCAGTGCTCTGTGAGATTCTGTTGAAGACAGGGCCTCTGGAAAGAACATAGTCTTCCAAGCAAGGGAAAGAGACGGCTGCCTTTACAGGGCTGGAGGGTGGAACGGGTGGGAAGAATCATTAGCAGAGAAAGGGCAAGATGGAGTCGAGCCCCTAAGGATCGCAAGGCAGGAACTGCTCAAGACCTCCTGGTCTTGCCACTCAGCTGGAACTTTCCCCTGTAGGATCCCAAAATACTTACACACAAATTTTAGGCCATAATTAAAAGTTATAAGTAAAATACCTACGTGTTGAGCGGTGAAGGGACCTTTATGTTTTCAGATTAATGCATGAGTGCTGGTGGGGCAGCTCAGCAGCCAATGCTAGGCTAGCAGCCCCAGGTCCTGGGTTCCAGCCTCAGCCCTGCAAAGCAAAAATGAACTCAGGGGTAAAAATCCAGAGGATATTTAAATGTGTGCTACAGAAGGAGTCAAAGGAATTAGATTTAAAAAAAAGCATAAAACCTTTGTTAATGTGCTATTTGTCTATTTATACTGATTCAAAAGGGTGACAATGAATTTGAGATAAAATGAAGTTATACTGTACAGCATTCCAACACGAACAATTGCATTCATTCTTACAGTCATTTCTAGGATAGGCACACATTCCATCCCTCTTCCACAGATGACAAGGGGACTGTGTATGCCATTAAAGGGCTGTGATGCAGGATGTCACATCCCTGATCGCTAGCCATCTCTGCTAAGCTACAGAATCTTCAGCTAGAGCATAACAATATTAATGTTATTCTCATGGTGTTTCTGATTATGGGTCATCACTCTGGCTAAAGGGTCTTCTTCATGTGTTTCATTTTGTGTCAAGTCCTTGAACAATCCTAGAATCACTCTTCTCATTTTCTCTACCTAATCAGTCAACAAATCAATGAATTCAACAAAAAGTCACCTACTATATGTCAAGTACCACGAGTAAGAGAAGTGGACTTGTGGTCATCAGTCAGAATCACCAGGTTCTCCTGTCCTCCCTCAACCTGGTGGGAAGGGATATAATGAGGCCCAGGATCCTGATCATTGACTCTGCCAAGGTATAGTCCTCATGAGAACCCATGGTGTCAGGAAGACCTCCTCCTAAGCATGGCTTTGTTCAGGTTGTACTCCCTGAGAGCGTGCCCTCATTCAGTCTAAAGTTCCTTAACCTTTGTTTAAAATTCTTTATTATAGTGCCATGTTGGAACTTGGGGCGCTGGGAGGACGGGCTGCCAGCATGCCTCTCTGGTAAGGGGCTGTGGCCTCCCAAGCCGTGGCCACCCCAGGGCAACAACCATATCAGCGTTTCCTGAGATCTGTGCCATGTTGGAACTTGGGGCACTGGGAAAACAGGCAGCCAGCTCACCGCTCTGGTGGGCAGCTGTGAGCCTACAGGTGGGCAGGCTAAGAATCAAACATTCATCTCACCCCCCCCACTGCAAGTGAGAGCCAGAGATCTGAGCATCTCTTGTGAGTTTAACTATATGCAATATAAGAAATAAAGGAGATTTTCTTCTGCAATCTCTTTGAAGGCAAATATTTTTATCTCTATTTTGCTCTGTTCTGATCAATGGTATTGCTCTATTCAATATTCTGTTTTTATAATATTGGTATTTCCTTCGATATTGCTCTACCCGATCACCTAACTATTGTGAAGAAAACCAGATATACTATTGTACCTATTGCTGTTATCTCGGTAACCTGCTGTGAGGTTCTGTACCAATTTCATTGCACCGCCTCAATTGGCTTGGTCCTGTCTTGTTCTGCTGGATTTTACTACCCTCAATATAAATAAAATAAAATAAAATAAAAATAAAAAATAAGAAAAAATTTTAAAAAGTAAATAACAACAACAAAACAGATCAGTAAGGTACTGGGCAACCTGAAACATGATATAACTAAACAGATAATGGACTTAAAAAGCAAAATGAGGAAAAGAAAGTGCTCTAAAGGATAAAATTGCATGTATATTTACGTATGTAGGATTGATAACCATATTGCAAAGTTTTTGTTGGATTGGTGATCAGAACTGTTTGCAGCCTCACTGTTTGAATGTCCACTTTGTATGCTTTGAATTTGTACTTGAACAACTATATCCAAGAAGACAAATGTATCAACTAGTGATTTCTTAGTTCATTTATTTTGAAATTCTGTATTGTTTCTACCCTTGTTTTGCTTTTTCTCCTTCTCTTTAAATAAAATTTAAAAAAATAAAATTCTTTACTATAATTTGCAAATAAGAAAATACGTGTTCTACAGTCAGTAAAAGATAGTTTTCTGAAACTAAGAAAACACACTGGGGGAGCCAGCAAGGTTGACCTGAGGTACAGCTGGATGCCCATCGAGACATAGCAGCACCTGTCCTCCCTGAGGCCCTGGCCACCTCTGCTCACCTCTTCAGCTCGGCCACACCTGGAGTCTTCACCTTTGGGAACCTACGCACATTTGTTCTAGAATGTGAATCCATGAAGAGATCACTAATGTTGCCACCACCTTCCTCTTTGCCAGAGATTCTCAAACTCCAGTCTGGGTGGGTGGCTTAGTAAATAAAACTCAGGCTGGGCTGGCTATGAGTTTCAGGTTTTGCAGGTCTGGGGTGCACAGAGCAGGACCTCACCTGCCCAACCCCTGTCCTTCGCAGTCCTGTGCCAGGCAGTAGAGATGAGTGTGGGGAAGGGCTAATGCTCCTGGACCTCCTGTTTCCTCAGCTATGCAACACGAACCTCTTGCTGCTGTCACCAGGCAAAATCAGTCAACACAGGAAGTGCTGTAAACTGCAGCTGGCAGAGGCAAGAAGTCAGTCATGAAGGCCACCTAACATTAATGTTATACCAGGTCCTGACTCCATCTCTTTCTAGTACCAAGACAATGAGATGAACACACTCTATTTCCTTTGAATTCCTTTACTGAAGCTGCACACAGCAGTATACTTGACTCCTCTCATTCCACTAGAGTTCCTCTTCTAATTTATTAAACATTTAAAATTCAAAGCTAAAACTTAAAAGGGAGTGAATGTTGTACATATCCACATATGCTGATATTGGAATGGACACTATCAATGTGTCCTGTCAGGCAGACTCCACGTCTATGTGGACAGAAACTTCTTGCCGACATGCATGGCTCTTAGATACCTCTATTTTGTCAATGAAGCTTTCTTGTTTCCAGAATATTTAAGCTGTTCTTTATTTTTTTTATTAAATTTTATTTAAAGAGAAAAAAAAGCAAAACAGAAAAAAAGGGAAGAAACAATACAGGATTTCAAAGGAAAAGAAAAAAAATAAACAGTAAGAACAGTTGACAAATTACATATTGTCCTCTAGATATAGTTGTTCAAGTTACAAAATTAAAGCATACAAGGTGGACATTCAAACAGTGAGGGTGCAAACAGTTCCATTCTATGATGCAACAAAAACCCAGCAACATGGTCATCAATCCTACACACTAAAACATACATGCAATTATATCCTTTAGACCACTTTCTTTTCCTCCTTTTGCTTTTCAAGTCCATTATCTGTTTAGTTATATCGTGTTTCAGCTTGCACAATACCTTACTGATCTGTTTTATTTACTATTTTTTATTTTATTATTAGCAAAATACAACAGAACAAGACAGAACAAAGCTGAGAGAGTGCAGTGAAATTGGTACAGAAACCCTCAACAGGTTACTGGCATAACAGTAATAGGTACATTAGTATATCCCATTATCTTCACAACAGTTGTTTTTTTAATAAAGTCAAATCAAAGGAAATACAGGACATTCTATAACTTATCAAAACAGAACACTGAATAGAGCAGTATCATTAATCAGAACAAAGCAAAAAGTGATAATATTTGCCTTCAAAGAGATGGTAGAAGGAAATCCCCCCTATTTACTACATTGCATATGGTCAACTTCTCAAGAGATGTCTAGATCTCTGGCTCACTTGCTAATGAGGGGTGGTGTTGGGTTAATTCTTAGCCTGCTGACCAGTAGGCTCCTGGGAGCTGCTGAGTGATTCTTCTCCTGCCTCATGCCAGGGGTGCTTACCGTAGGGCAGGCAAATTGCCCTTCTGTGCTGCACCTTGAGTCGCTCCATGGTTGGAGCTCTGGGGCTGCTCTTTCTCCTCCCAGCTCAGGCCAGAGGCCCCTACTGGGAGGACCGGCAGACTGCCTTTGTGTGCTGCACCTTCATGTAGGATCTCTGGAGCTGATGGTTCTCCTCCCAGCTCAGGCCAGGGGACCCTGCTGAGAGGGCTGGCAAACTGCCTTTCTATGCTGCTCCTTGAATCCCTCCAGGGTCGGAGCTCTGGGGCTGCTGGTTCTCCTCCCAGCTCAGGCCAACGGCCCCTTCTGGGGGGGGGGGCAGACTGCTTTTGTGTGCTGCACTGAGTCCCTTCATGGTCGGAGCTCTGGAGCTGCTGGTTCTACTCCCTGCTCAGGTGTGAAGTTGTTCTTTATAAAACAGTATCAAGTGAATCCAACTGCAGGTGCTGCAGGAAATTTTACCTGCGGGTTTCCTGAGATGTTTCAGGCTTGAGTTAGGATCCTCTGGGGAGCAGAGACAATGCCTGCTAGGGGTGCAGGTGCGAACACATCCCTTGGGCCTTATTTCACCTAGAAGGGTTCAGGCCCCACCTGGCCCTAGGCTGGCTTTGGGGTAGCACAGCTGAGGTCATTTACCCTCTGACTGGGGAAGGAACTGTGCTACCAAGAGCACAGCCACAAGACTCAGCACTTGATCTTTGTGAGCCTTTTACTTCTACTCAGAAAACCCACAGCTTTTTGACTGCAGCTCACAAGCATCCTTGTGAAAACTAAACCTGAGTTATCTTCCACTTCCAAATCTCATGGTTTTTGGCAGTCTTTAAAAAACAGAAAACCACCGACAGAACCTTTAAGAAAATGGCCTATTTATCTTATTTTTTCAGTTTCCTCCAGTCCTCTAACTAGAAATGGACAATTATTGTTTCCCTGACGTCACAATCAATTCTATTTTTAAAATGTCATTAAGTTGAAAATTTATAAGATATCAAGTTAACTAAATTGACTCCAGTAACATAATCTTCCAACTTCATTTTATGATTTTAAGAACCTAACGTTTAAAATGAAGTTCTTAAAAAACAAATCTTTCACTTCATAAATGGACAGCAGACGCGAGCCTGGTTCTTGCAGAACACGAGCAGCCCAACCCGGGGAAGCCCCTGCTCTGCAGGGGCAGAGCAGAGTGCTATGGATCCGCCGCTGAGGGGCTGGCACGCCTCTATCGTCTGCTGCAAATCTGCGAAAACGGCCGACGTCTCGCCGACTCAGCCAACAGGCTCAGGGTTTGGGGGCTCAACGTGACTTGCCCAGGGCAAACGGGCCAGCACGGCGGCGCCCGCGGGAAATTTACTGGTGAGGCCGATCGAGAGCGCGCGTGTGGACACAGGCGGAGGAGCAGCTCGTGAGAGCTCCCAGGAAGCCCGCTGGCTGGCGCTTCCACGGAGAAGCTGGAAAAGTGGGATCCGCTCGCGGGTGTTTAGGGTTAGAGTTAGCGAGGGCTGTGGAGAAACTCAATAACCCGCAGGGCAAACACAGCGCTTGACCCGCCGCCCTAACCTCGCGACCTCAGAGGTAGGAAAGCAGCCAACAGACTGGAACCCGGTCCCTCCTGCGTCCCCGCCCCCGCGCGCTCATCCCGCCCTCGCCCAGGCACAACGCCGTCCCAGCAGTCGTGGCGCGAGACAGTCCCGAGAAGCCAGGGCATCGCTGCAGCACGCCTCGCTGGGAGGTGCTGGCGTCTGCGCAGTTTAGATAAGGCAGGCGCGGCCACCGTTGCGCAGGCGCGGTTCTCGGCCTCGCGGGGCGGAAGGGAGGGGCGCGCGCGCCACGGCACGCGGCCAACCGGCAACGCCGACCACGATTCAAACGGCCAAGGGACCAATGGGGGCGCAGGAGCCTCGCGGAGGGCGTGCCCGGGCCTGGTCTTGGGGAGCGCCAGTCAGCTTGCTGGCAGCGCGGCGTCTTTCCCAGCTGTTCGCTTTTCCTCCGAGCTGGCGTAGGTGAGCACCGCCGTCCCGTGCGGTCCCGTACGGTCCTGTGCCTGTTTCCATCCCAGTTCCCACCCCAGCCGGGCGTTCAGCTGCACGGGTCCTGGGCATTGCGTGGGTGGGGCGGGCGGCTGCGGAAGCGGGCGTCCCCGCGCACTTCCCGGCGGCGTGACCAGGCCTTTGTCCCGCTGGCGCGCGGGGACGCGCGGATGCCCCGGCCGACCTCGGCCTGGTGACTAGCGTGGCGGGGGCGCGGCGCGCTTCTTGCTGGACTCTGCGTGGGGCTTGCGGCTGCTCGGTGACAGCCACGTCGCTCCCGGGTCGGCCTGGCCCGCGCGGGCGTCGGTCACCGAGCCCGGGTCACGGAGCCACAGCCGGACGCAGGCCGCCGTCCTGCGTGTCACCCACCTTGCTGTGTCTCTGTTAGTCCGGAGAAGCGAGGACAGGTGCAGCGGCCCCCTGACACTGTGACCGGGAGTCGGGGAAACGTGCATCCCGAGAGTGGCATCGGGACTGGGGATCAGAACCCAGCTAGGAGGCCACGGGCCCGGTATCCGGGAGCCTGGGTGACACACACGAGTATCCGGAGCCGTCCCTCCCCGTCCCAGCCCGTGGCAAAGTCCTGTGCGAAGCGCGCGCGCTCCGCATCAGTGCGGTAGCGGTCCCGGAGAGTGATGGTTTGTCTTTTGTTTTCAAAGCACCTGTGAGAGATCACTGCCAAGTCTCAACCCAGGGCAAATGCACGCCCTGCCACTATGCATCATCCCTGTCCCTAGTAAGTCTTTTTTAAAAACTTGGGCTTAGAGATGCAACAGATGTCTTCATTTGTTTATCTCAGAATTTAATTGGTATAGAAGAATGTTTTTGGTCTTGCCCTGTGTCAGATTGCACAGTCAGTGATGTGATGTGTAGTAGATGTGTGGAAAAACGGTAACCAGTGAAGTTTTGAGAAGATCTTGTAAGGATCTGTCCAAGAGTCCCGGAGTAGAGCCCCGAAGTCCCACGGCTTGTGTTTCAAAAGCTTGCGAAGTGTTTTAAACTTCACTAGCATCTTTATGGAGAAAGGCATGCTTCCTTCCAATTCCAGCTCACCTGCACAGAGTTCTGGTGAGCCTCTGGTCTGAGGGGTGAAGGGAAGAGGAGGGCCACCTGAGGAGGAAAGAAGCACGTCGTTTCATTTCCTTCCTCTTTGCACTTAGAGGTGGGAAGTTAGTTATATGTTGAAATAGGAACTGCTTGCAGCTGTCACCTTCCAGCCTTGTGGCCCTCCTTGTCCAGAAGTGTCCAGTGCCCCCCTCAGTCTCCTTGGATGACTGCAGCCAGGCCCAGCTTCATTCCTAGGGCTCAGACCTGTTCATTACCCTGTGATGTTCTCTCAGGGGTGGGGGGAGAAAGCATCTTTTTGTTGTACACATGCACTGACATCCTTTAATCACCAGATAAGCCCTTGTATTTTCTTCCATCTATCACTTTAGGGACTATCAGTTAACAGCAACCTTGTGTTATCGCAGGTGATTAACAGTGAAGATGTATAAGTAGGAAAGGCTTTTTTTCTCTGGAGAGGTATGTAGCCCATCTTTTTCCTAGTAACTCAGTTATCAGTCATCCTTAAATGAAGTGGTATTAAATGGATATCAGAGTGCTTGGAAGATCCATTGAGAGTTGCTTAGTTGTAGACACAGGTGGCTTGGAAGAGAACATATCTTTCATAGTGTTTGCTTCTTGCTACTTCATGTGGTGTTGAAGGGGTTGGTTTGAGTCACCGACTTTGGTGTAGAAGTGTGATTCTCTTGGTTAGTGGAGGAGAGGCTACTTCCTGGGATCCTGCAGCACCTGGCAGCTAACTGATACTTCAGAAGGGGTGGTAGACAGGTGTCTTGTGTGTGGCAGTTTTTGAAGGTTTGTGGCTTAAGATGTATGCAAGGTATGATCAAAATATACAGTGAGTATTTACATTAAAAAAATTATTCCAGTAAAAGATATTATATTGAATTTCCCTCAAAGTACTCTCTACATACTTATCATTCTTGCTACTTTTGAAAGCCATTCTGGAAATCCTCTTTCCAGACTGTCTTTATGACTGATCAAAAACTACAGTGAATGCTGCTACTGAATGTCCTGAAACAGAAAGGCAGGCTTGTGAAAACATGACACTGTGTCCTCATCCACCTTATTCACTAGATCTGGCACCATGCAACTTCTGGCTCTTCCTCAAAATGACCATGAAAAGTAAACGTTCTGAATCAATTCAGAACATTGAGGCAGCCAGGACAGTGCAATCAAAGATACTTAAAAATTTCTGGAACTGCTTCAGGAAGGGGCAGGGACAATGGAATGCATGTGTTTGAAGCAAAGGGAGAGTATACTGAGAGAGATTAGTGGCAGACTCTTTTACTGTTAATAGATTAAAAAAAAAAATTCAGGCATTCACTGTATTTTATGATCATGCCATATGCAGGATTGTGGACCATGGTTTGATATGGGAGAAGAATGTTGTGATGGAGCTGATGTCTATGGTAGTTTTAAGAGGTTGATTTTGATGAAGGCCAAATGTACGCTGGCCTGGCTGGATGGTTGGAAGTTCCTTGGTGTGCGATAGGGCTGAAACTAAGAGTTGGAACTTTGTGAAATCCTAGATTTGCTATTCAGTGTGGCTATGAAATTATTTTCCTCCTTTTGGTAGGTTACAGTAATGTTAATTGAACATCTGTGATTTTCCCAATCTGTTTTGTAGTTTCTGTTTTCAGTATAGTTATGTTTTGATGTCCCCCAAAGCCTCATGCAATCATAGGTGGGGCTTTTTCAGAGGTGGCTGAATCTTGATTGTATGATGCTAGGATGAAGGGTATATGATAACTGAATCAGTCTGCTGATTAATTTGGAAGCACCCTAATTCCAGTATCCTTAACAGAGTATAAAAGGTGCAGAAAAAAGCTCATAAGGTTCCCTTCCTTTTTGCCCACCATGAATATTTCCCTTCTGCCATACCACCCTGCTGTGGAGCCAGCCAATTATGGACTGAAACTTCTACAAACTGTGAGCCAAATAAACCTTTTCTCCTCTAACTTTGGGTGTCAGATATTTTGTCTCAGCAATAAGGAAAGTAGGATAGGTGATTTGTTAAAATATGGTTAATGGCATTTTAAAGCCCTTCAAAGACAGTATGCAGATTTCTAAATCAGAATAGGTACCTGTTGTAGTCAGGTGTTGTGCAGAGAACAATTAGAATCAGGACATGGGGTTTATAATTTTATGATGGTCACCCAGTTAACACAAGAAAATGCAGGAAATCTATCCACAACACTAAAGACAGAATATTCAGTCAAGGGCCTGAATCCCACAGCAATGTCCCACATGAGTCCAGATGAAGACCCAGAGCTCATGACAGTGCCTCCCATGAGTCCAACTGGAGGGCTAGAGCCCAGAAGAAGGACTCACACCAGTCTCTTTTACGGATCCGTGCTGGGAAGGCCCAAAGGTCAGCGGTGGAAGCTAGGAAGTCTATGCCAGCAGGGTGAAGGAGCTGTGCTGGTAGGTTGAGGTTTCTATGCTGGAGCCTAGAAGTCACGCTCACAACAAAGACCAGGGCTGTCCTGAAAACCACCGCAGCCATCCTCAGCGGCACGGAGGCCCCGAGCTCCTCTGACGACAAGCACAGTCGAGTACGTGCCAGGAAGGAAGCTGGCGTGACGAGTACATCCTAGAGTCCAAGCGGCACACATCTTCCCTCTGGAGCTGGGAAACAATGCTCGATGTGAGGACAGAGCTTCTCCAGGAGAACCTAATGGCTCAAACAGCAATACGTAGGAGAACCCACAATGCCTCAAGGCCTCAACGCACCTCAACGTCTTCCTTCTTTACATCTCTATTTATGCTGGCAACTTTCCTCAGGTGGAAATCTATGCCCAGTGCCCTGCTGATTTAATTCAGCTGCCGTTAAGTTGACCAGTTTTTAATCTATAACAGTACCCTTCATGAGTTTTACCCTGAGTTTTGATCACAGTAGGTGGGTTGCATTTTGCAGATACAGACTACTTGATGTCTGTTATGTGTGGTCATATTTCATCCTTCTTGTCACTCCCATGCATTTCTGTAGCTCTGTTATTCCTTACAAAGTGATTCTAAATGAGATACCATAAAATGTGAATAAATGTCCTGCTATTTCATACATTTGTGTTTTGTGCCCTTGGGCAAAACAGTGAACTTTAAGCTTCAGCTTTCTCATCTTGAAATGAGCAGTGTATACCCATTCTCTGGAAGCCTTCCTGGTCCTAATGTCTTGGCTACCTAATAATTCTGCAAAGTTGCATTTAGTGATCAGTTTATGTAAAAGACAAACATAACTGTAAAGATTGACTGAATTTTTTTCTTTAATATTGTTCAGACTAATTTTGGAAAATGCCAAGTAGGAAATTTGCTGATGGTGAAGTGGTAAGAGGTCGATGGCCTGGGAGTTCTCTCTATTATGAAGTGGAAATTTTGAGCTATGATGGCAAATCCCAGCTCTACACTGTAAAATACAAAGATGGAACTGAACTGGAGTTGAAAGAAAATGATATCAAGGTAAGACCCCATTGGTGCCTCCTCTGTGGCCTCATCTGCATGTGGACCTGTGCACTGGCTGCCTCTCTGGCTTTAGTCTGTTTTGCGGCTGGAGTTTGCTCTGCTGATGTTGGGCACAGAGAGGAGGGAAGGATCCTGAGCTTCAGGGGGTGACAGGTGGTGACAGTTGAGTGCTGAGGACAAAGGAGAAATTGTTGGGTGAGGGCAGCACACTGAAGGCTGGGGATAAGGGACTGTGGCAGAAGGTGTCAGAAGGGGTAGGGTTGGGGCAGCAGAGTGGGATGCAGGAGCCAGGCTGGGGATTCAGCGCTCTGTTACTCCATGCTTGGGCCAGGCTTTCTCAGGATGGTGGAATCTATTACATCTGAGTCTGTCCTGCCACCCGTAACCTGTGAGGGAGGCCTGGGTAAGAATGCTCGTGTCAGATACTGTAGCCTAATCCTAGCCACTCAGGAATTTGAGGCCACAAGTTGGGGGCCAGCCTGGGCAACACAGTGAGGCCCCATTTCAAAAATGAGTAAATAAATATGCCATAAAAATTAATTATGAAGAAAAAAGATACACAAAATAAAAGCTGCAAGTGCTCATTAGATTTCACAAAAATGAAGTTCTTCTGTGAAAATGCTTGCAGGTGTCTGTACCAGTTGTCAGTTCTGTGCTTGCTGTGGGTCAATCACGTTTGGGCCCGAGTCCTGGGGACCACATTACATACTCTTGAGGATGTAACTCAAGGGTATGTAACTAACTGCCCTGCAAGCCCTGCAGCCTGGGAGCTGCTCCAGGCTTTGTGGAAGGAAATGGGTGGGGCCCATTCTGATAAGCCTTTGTTTGTGGATGCTGGAATTGGAATTTTAGATAGTTCTCACACTGGGAAGTACTCTTATGATTTTTTTTGCAGGCTTTTGTGAGAGGTAAAAACCATCCTTAGCTCAAGACTGAGAGTGAGACCCAAAAACTCCTTGGGCTATATTTGACTGGAGGCCCCTACCCCAGTCCTGAAAGTCTGGGGCAGACAGATGACAGTGTCATGTCATCCACTGGGGTTCAGGGGTAACTCTTACTCAGTTCCATGCTGATTTCCTTCACTTCGTGGTCTCAGTTTCCCACATGCCAGGGATGGCCATGTTGGTGGGAAGTGGGAAATGTGAGGGGCCACAGCTGCCTCTGGCTGTCTCTGCAGAGCTCCTGAGCCTGGGCTCTCTGGCCCCCTCATCATGGGGGTCAGAGTGAGGGGGTTGTCGCTGTCCTTCAGTGTGAGTGGCTCTGAGCACAGTGGTTTGTGATGAGCTCTTTGCCACATCCTCCCCTCCAGCCTTTAGCATCCTTCAAGCAGAGGAAGAGCAGCTCAGCATCCAGTTCTCCCTCCAGACGCCGCGGGAGCCGTGGGAGCCGCAGCAGCAGGTCTCGGTCACGCTCCCGATCCCCTGGTCGGGCACTTAAAGGGTCCCATAGATCTACCTCAGCTTCCCATCAGACTGATGCAAAGGAAATGAGGCGGGAGATTCTGGAAGTTAAATTGACTCCACTCGTACTGGTAACTTGTCTTTATCCTTGTACCGTGTCTGTGTTACCATCCATAACACTGTTGTACCCTTCAGGTAAATGTTTATTCTAGTTGCTTGCAGTTAATAATACTAAAATGTCCATGAGACATCAATTCTGAGGTCAAAACTTTTTTGTGGAAAGCATAATTCTTTTAAATTAAAAAAAACAAAACATAAGAGAGTGTTTTAAGTTATAAGAAATGCTGTTTATCCCAGCACTATGAGAGGCTGAGACAGGAGGATTGTGGGGGCAACTTACCAACTAAACAAGACCCTGATCTCTAAAAAGAGCTGGGGATTACTCAGTGCCAAGACCCTGAGTTCAGTCCCTAGTATTCCCCTGTTACCCCACAGTGCTATTTAATATTGTCTTTAGAAATGGTGTTTAAATTTGAAATAGACCTTGCTTGTAGGTCGAACTGAGGGTTTACACTGTATGAAAGTTCACTGTGAAATGAGCTGTGACTGTGTTGCAGGGACACTCTTGCTCTCCCAGCGTCACTCGTGATCTTTTCCCTGTTGAAGACGAAGCTGTCAGTGAATAGACTTGGAGTGCCTGCCCAAGAATGCTGGCATGTAGCGCTGTAAACCTCACGATAGCCCAAACAAGAAAATACTTTAATAAAAATTAGTTATCTTGTAATCTTTTCATGTAGTTCTACTTTTTTTGGATGAAATACAGACTTTTAAAAACCTTTAAAAACTGGACTATATGTTTACTGTTTTATAGTTAAATTTTTATTTTTGTTCTTTTAGACAAGGTCTTGCAGTGTAGTTCAGGCTGGTTTTGAGTTCACTATGTAGCCCAGGCTGGCCTTGAACTCGTGGTAGTCTTCGTGCTTCAGCCTCCCAAGTGCGGAGATAATGGACGTGTGCCACCATGCTTGGCTGTAGTTAAATTTTTAAAAATTTAAAATATTGGGAATACCCTTTCATGGCATATTTTTTTACCCCATTTGGTATGTGATGTAGTATGGATATACCATTTTTCACACAGATGGGAAGTTATTAAAGTCAGCTCCTCTGGTGATAGCCATCTGTTGTTTTCCTTTTTGAGTCTTTACCACTGTAAACATGGAGACATTGCGTTGTGTCCTTAGGATAAATTTTTTTTTTGGTACTGAGGATTGAACTCATGATCTCGTGCTTGCTAGGCTCATTCGGTGTTTTATACTGCTGAGCTAAATCCCAGACCTTTAGGATAAGGTCTTACAAGTAGAGCTGCTAGTGGTGTGCAGCGCCATCTTGTGGCTTTAATGCACATGCCATGTTGCTTCCAGAACTTGTGTCAGCATTGATGGTATGTTAGTGCCGTTTTTTAATCTGAGTATAGAATCTTTTTCCAGTGTGCCTGTCAGAGGTTTCAGCTTTCTGGTCTGATTTGTAATTTTCTCACTGCCAGTGAGTTGAATTTTCTGACTCTTGGACTTCAGGGCCAGCTGTGTGCACAGGGTAAGGAAGGTGCTGCATGCTGCTCTCATGTGCCTTTGGTTCGTGATGCTCAGGCACTCACATTTCCGTGTCATCTCTTTGGCTCCCTGGTGGCACAGAACTTCAGCCTGACTTGGCCTCCCTGTAGTCCTTAGTGTCTGTTGGCTCTCTTCATGGGACCGTAGGACCTTGATAGGGACTGGACCTGGAGCTTGTGTGATACTGTTCTTTGCCACCTGATGACTTATAAAGGAGCAAAGTGACAGATGTCCCTCGTGAATGCCTAAGAAACCTGTGAGGTAAATCTCTTGTTCAATCAGGTGAGAAAAGAGGCTGAGTCGAGAAAAGACGTGGGGGAAGGGGAGACAGGGTTAAATAAAGAGCAAGGGGCGTGAAATTGGGAAGGTAAACTACCTCACTACTAATATTCTGTAATGAGCCACTATTTCTTAATTTTCTGTTCTAGGCTGTTTTGGTGCAGTAAATATCTTCCTCATTTTTAACAACCAAGTAATGAACTAATTTACCAGTTTTTACTTTTATCTGCTTCTCATGCTAAATATTAGAGTATCTGATTGAAATTATGACATTCAACCTAATTATATTTGAAAGATGAATGATATTCTGTGCAAATCTATACTATTAGAAACAATCTTTGAAGACTGGGAAATTGTAGGCAATTTTGTCCCTTTTGGGGAGGAAGTGCTGGGGATTGAAGCTAGGCTTCAGACACAGTAGGTAAGCACTCCACACTGAGTCTGCCTGCCTGCCCCTCCCTCCCTCCCTCCCTCCCTCCCCCTCTCTCTCTCTCTCTCTCTCTCTCTCTCTCTTTCTTTCTTTCTTTCTTTCTTTCTTTCTTTCTTTCTTTCTTTCTTTCTTTCTTTCTTTCTTTTGTACCAGGAATCGAACTCACTACCTTGTGCTTGCCAGGCATTCCCCAGCCCTTTTTTTGTCCTTTTGACACAGGGTCTCATACAGTTCAGGCTGGCCTTGAGCTCACTTTGTAGCCCAGACTGATCTTGAACTTGCAGCAATCGATCCTTCTGCCTCAATCTCCTCATGCTGGGATTACAGACATGAGCCACCTTGCCGGACTCCCCCTTTTCATTTTTATAAGGACAAACATTCTTTAGAATTAAAGACATGGAAGTCTTTGGCTTATTTCGCTATTGGATTTTCAGTATTAACTTGGTTTCATTATCTTATATTCTGCTTACAAGCCCTTTGGGAACAGCATCAGCACATACAATGGAGGGCCAGAGCCCGAGCCAAGGGAGGGGAAGGACACGCCTCAGAGAGCCACACAGGCGTGCAGTGAAAAGAGCATACTTCACAGAGAACCTCAGGTACACACGGGGTGGCAGGGGAGGGCGTGCCTCACAGAGCTTGGTGTACAAGTTATTATCACCTGGGGCGACTCTCCTTTGTTAACATTTTTTTCCCCTCCTGAAGCAATTTGGGAATCATAATGTTTTGTAATCTGGTCTAAGACTGAATGTAAGTTGGCCATGTTTATTCCTGTTAGTATCTGCTGTGTTGAGATGCTGAATTTCCTAGTGGAGTTGCCTTTGTGGAATTGTTGATACTGATGCTTTTAATACTCTCTGTATTTTAATTAGGAAAGATTCACCATGTCCCAAGAAGGCAGTTATGTGTCTACTCAGTATAGCCTTCGTCCAAGAAGAGAAGAGATCAAGTTCAGCAAAGCCGATTCTAAGGAAGAAAAGCCTGTTGCCAAAGAGCCTGATTCTCTGAGAACGTTTCACATGGCCACCCCTCAGAGGCAGGAGCTGGAGTTTGGGGGTGTCCCTGGTAGGTGTCTTGCCTGGGCCTGGCAGGCAGAGCCTGCAGAGACTGAGCCAGCGCCCTTCAGGGCTAATCGTGGAGTGGACAGGATGTCAGTGTGGCTGTGCTGAGCATCTTTCCAGCAGGCTGTCATAGGCTTTGAGTGTAATGCAGAGAAGAGGTAAAGGGTTCGGACTCAATAGAGAACTGTGAAGACCAGACCTGGAGGGAGGGGTGTGTCTAGGTGTCACAGTCTCAGGGTTTGTGAGTAGCTGGGATTGATGAGCAAGGCAAAGAAAGTGCTTGACCAAATGGTTCCCCGTCATGCATGGCTTTATTGCTGTGTGTTTCCTAAGTGGTGATGCTTGACTGGCTGCTGGTTGTTACAGGAGTGTCCAGTGTCTGCACACCTGACAGGAATGTGATATATTTTACTTTCTGGAAATTTATGGATGCAGTTTTTAAGATGAGATGAATCATTTCCAGATGAGTAGCTATGGATTTGCTGGCTTCTCCCACTTCTCTGGTTGCTGGGGGAAATGTCCCTTAGCTGCTGGAGGTGCTAGGTGTCTTGTGTTTCCCACTCTGATGCCCATAGTTGCTTCCTCTGAAGGCAGCGTGCAAAGGTGCAGAGTTCTGATGGGCTCAGAGGGTTGGTTTCAGTCTGAGCCTGAGCTCAGGCCTCAGAGACCCACATGAGATCTAAGCTAGCAAGCTGACAGAGCCAGCTGAGGCTGATCACATGTCCACCCACCTGCAGGTTCGCTGCTCATCACACTGGGCCTGCCTGTCATTGTCTTCCTGCTGCTGTCCCTGTGCCGGCAGGAGGACCCCAGTCTCCTGAACTTCCCGGCACCCTTGCCAGCACTGCATGACCTTTGGGATCCCCAGGCCAGTGGGCTCTACGTCCTCTGGTTTTTTGTTCAAGCTCTGTTCTCTCTGCTGCCAATTGGAAAGGTAAATTTTTACTGGTAGGACGTAGCGTTGGGAGGCTTTCTTAGCTTCTTTTCCATGGTTACATGGATGAATTCAGAGCAGTTTTAAGGTTAGAAGCTGCTGCTGGTCATAACTAGCAAAACTTAACTCCTGTGCCTTATAACACTTGCCTATTATTGGAAATGTAGAAATCTGATTTTTGTGTGTTACTTTCCAAATAGAAAAGAATAGGCTAGTTTGCAAATTGGCCTGACTCAGAGAGGTGGGGCAGGGCAGTTCTTTTTCATTGTATATCATGTCAAATGAAGCACTTTAAGTCATTAATTGACAAGCTTTGGCACTCAGTGGACTTTTATCTTTTTGTTTTTTTAAATATGAGTTTCTGATCCTTAATACCTTTGAGAAGTAAGTTGTTGATAGCATTTTACAGAGTTACAGTTTTCAGAGTTATGTTATATCTTTAAAGTTTGTTCCTGTTGCTAGGTATAATTTTTTATTCTTTCAGAAGAGTACTTTACTTGGGTATATTTAAACATTCCTAAGTAATAAGTAATTTATGTAGGAATCTTAGAGCTTTGCAAGTTTACCAGCTGCAGACCAAGGACCAGTTAGTTCTTTTGTCACAGTGAGTGCCAGTCATCGGTGGAACACAGGCTCCAGGACCAGGCACACCTGCTGTCGGGGCCACAGGGAGGGGGCCTTTGGTTGTTGCCATGGTAACACTGCAGCTACATTGTATAATGTAGGGTAGGGCTAGTTTTATGTTTACTAGGAAAAGCAGTTTGGGTGGTTACAAATCAGATGTATATTCAGACTAGAGTGACTAAAAATATACGTATATTTTTATATGTGTATGCTAATTATGTTCTTAGAGTCACAGTCTCCAACACAATATATACTAGACACCTTTAAGAGAGAAAGATCATTTTAAATCAGTGCGTGGAAGTGACTAATCCTGTGACCAGACAGGTTTTGCCTTTTGTATCTGATGGAGAACTCTAGACACATGATACCTGCTGCTATTGGACCCTTGAAAGCGTGGCTGTGTTTCCAAACAGTGAATTGGGGAAATGAAATGGAGCTGGCCTTGGTAGATGGACTCTGCCCTTGTTCACCTGGAGCCTGTGAACCTTAACTTTTCCTGCATGGGCCTTGCTTTGGAAGTCAGCTCCTCCTGGAGCTGGTGATGTTGTGGGGTGACCGTGTGTCTTAGGCAGAGCAAGGAGGTGCAGGGTGCACAACACCCAGTGTACTGGGCACTGGAAAGGGCAGGAGCAGAGCCAATTGGAAAGGAGCTTACAAGCGAGGAGAGTGGGGTGGCACTGTAGTTTGTAAACAGATTGGTGAGTGAGGGCCCTGCTAGCTGCAGAGCAATGGTGTTGGGAGCACCTTTGGTCCTGGGAAGGCCCAGGAGAAGGCTGGGACAGATGGCTCTCAGGAGTCTCAGCTGTCAAGTTAGTGATTGGATTTAGGTTCAGGAAAATTCCTGAAGGTGGAGTTGCTTTCTCAGAGGCAGGGGCTCTCTGTTAGCACTCTGCAAGGTAAAGTTCCAGTTCCTTACTCTGAGAGGTCTGCTTCTTGGGCATGCTGAGATTTAAGAGATAGCAGAAAACTATATACATGTGTGATGTATCTTTTTTGTGGAAGGATGATGATAATGTGCTTTTTTAACTTCTAAATTTTTTTTCTCATAGGTTGTAGAAGGATTGCCTCTTGTCGATGGAAGAAGACTCAAGTATAGAATAAATGGTGATTTTAAAAAAGACTCAAATTAATTATTTGATAACTTAAACTTTTGGGTAACTGTACTCTTTAAAACAGTGGTGGCAAACCTGTGGCACATGTGCTACAGCAGGCTAAAAGGTTTGCCAAAACCACTTTAATCCATCAAAGTGGATTCCACCAGAGCTATGAACAGGAGTTCTTAATAGTTTGAGGGGTATGCAGATAAACTTTACCTGCAACCAGGGGTAAAACTCAGGCTGTGAAATAATAGCCCCCAATCGCTTGATTGTCTAGCTTACCTCACTTTACCTACCTTACCTATGTTACCTTACTTACTTTACTTTTCCTTACCTCTCCTACATTACCTTATCTTACTTACCTTACCTTATCTACCTTTGCACTGCTGGGGTTGGAACCAGCCCTGGTTTCATTCTGAGGCATCCCCATCCTCCTTGCAGTGCTGTACTTGCCTGAGGTTTTCCCACCCTAGGGACCCTGCATGAATGGGATGTCCCATCCCCTCCTGTCCTACTTGCTCAGGCCCCACCCCATTTGCAGGCCCCCAGCCATCTCTTATGTCTGTGTCACCTCTCAGGGCCTTTGCTGGGGACATCCTCATAAGCCTGTCAGTTGCTTCTTGCTCTTGCATGCCTACTTAAGCAGCCTTGGGGCCCCTCCTTGCTGCCTTCTGTCTTCTTGACAGCATGTGTCTGTCTGCTGGATCTTTCCCCAGACTCTGTGGGCAGGCCTGAGCTCATCCCGTGGTGCCTGGAGGGTACCTGGGAGAGGTGGGATCTCAGTGCAGTCAGGACATGGCAGACATTGCCCCAGCTGGTGTGTGCCATTCTTCTTAATATTCACAAGTTTTGTGAGAGTTTAATGAATATTTTCAGAAGTTTGTATTAAAAATTGTTTGGGCTAAGGACAGCATGGGTTTAAGTAGAGAGTGACCATGTTTCTTCACAGACACTCTACTTTTAGCATTCTGACAGAAGTAATGCCACTTGGGTCCTGAGAGTGTGACAGGACACAGGAGCCCACGGAACTGCTCAACCCATGGGAATGGTGGGCTGAGTGTGGGTCCCCACTCTGCTCTGGGGCTGGGGTGCCTATTCAGTGGAATGGAATTCGAGTATGAATATTCATAGCCTCACAGGAGGCAAGGGTATAGATCCAGCCCTCTGTGCCTGTGACCCCTGACTTTGGGGCTGAGTGCTTGCATTAAGTGCTTTTTAAGGTTCTTTCCCACTTTTATGTATAGTACTTCCTTTCAACTTTCCCTTAGTTAAGAGCAAATAATGACTGTTCACTCTGGCAAAGAATAAACATATTAAAATAGTTTATAGATGCAAGAGTACGGAGACCGCATTGAGGATCACCCCTCAGGCTGGTGTTGAATTGCATGTTCCTGTGTAGAGTCTGAATACACAGCAGTGAGATCTACAGCAGCACTTTATCTGGCAGGGGTGTAATTTCAAGCCAGCCCTGGGTTAATGCTGGTTATCTCTCTCTTCTCTGAAGGATTCTGTGCTTTCATCCTGACTTCTGTAGCCCTCAGCATGGCTCTCCTCTGGGGTCTAGAGCTTCATTACCTGCATGACCACTTCTTCCAGCTGGCCTTCGCAGCCACGGTGTTCACCACTGTCCTGAGTGTCTACCTCTATGCACGTGCTCATAAGGTGCATGGAGCCGAGCGGTCACCTGCCAGCTGTGGTGAGCACTGTGCCCTCTGGCTGCTTCTACACCTGCAGCAATGGCTTTGATCCCTAGGTTTATTTTGTGAGGCATGAAGAGAAATGGGAGGGAATAAAAGATGAAATGTAGAGAAGTGAATTTAAAGGAAGAAAACATTTTTAAAAATTTTCCTCATATTTTACTACTTTTCCCTTCCCTGGTTTTAGTTACTTGATTAATGGTAGACATTTTATTGAACTTTTAGGAACTGTAAATTATGATAGATACTGTTTTGTCCAGAATAGTAGATACCCTTTTTAAAAAACAGTTGCTGTTGCAAATTGGTTAATTCTGACTCAAGTATTTGACATTTTTTTTGTAAAGAATTTTTTTCTTTTTTTTTTTGGTATGGAAACTTGAACTCGGGACCTTGCCCTTGCCAGGCAGGTGCTTGTGCCACTGAGCTATATCCCTGACCTCTTGACATTTTTATAAAAATTGCTTATATTAAAACAATTGTACATTTAAAAAACCAAAAAACAAAAACCCTGTTCCTTCAAAATTGGGATCTGGCCACCTGGGCTGCTAAGGTGGGTGCCCTTGTCAGAGGTACATCCAATGCCCTCTGTCATTGGAGCCCCAGGCACTCTGCAGGCCTCATGGGCAGTGAGGCTGGGCCCCTGGGGGTTGACAGTGGGCTGGCCATTAAGACGGGCTGTGTTTGTATCTCCATTTGGGAAAATCTTCTCCATTCTCAGGAAGCGCTATCTATGATTTCTTCATTGGCCGAGAGTTGAATCCAAGAGTTGGTTCTTTTGATCTCAAATACTTCTGTGAACTGCGCCCTGGGTTGATTGGATGGGTAAGTCATCTTTTTTTCTTTTTCTTTTTGAGACAGGGTCTTGCTATGCAGTTCAGGCTGGCCTTGAGCTCACTTTGTAGCCCAGGCTGGTCTTGAACTCGCAATGATCCTCCTGCCTCAGCCTTCTGAGTGCTGGGATTACAGGTGTGAGCCACCACGCCCAGGTGGGTAAGTCATTTTTAAAAATTCCAGTTCAGTAGTACACATTTATCTTGCATTTAGAAACAAATGTAGATACATTTTGAGGGATAATGATAGCTTTCTATAGTTCTGTCTGCTTGACATAAAATATTTTACTATAAATATTTCCTAGTGGTTAATAAGTTAAAAAATTTGTTTCTGTATCAATTTATAGTTATGTAAGAAAGTGATAGTATGGATAAATTAACTAGAAAAAACACTTCCCCTATTAGAAACCACTCTGACCAAGTGCAGCTCTAGTGGAAGAGCACACACAGCAGCTCCTCATGCCTGTCACCCACATCTCCAGGATTGGGGCTGGCATCAGGAACAGGGGCTCGCCACACCTCGGTGTCTCTGAGCATTTCTGCTGCATGCACCTTTGGTCCCAGGATCCCTATGGGCCTTGAGCACTCCCACTGCCTTCTAGGAGTTTACTGTAGTCTGATGTGGTCTTTGTCCTAGCCTCTCCTAACTTACACATTTTTTGAAGTGTGCTGGTCAGTATTTTATTTGAGTGTCCCCCAGCTTGGGTTGGCCCCATATTTTCTTATGATTGGGGTGAGGTTTTGTGTTTTTGTCAAGAACACCATGGAAACGACCTTGCATCTTTTGGCCATGCTTGGGGTTTGTGATGGGGTTGTGTCCTCCCCAGCACTGGTGTAGCTGACGGAGTCTGCAGTCTCAGCAGGAAATCATCATAGCCCTGTGTTGTGATCGCAACTTGAGCCTCTTTCCTCCTTGAATCATAGGTGGTGATTAACCTGGCGATGCTTCTGGCTGAAATGAAGGTACAGAACCGGGCTGCTCCATCCTTGGCAATGGTTTTGGTCAACAGCTTCCAGCTTCTGTATGTGGTGGATGCTTTGTGGAATGAGGTAAGGAATTGTAAGAATCCATGCGTTGCACCTAGGGAGTGGGGAATGGCGCCCCGGGCAGCCTCGCTGCTTCCACACAGAGTGAGGGAGGCTGTTGTGCAGTGCTGTCCAGGGAGGGCAGGTGCTGGCTGCCATGTGTCCACAAAGACTCATGGCTCTGCTTAGCAATGACATTCTAAATATTTAAGATTGGCACATCTGGGCTTTTATTTTAGTGAATGGTGAGCAATTCACACAAGTAAAATTTAACTTCTTAATTAATGTCACATGGAATGCATGGATAATCATTGAATTGGAATGATTCTTTTTTGATTAAGAGGCATCTAGTTCTTGAGTAAAGGGGCATGTGTTCAATGTTGATGTTTCAAATTACAAAGTGTAGCTCTAACCAGATGGAGTTAAAAGCAGAAATCAAGATGGCGAGGAAGCAAGCTTTCTTCAGAGGCTGACTTACTGCTTGTGGCTATTCTCACGGTTGGTTTGAGCTGCTGCTGCTGGGATTGGTGCATGTTTTGCTAGTCCTTCGCAGCTCCACTAAACATTTTCCTTTAAGAAATCATTTCCTTAGTTCTTTGTTATGATTTTAAAGAATCATATATACTGTTAACATTTGTAATCATCTCATTCCAAGTCAGGCTTTTTTTTTCCCCCCTCCAAGTCTAAAAACAAAGTTTGGCAGCAGTGCACTGCAGTGTTCCAGAAGAGATTTCTGAGATGGTTTGCTGACACTTGGAGAGGAGATCCCTCTGCTTGGAGTCTATGACTTTAAGGATTATTTGGTTGTCCTTCATCCCTGGTCCCCACAGAACCTGGTCTCCTGAGTAGGCCTCCTGCATGAGACTGTGACAGATACTCAGGATGACTCTGAGTATGTGGCCCTGGCAACATGGTGACCTACTGTTGGGCAGCAGGTTCACTGCTTCTCTGAGGAGCATAAACCTTAGTTGCAAGCAGAGTGGTTCTGCTCCCAATCACAGGTTCTTCCTGTGCCTCCCTTAGCACAGACTTCAGTGCAGCTCTGGGCACAGTGTGGGGTGATTGCCTGTGGTGCTGGTCCTTTAGATGAACTCCAGTTCTCCAAATCACAGTGCTTCAGGAGATAAGCAGCAGCTCAGTAGAAAAGCACTGGGTGTAGGCACAGGTCACCGCTGCACCTACAGCTGAGGCCCTGAGGGGTGTGGAGCTCGCATTCCAGATCAGAGCTCTCACTTCCAACAGCCTTGTTAAACCTTCCTTTCCAGTTACAAGTGACTTTTTAATGTGTTAGAAATCTATCTTTAATTTAGAGACTTAGCCCAGTATTGCTTTCTGTAAACAGGAACATTTTGCATCTGAGGCAGGGCTCTAGGGCAGAAAGCAAATGGGTGTTGGTTTCTGTGCATCCTTGGGCCCAGGAGGTGGCAGTTTCTTGTGCGTGGCCTTGATGTAAGGGCCTGTGGTGCCTGGCTGCCTGTGGGTAGCTGGCAGAGTGCACTACCATCTTGTAGGGTCAGGGAGTATGCCTCACCAGATAGCTGAGAATGCCAGCCAGTACTGAGATGTCCTGAGAGTGCCCAGGGTGTGGCTGCTGGCCAGAGCCAAGGGTCCAGAGCTGCCTGCAAGAACCACCCTGTCTCTGCCACACTGGTCCTGAGAGATGAAACTGTCGCTTGACCCAGTTTCTGGTCAGCGTGGTGGCTCACTTCTGTAATCCCAGCTACCCAGAAGGCTGTTTTAGTAATCATAACAACCTCACACATTTGACCGCAGATGGGCCCTTTGTGTGAAGGCTTTGAACAGTGCAGTTCTTTCTTTCCTGTGGTCCCTGCAGGAGGCGCTGCTGACAACCATGGACATCACCCACGATGGGTTCGGGTTTATGCTGGCCTTTGGGGATCTGGTGTGGGTTCCCTTTACCTACAGCCTGCAGGCCTTTTACCTCGTCCACCATCCCCACAAGCTGTCCTGGCCACTGGCTGCGCTAATCATCTCTCTGAAGCGTGAGTGACCACCTCAGGCTCTCAGCATGGGGCTGTGTGCTGTGTGTTCTGCTCCGGTGTCTGCCTGTCTGCCACTTGCATTTTAAGTGGCCCAGGCTAGCTGTGATGGAGGAGAGAGAATGGTACTTCCTACCCAGGTTCTTGAGTAGTTGTCTGAATGGACGATTTTAAACAAAACGTATTTTCTAAATTTAACAAATTTAAGTTAAACATAAGTTGTTTTAGTAAGAGTTTATCTCTTCTCCTGACTGTCTGCTTTTTCAGGTGGTTATCATGAGATCAGCAGGAGTGCTCCTGGCTTTGCAGGGCTCACATCCTAGCTGGAAGGGAGGCACTGAGGTCGTGGCTCAGAGGGGCTTAGGGGCAGGAGTGTATGCCCTTGTTAAAGGGTCCAGTCTTTGGTCTGACTTAAGTCCATTAGAGGGTACAGGCTGTCCTGTGGTGCAGATCACATGGGGCATTCCACCCCCTATTCACCCCAGGGACAGTCAGCACTGAACATTAAATACAGTTGCTTAGCTACGCTACTCTGTGTCTGTGATGGAAGAAAACACCCAAGCTATTGGTTAGGCTTTGAGCTGTTTTATTGCAGGTTGGATTTCTGAGCCAGCCTTGCTGGTGTGGGGAGGGGAGATGTTTCTTCTCCCTCAGGGTCTGCTGATGCTGACACTGCAAACACGAGTGCAGCTAGGAACTCAGGGCTTGTGATTTCAAGCAGGTGTTTGTGCCAAGGCCAGCAGGGCTGTCCCTGAGTGGAGGGTGGCCTGTGGTCAAGGGGACAGAGGACTACATTGTTGTGTCTTAGGTTTTACTTTCTTTGTGGATATGATTGTAGTCGCTAGTTTTACCTTCAGGGTGGATGACAATAGATTTCAGAAGAGTTATGTTTTGAACTTCTGATGTGAAGGTTTTTAAACTGTTTTTAAGAAATCAGTAGTATTCTTTGATTTGGATATTTACACAAAGCAGTAGTTTTACCAGCAGAAATTACAAATGACTTTCAGTATTAGATAATATCTAAATTATTAATATAGAAAATGCTTTAATATTACAGTTTGTGGATATATAATCTTCCGATGTGCAAATTCTCAGAAAAATGCATTCCGGAAAAATCCCACTGATCCAAAGCTTGCACGTGAGTACTGTATGTTTTTATCATATGTGTTACATAGAGATTTTTTTTTTTTGGTACCAGAGATTGAACTCATTGGTGCTTGCTAGGCAGGCACTTATGCCACTGAGCTAAATCCCTGGCCTACATAGAGATTTTATATATCTCCTTTATAGAGATCATTCAGAATGTATTTTTCTGTATAGATTTGCAAACCATTCACACTTCCACGGGAAAGAACCTTCTGGTGTCTGGATGGTGGGGCTTTGTCCGCCACCCCAATTACCTGGGCGACCTCATCATGGCCCTGGCATGGTCCTTGCCATGTGGTGAGTGCTGGTGGGCAGGAACCCTGGGGGTGGACCAGCCCAGGTGGGGTGCTGCTGCTGTGCCCTGTGTGTAGCACCTAACTTACTCAGCTCCTGAGGGGAATCAGGACTCAGAGCCTGCAGTTTTGCGTTGTGCTTCTAAAGTAATGTTTTTAAGTTTAAACCATGCCCAGTGGCTGTTTTTCTCAGTAGAAGATGGAACTTTTAATTTATAACTCTGTACGTAGGTTCTGGAAAACTTTGGTTCTACAGAATTGAGGATAAGTAAGAAAAAACAGTGTCATGACAATAAAATCTCAGCCTGTTGTATTCTCACCCGCAGGTTTCAAGCATGCCCTGCCGTACTTCTACGTGGTCTACTTTGCAGTGCTGCTGGTGCACCGGGAAGCGCGGGATGAGCAGCAATGCCGCAGGAAGTACGGGCTGGCCTGGGAGCGGTACTGCCAGCGAGTACCATATCGCCTGCTGCCTGGTGTGTACTGACCGCCCACCTGCCTGGCTGGCTGTGTACCTGGAGGCCAGTGTGTCTGTCCTGCGTGTGCGGGACTAGAGTGCCAAATAGTAGGTCTTTAATGGAGCCATGGTTGTTTTTATTAAATTGTAACAGTGAAAGGAAAAACACAAGAATGTTAGACGTTGCATCTGAATAGTAGACTTTCAACCATTATGGACCTTAAGACAGTTTTTTTTATAAATATACTGAAAAGAATACTATTAATGTTTATAGTTTTTGCTTCCTTTCAAATTTTGATATTTTTCCTTTTGCTATTTGGCTTTTATTAAAGCATTTAAAATAATGCACATTTCTGTCCCATGGCAGTAAGAGAATAGAACTTGCATTCGTTTCTCTTTAAAGCATCTCCTAGCTATGTGATTTGAGAGGCGAGGTGGCCCCGTGTGAAGTATGGAGCAGAGCCACTGGCAGCAGACATTGCCGCTGGGAGTCGGCACTGTCCTTGTCTTAGCCTCAGCTTCTAAACCTGTGTTGGAAAATGTAAATAGCTTACTTTTATGTAATATATAGTAAGTGCAGATTTTTTTGTACAGTATTTTCAATGTGAGATAAGTGTCAGAACTTAATAGCTTTTTAACATTTTTTTGTATTTTAAATTAAGTTTTATAAAGTAATATGTGTGAATTAGAAATGTTGAAACAATTATAATTCATTTAATATTGTATAGAAGATGCTGTTAAAACATAGGAAAGGTATTGTTCTTAACCCAAAGTTTGTGATTTTGGCTTTGCTACCTCAACTGCAGGTTGTGTTTGCCTTTATAAACTGTTACAAACAAACAAAAAAATAGAATAAATGTATATTTTTTGAGGACCATCACTATTTAAACATTTTTACATAATGATGTTTGAAAATTTTGCCATTTTAGGCTAATATTTTTATATTTTTTTATTTTTTAAATTCAGTGTTTTTGCTACTGTTTATCTCATGCAGTCTATTTTGTATTTTATGTATCATTTATAAAATTTTACTTCTGGTAAAAGAGTGCTATCTAAAAACAAGGAGTTTAAAATTGTTTAGTTTAATATATGTGCATAAGGTAGCTTTAACTGCTAAATTATGAAGCTGCTGTAGCCTTATTCATTATTGTAATGGAACAGTAGCACAATCACTCAGTTTCTGTATTCAAAACAAAATTGTTCTCAGTATTTTAAGCATAGGGGAATGTAGTTGCATATGTCATGTGTTACACAGGGGAATGCAGTGCATGTATCGTGTGTTACACGGGGATGCACTGCAGTTTAGATAGTGCCCCTTTGGTATATGCAGTATTCATTCCACAACTGGGTGTGTGTGTAACTTAGTCTCTGAATGTGATCATGAAGTTGGTTTGTTAGTCTAGCATTCTGCATCCTGTAATCTTTCAACATTGTTTTGATGAAACTGTCAGTGTTTTACTAGCGTTGATGTATGCAAGCAGTTTTTTCTTTGCTGTTTTAACACTTTTCTCCTGGCACTGGAAAGTGGTATGCAGTGTTTTCTGTGCTGGACCCACCTCGAAGGCTGGGGTGGGGTGGAAGGGATTTCAATTCTCTCCCTAGTAATGAAGAGAGCTTGGTATTAAGGGCTGCATTTTTATGTATTACCTACAGTTAGCTTTTAATTTGCTTTTGAAACATTTCACAAGCTTTGCAATAAAGTTTTAAGTTGCAAATAAAAATATTGTTTTGGTCTCTTTGGAGCCTCATTTCTTTCCTGCCTACAACTCTGGGGTGATTGGCACCAACGGCCAGGGCTTCAGCAAATGCCCACAGTGATTTTTCCTAGGTTCATTTCTTTAGAGGCTTCCTAGACAGACCAGAGGGAGTCCTGAAGGCCTGACCAGCTGCTGTTGGCATGATGCACTCAGGATGCTGGGCTTCAAAGGGTTGGTGTTGGCAGGGACCCAACTCCCAGAAAATGGTCAGGTATTTAATATTTGCTGTTTGAGAAAATTGAGAAATGCTAAAAACTACTGTAGATTCAGTAATCCGTTCTGATGACTCTGTGTCAGTCAGGATCGAGTGTGTTCCTTTGAAAGGCCATGTGGAGTGTGCTGGTGAGTTTGGAATGGCTGACACCAGGCTAGGAATGGGGGAGGGGGTGCATTTTTCCTGGTCTTGTTTTACACTGTTTGGAGAGGAGGCCTTGTGTGTTGGTTCCCAAAGGACAGATGGTTTAGACAGTTTCTCCAGCTGCGTTAGCACAGGAGTAGCACTTGAAGGGCAGCCAGGCAGTTGCTTCCTTATCAGAGCTCTCAGAATGGTGAGGTGTGAGGGATTGGTGCCTTTCCTCTTTACTGTTTGTCTTTTGTTAGGACCCTACAACACTTTGCCATTTTCTTCTTGGTTCCTAAACAATTCCTTTTTATAGCATTCTGTGTAAATAGGTTCTATCTGTTTTGTTTCTTAATGTTACTGTGAAGAGTCATGTTCTTTCCAGCTCATCATAACCCAGAGTACACACTGTGGACTGAGGCCAAGGTCATATGAGAAGTTGATGGGGCCAAGAGGACGAAATTCTGACCTCTGAGCACTGGTTTCCTCATGGGACAGCTTGCTGACAACCTGCATAGTACAGGGGTTGGGGGTTACTTGGGAATTCTTCCTAGTGCTTGTGGTGGTACCTGCTGTTGCAGGTTGAGTTAACAATCACTGTAGCAACACAGGGAAACTGGAATCCAGCTGATAGAAATCTTGGGATTGGTTTTCACTGGATACAGTGGTGGATGTGGTGATGGGCCTGTCCTCTAAGAAAGCATCTTAGAGCACACTGTCATGTATGTACTGTCCAAGAGCAGTGGCCCCTGCAGAGTTGCAGTTTATATAAGCATCCCTGATCCTTGCCAAGACCTATATGACCGAAGGTAGCCCAGGTGCTAGCTACACTGGGTCCCTGCCATGCTCCATGTAGATGTGTGGAGGTCTCAGAGATGGGGCCCTACTCAGCTGTACACTCAAGGGTTTGTATTTGTGTACACACATGTAAGTGTGATTAAAGTCAAAACTTATGTGGGATGGAATTTTATTTTTCATTTTTCTCACACATCCATGCAACCTGCATGATGATCCAATGACTGGGAGGTCTCCTTGTGGGTAAATGCACTGAGGTCAGGAAGTTTGCTGGTAAACAAGTAGTCATCAAAGTTCTTGACCTCTTAGGAGTCTGATAAACTGGACATTCAAAAGTGTAGAGTTCTGAGCCTGGCTGGTTAGAAGTATCATGTATTACAGTAGAAATCTGAAAGAAAAGAAAAGAAAGAAAGAAAGAAAATCCAATGGTCAAATTGCAGAGTTCCAGGGAACCAGTAGCTCACATTTTTCATAAGAAGGTTGGGGATTTGCAATGAATGCCATATATTTTGGATTAGATCATTGTTGTAGCTGCAAATAGCTGTGCCTGGGAAATTTGGGAGTCATAGTGGCTTTCTGTAAGTTTTTATTCCTGAGAAATAACTTGGTGCAGCATCTGTCTTAGATTTAGTGGTATTGGGCCATTTTGTACATTATTGTCTGATTGATGTCCCCACTTTCCCTCATGAGGTCACAGAATGGAAGTGGGAGGAGCATATGTGGCTGGAACGGGGTGTGTGTTACCTTGGTTGGCAGGAAGTGAATGTCAGGAAAGTCACAGCACATCTCCAGAGGCAGTGAGTCCTCCAGGGTGTTCAGCTCCTGGTCCCACCGTGCCCCCTCGATGAATAAACCAAACACCTGAACTCCCTTGTGAGAGGGTTCAGAGCCCTGCAGTGAAAGAAGGTGTCACAGGGCATTGTTCACTGCTTGTCACCACCCCTCCATGGCAGCCAGGCTCCTTAAGCTCTAGAGAACTAAAATGGGCAGGAAGACTAAATCACATACTTTGGTTTGACTGAAAAAGGGCTGTGTGGTTTCTGATGAACTCTGTGGAGCAGGAAGTGGGTCCCTACAGCTGTGTCTTGGGCTGTCCTGGAGGTGGGTATGTGGCTGATGGTGCGGCTTCTATTTGCACTTGTGCAACCCAGCCCAGGAACATGCCTTATAATTGGAAACCACGCATTTTGGAGAGAGGTAATTCTCCAGAGAGCCACTCGAGTGAGTGGGAGCCCTTGTCCTTTTCCTGAGTCACAGCCAGCCTCTGGTAGGAGGCAAAGGCAACAGAGAGCTTGTGTTTCAAGGTCAGAGACAGAAAGCAGGCAGGGTAGAGTGCATGGCCTCTCCTTGTAAGCTGCAGAGAAGTGGCAGCTGTAGAGGGAGCTTGGGCTTGGAGCCTTGGTCTCCTGACCTATGCCCCAAGGACGAAATAGTGCATTCAAGGAACTCAGTGTGGTGCCCAGCCCAAAGTAGATGCTCAGATGTTAGCTGGGAGATAGTGGAGTCATGCTCACCAGCAAGTCTGATTTTTGGGCAGGATCCTTATTTTGTTCAACTTTCTATTCCCAACAGTTAGCAGAACTTCAGACACATTTTAAAATACAGAAATTAATAGTTGAGTAAGCCTCACATTTAAAACATATTCGAACTTTGATTTCATGTACTTTGTGTTTCCTCACCAAGTGGCTGCTTAATTCTTCCCAAGCCTCCATTACAGGGCACTTACAATCTGTATCAGGACCCTTGCCATCTGCCCTCTCTGTGGAGTTCCACTCTCAGTAGATGAAGAGTCCTGTTCCTCATGTGCCACCCTTTAAATAGCTCTTTTCCCAGAGTCTTCTGTCCTCCAGGATGAATTCTTCCAGCCCCATCCCTCTGAGAAGGTTTCCAGCTCACAGTCATTCTGGACGCACAAGGAAACGTCTCCAAATCCAGTCTGAGAAGCCTGCAAGCTTCTCAAGCCTGACAAGCACAGCCACCCCACCCTAGAGCCCCAGACACAAGTCCTGGGTGGACCAGAAATCATGAGACCCTGAGGACAGGAGGCAGACAGACTGGACGAAGGAATCCCCAATCCGTAATGTGCACAATAAAAACTGGACAGAGCACTGCCAGCCCTCAAACTCCAGGCCTGCCAGGCCAGCCTCTCGATATTGATGCCAAAATTGCAAATAAACTGAGTTAAGATGGTTCAACCAGAGGAAACCTTTGAACATAATGAATCATCAATAAAGTAACATAATTATCTGCATAGATGCTGAAAAGGTCTTTTACCACATTTACTTTCTGCTCTTTACCAGAAAACATCAGTATAAGAAACACTTAAGCAAAATAAGTGAACCTCCTCTTCTGATTTAGTGCAGCTAAATTTAAAGACAGCTCTATCCGGACCCACTATGTTAGTCAGGCTGAGAACCACCTGGCTATTTCAATAGACAGGAAAAGCACTTTAAAAATTCAATGGTTGGGCTGGGGATTTAGCTCAGTGGCATTAGTGAGTTTAGCTCAGTGGCAAGTGCGAGTTTGTGAGTTGGATTCCCGGTACTACACACACACGCAAAAAAAATTGGTTATTTATGAAGCGTAAAAAAAAAATCAGCAAACTAGGATGAGGAGAAGGAGGTAACTTCTTAAACCTACAAAAAGCCTACAGCTTAAGTAATGGAGTATCGGAGGGCAAGCTCCCTGAGCTTAAGGAAAAGGCAAAATGCCCACTGAAGTCTTCTTTTGAACATTGTGTTAGAAAGAAGTCAAAGTAAGAAAGGTTTAAATGTAGTAAGCAAGGGCAATAAAGGTCTAGATGAATGTTTGTTATAGTCTCAGGAGACAAAAAGTGGAGTGGGCAGGGGTGTTGTGCGACTTGGTGTGAAGCTGCCGGGGTTAAAGAGTGGACAAATCCTGGAACAAAAAAGACCTCAGAAAGTAGCTACGACAGGGACAATGACATGTTCTGTACCCAGCTACTTTGGGAGAAGAATGGCCCAGCCTGGCTGGTGACCAGGAGACTGTAGAACCCCATGTGAAAGGGAACAGTGAGCTCCCGGGACCAATAGGAAGAGCTTCTTATAGTAGGAATAGCCATGATTCTTAAGCTGGACTTGAATAGCACTAAATCAAAAGAGGGGGTTCACTCAATTATACCAAAGCATTTTCCCTCAGCAAGAAACCATTGAGAAAGTGAAAAGGAAAGCCTGAGAACCCATTACCTTGAAGGCTCTCCTGATGAGGCTGAGCTTCCTCGGGATGGCACTGGACAGCTCCTCCTCACTGACATTGCTGGTGTTGGAAATCACATGGTGGGAGAAAGTGAGGGAATCTGTAGGGACTCCCTGTGACCTCCCGTCGTCTTGGAGCACTGCAGCAAGAAAGGCTTGGAGAAACACACAGCCCCCGTGAGCCAGAGCTTGGAGTCTCTCCAGGAAGTGATGTGGACACATGTTTCTCCTGGGGTTTTTGTGATGAAGAAAGGCCACGCACCAGGGAAACTGCTTCTGTCCCTGGCCTCCCTTTCCTAGATGGCCTCAGCACCCCTTCAGGCCCTGGAGTCAGTGCAGCCTTCCCTGCCCCTGCACCACAGGTTCTTACCACCTGTCTGCTGCATCTACCACTGTGTGTCCAGGCAACTTTCTGCCCCAGCATCCTCTCACTGGCTTCCTCTTGCACTGCCCTCCTTGTGTCCTTGCATTCTGGCCCTCATTTACTTCGTTTCTCTGATGAGCTTTGCAGTCTGCTTCAAGTGCATTTTGGACATCACTCGGCCCTTCTTGCCTTTCAGCAGGTTCCCCATTTGTGCTCTACCAGCACAGAGCCACATGTGCTCATACAGAAGGCAACATAATCACATGTCCTTAAGCTATTTACTGTGGCTGTGTTGTGCTGCTAGGCCTGGATGAGGTGCCAGAGATATGCAGAAAAAACAGTGTCTGTGCTGGCGTGGCACCTGCACAGGACCACACAAACATAGCCCAGCACTTTTGTCTCCTGGTTTTCCCATGGCTTTAAGAGGGTCCAATGTCGGCCACTGATCTCAACATTTGAGGGAGCAGTACCCTGCTGAGGGACCAAGAGGCTTGACAGGGTCTGCTTCAGGGTGACAAGGACACAAATGGGGAGTCGGGCGAGGGTAAGAGTGGAGGGGGCCCCTTGTGCAGCCTCCCAGACTCACCTTGTGGGAAGAAAAAAGCGGGAAGCCAGTATCTCTTGGGAAACGCTTCCCAGAGGCTGCTTCCTGGATTGGCAGGGGACCTAGATTTGGGAGCTGCAAGGTGAGCAGCCTGCCTCCAAGAGCTGGTGAATTTCAGGTACCTGGAGTTAGGAGCAGGATGTGAGCCTCCCTGCTCACAATGTCCCTCCTGCTCTGGAATGGACACAAGTGAGTCCTGTAGCTCGCCTGGGACTGCTGGGCTGGGCCTGGATCCTGTAGATGGCTTTTGGGTTACAGACTTCTCCAGCACACCCAGAAAGCCGGCTGCTATCTGCATCTGTCCCGACCCTCTCTGGGTCATCCCTGGGTGACCAGGGCTGGAGTTAGGGGTGCATGGAGAGTGCTGTGGGGCACCCACGCTCAGTCTCTTTCCCTGCGCCTATTCCACCACAGGCCTTTCCCAAACCATGTGCTTCTGACTCTTCTTCTGAACGCTCTGGCATAGCCCTCATTGGTGTCCCAGTGTGGACTACCCTAGGGAGGGCTTAGCTGAGCACTCTCCATTTTCTCACTCTGAAGGAAAACTTGGGCCCTTTGTCCCCATGTTGCCAGGGAACCCAGAGAGACCAAACCACAGCAGCCTTCTCCTACCGGTGGTGCAAGGCTGTACGGGCTGCCTGGGCCCAGGTGGTGAGGAAGTCCAGACGCTGGCTGAGGTCATCCACCCAGGCACTCAGAGGCTTACTTGATCTGTATGCCTGCCTCTGTTGGGTTTAGAGACAGCCACATTTATAAAGAAGGATAGATTCAAGAAAATGGATGCACCTTGAGACCATTAAGTGAAATAAATTGGACACACAAGTTTAAATATCACATGGTTTCTCTTACATGAGAAACCCAACATATAAAGAACAAAATAAAAGACGGATCATAGAGAATAGGGAGACGTTTTGAAAATGGGAATGGGACAGGAATAAATAATTAAGATGTGTGATGCAATGTACCGACTCCCCATGGGAATACACTCATGGTGCTGCAAACATACCATAAAAACATAAATAAAAAGACATTTTCTGTAAATGATCTCCTGGGTTATTTACAACATTTCTGTGAGCTTTGATACAGATTCAACTGGCAGGAGGAGTCACTGGCAGGCGTGTGGCCCTTATAGCACAAGTTTCCAGGGGAGGGGCTTTAAGAAGACCCCAGGAAAAGTCACCTGGCCAGAGTGTGCAGCATGTGTCTCAGACTCTTGCACCCTCTCCTTGGGGATGCCTATGCAGTAGATTGGCCAATGAAGCATCCCACATCCTGTCCTCTGCCTCCATGGTGGGTCCTATTGCTGAGCTCCAGCCCTGTTCCCTACCTATCAGGGATGATGCCCTTGGTGCTCCTGCCACTCCCATCATAGTAGCTTTCTGAGGAGGATGTCACTTTTCAATGAGAAAAAAGTAATTTGTTCATTACTTTTTTCTCATTGCAGGGGCAAAATACCTGATACCCAAAGTTAAATATTGTATATTGTAATCCAAATATTGTAATCCCATTTCCTATCCTCCTTGTGTTCTGGGAAGTTTATAATTGTAATTCCATTAAAACATTACTAGAATCTCACCAGTTCATTCTAGTTTACCACCCCCAGTGCAACTCATGGCAAGAATAAAGACACTAAGACATATTCAAAGTTATGGGCAGCCAAGGGGTCCTGAGTTTGGCCCAGGTGAGGATTCACAGGACAAAGGCATCACCCAGCATTTATTATCTGAAGAATGGAGTGGCTTGAGAATGAGTGATAGAATAGTAGGAATTATGTGAATAATGTGAGCTGAGCTGGCCAAGTGGAGAGAAAGCACCTCTGTAATATGCAAGGAGAAGAGTGTGTAGAAAGATCAATCTGCATAACTTAATTGAGGTAGTGTTTGAATGATTTAGAATGATTGTAGTCGGGTTGTGAGAAGAACAATTAAAATCAGGACACAGAATTTATAGTATTGTTTATGATGGTCACCCAGAGTTAACACAAGAAAGTGCAGGAAATCTATCCACACTAAAGACAGAATATTCAGCCAAGGGCCTGACTCCCACAGCAATGTCCTGCATGAGTCCAGATGAAGACCCAGAACTCATGACTTTGCCTCCCACAAGTCCAACTGGAGGTCTAGAGCCCACAAGAAGGACTCATGCCAGTCTCTTTTATGAATCTGTGCTGGGAAGATCCAAAGGTCAGTGGTGGAAGCTAAAAAGTCTATGCTAGTGGGGTGAAGGAGCTGTGCTAATAGGTTGAGGGTTGTACACTGGAGCTGAGAAGTAACACTCAAAGACCAGGGCTGTCCTGAAAAGCACCACAACCATCCTCAGCAACATGGAGGTCCTGAGTTCCTCCAAAAATAAGCACAGTTGAGTACATGTCAGGAAGCCAGCATGACAAGTTTCTCCTGGAAATCTCCAGTGGCACACGTTGTCCTCTCTGGAGCCAGGAAGCGATGCTTGATGTAAGGACCAAAGCTCCCCCAAAGTGAGCCACAGCCACTCTCACCAACAAGGTCCTGAGCTCCTCGATGACAATGGCAGAAATCACACTGGGGAAGCTACTCATGATGAGCTCCTCCAGGAGAACCAATGGCTCAAACAACAACACGTAGAACCCACAACACCTAGCTTCTCCTTCTCCATGTCTCTATTCTGGCAACTTTCTGCAGATGGAACATCTATGCTCAGCACTGTGCTGATTTAATTCAGCTGGCGTTAAGTTGACCATAAATTTTTAATCCATAACAGAGGCTGTTGCTTTATTTTTTGATATGTAAACTTTTGTGTCCTGGGAAGTCATAGCCTCTTATCTTGAGGCTCGAACCCAATTGACATTCGTGGAGCTGCCATCCCACTGTGGTCACAATGTGAGGAAACAGTAAAGTGTTGGCTGGCTTCCAGAATTACATATCAGTACCTCAACTAGCCTAATTTGCATTGCTTAGAGCCAATGTAAGGCAGAAGAAGATTCCTTAACCAGTTCTGTACATATCAGCACATGGATATAGGGCTTAGTTTAACTAATGCAGAGGTGATTGTTCTGCACTTAAGGAGAGCTGACCACATGATCTTCTAGAGCAAGGTTTTTTAGCTCAGTTTGTGGAAGTTTCAGTTCATAATCAGCTGGCTCCAAGGCAGGGTAGCTCATGGCAGAAGGCAACAGTTCATACTGGTGAAATACAGCAAAAGCAAAAGGGGCAAAAAGGGAGGCGTGCAAGATAAGACTCCCTTATATTGTATGTAGACTACCTGCCCTAGGACGGGTGTAGCACTAGTACCTATAATCCTAGCATTGGGCTATGAATCAATCACAAACTCTAGAAGCCTGATGCCATGACTGTATGAGGCTTTGGGGGAACATCCAGACGCAAACAATAACACCCCATGTGTGCTTGTCTTCCTCAGAAATCTGCAGTGGCTTCCACTTGTCCATGTTGGGGACACTGCAGCTGCTGGCTGAGCAGCACTGACCTCCCTTCCTGCTTCTTCCCAGAGCTTACTCCTGTCTCTTCCAGCCACATGCTTTTTCTCCTCATCCTTCCTGAGCTCTTCTGAAGCCACCCATTCTCTCTATCTGGCTTCCCACCTGCCCAGTTAGCCCAGCTCAGCATCCCTAGCTTGGCTCCTCAGTAAGTGGCCTGACTCTGCCCATCATCTCCAGTCTGCTCAGGTGGGCACCAGAGCACAGTTTCCCCAAATCACCAGCTCTGCCATCTTAGGTTCAGTGTGTGAGGCCTGCAGGCTCTGTGTGTCAGTTTCAGCACAAATTTACTGATTCTTTTTTCAACTATGTTCAATCTCCTACCAAACCTGTCCACACATTTAAAACGTTATTTATTACACTTTTCATGTCAGGAAGCTCTATCATCTGTGATGGATTCCTGTGCTCCAAAGCAGTATAGCTGGTTTAAATCTCTACTTGCCTTCAAATGCAGTGGGTGTTATGCTATAATCCATGCATGATATCTAAACATTGCAGTATTTGGTCAGTGTGCCTTGTTTGTGATTTGCTGTGGTGCTCACTTCTGGTACCTTGTTCTCACATCTGCTTGGCTAGTTCTAGTGAACTTCTTGACCCACCTGAAGAGCACCTGCAGTACCTTCAGGTGGGCTTGGTGACTATTCCCATGTATATGGGTTGCAAGTTAACCCAGGGCCGCTGAGTATAGAATGTGCACAGGGAAGACTGGAAGAGGATCCAATCTGAGTATAGAATGTGCTCAGAGCCGGGGAAATCACAGAGCCCTGAGGCTGGAGGAGGGCCCTGAATCTTCCTCTATTTTCATATGTTACAGTTTCTTATTTCTTCAACCTGGGGCAGACACCTAGGGTGTTTCCGTAGCTTAGCTGTTGTGAATTGGTCTATAGTAAGCATGGGTATGAAAGTATCTCATAGCATGCTGACTTTAATTCTTAGAAGTACATGCCTAGAAATGGTATCACTGAATCAAATGATAGCTCTATTTTTATTTTTTTATTTTTCTTGAGGAACTGTCATACTCATTTCCATAATGGCTGTACAAATTTACATTCCCAGCAGTGTGAAAGAGAACTGCCACTCACCCCCTGCATCTTTGCCAGCATTTGTTGTTTTTTGTGTTCTTGATAACCATTCTGACTGGGATGAGTTGGAAACTCAATATATTTTTGATTTGCGTTTTCCTGGTCTAAAGAAGTTGAATATTTTTCACATACTTGTTGTCCATTTGCATTTCTTCTCTGAAGTATCTATTCAGTTTGTTGGCTTATTTGTAGATCAAGTTGTTTTTTTATTCAGATGCTTTTTGAGCTCTTTATATATATTGCATATTACTCCTTTATCAGAAGGGTAGCTGGCAAAGATTTTCTCCCATTCTGTAAGCTATCTCCATTATATTATTTCTCTCACTGTGCAGGAGCTTTAGTGGAATTCCCATTTGTTGATTCTTGCTATTATTTACTATTCTGTTGGGAGTTCTATACTGAAAGTATTTGTACCTATAGGTTAAAAAGAGTCCATTATGCTTTTCTTTAGCAGTTTCAAATTTTCAGATGCTATACTTAGATCTTTGATCTATTTTGAAGTGATTTTTCTAATGGGTAAGACATAAGGCTCTAGTTTCAATCTTTTGTGTGTAAGAATCTCTGTTTTTCTTTGTTAGAGAGGATGTATTTTTTCCAAAGTATATTTTTGGCCCTTTTTTTTTTTAGAAAGAACTAACTGGTTGTAGGCGCATGGGTTTGTTTCTGTGTTTTCCATTCTCTTCCATTGTTTTATGTGCCCCTTTTTGTGCTAATAGCAAGCTGTTTTTGTTACTATGGCTGTGTAGTATACTATTTGGAATTGGGTATTGTGATGGCTTCAGCATTGCTGTTTTTGAACAAGAGTGCTTAGGCTGTTCTGAAGCTTTTGTGTTTCCATATGAATTTTAGGATTTTCTAGTTTGGTGAAGAATGTCTTTGATAACTCACTTTCAGTAGCATGGCTATTTTAATATTATTAATTCTACTGATCCATGAACATGGAGGTCTTTCCATTTTCTAGTGTCTTCTTCAATAGCTTCCACCATGGTTCTGTAATTTTTATTGTAGTGGTGTTATCGTTGATACATTGTATCAACTTGAGTAGCTTAGAAGTTTAACTGAGAGACTTAGCAAGGAGCCAGGATCTTTACTTTGTAAATATACTCATCCTGTGCAAGAGGAGGGCACAGACATTTTGTGAGTGCTACACCTGCTCTGGAGAGTGGGAGGTGTTCTGTGTACAATATAAGAGAGAAAAAGAGGCTTGTTTCCCCTCTTTTGATCTGGCTGCTGCCTTGAAGTGTTGCCCCAGTGCTATGCCACCCTGCCTTAGAGCCAGCTGATTATGGACTGAAACCTCCACAAACAGTGAGCTAAATAAATCTTTCCTTCCTTCCTCTTGGGTGTGGGGGGTTTTGTCTCAGCAACTAGGGAAAGGAACCATGACAAGAGATCTTTAACCTTTTTGCTTGGGTTGATTCCTTGGTAGTTTTTGAAGCTATTGTGAGTAAGGCTTGTTTTCTTGATTTCTTTTTTAGTGTGCTTGTTATTGGTGTTTAGAAAAGTTATTTTTCTTTTTATGTTGGTTTTGTATCCTGCTACTTTTCTGAATTTGTTTTTCAGTCCTAAACATCCTTTAGTGGAATCTTTAGGGTCTGTTAAATCTTTAGACTCATATCATCACTGTCTGTAAACATTGACTTCTTCCTTTGCTACTTGCATCCTTTTTATTTCTGTCTCTTGTCTAATTGCTCTAGATAAAATTTCAAGTACTCTGTTGAATAGGAGAGGTAGAAGGACATTCTTGTCTCATTTCTGATTTTAGGAGAAATTCTCTTAATCTTTTCCTGTTCAGTATGGTGGTGACTATGGATTTGTCATATACAACCTTTATTATGTTTTAGGTAAGATTCTTTTATACCTCATTCCCTCAGGAATTCTATCATGCAGGTATGTTGGATTTTAACAGACTTTTTCTACATCTATAGAAATGATCATATGATTTTTATCCTTGGTTCCATTTATGTTGTTACTACATTTATTGATTTGTATTCATTGAGACATACTTGCATTCCTGTAATTAAACCATGTGTTGTTAAATTCAGTTTATAAGTATTTTATTGAGAATTTTTGCACCTATGTTTATCGGTCTAAACTTTTCTTTTTTTGTTGTGCCCTTGTCAGGTTTTGATGGTTCTGTAGAATAAATTTGGAAGCATTTCTTCTTTTTCAGTTTCATGGAATAGTTTGAGAGGAGTTTATGTTAGATCTTTTTTAAAGATCTGGTAAAATTCAGCACTGAATCTGTCTAGTAATGGGTTTTTCTTACTTGGGAGACTTTTCTTTTTAACAGCTGCTTTAATCTCACTGCTTGTTATTGATCTGTCCAAATTTTTACAGACTCCTGGTTCAATTTTGGTACGCCATGTATGTCTAGAAATTTATCCATTTTTCTAGATTTTTCCAGTTTATAGGAGTATAAATTTTCAAAATAGTCCCTAATGATTCTCTGGATTTCAGTAGTATCCATTATAATATTTCCTCTTTTAACTCTAATTTTATTAGCTTGTGTTTGCATTCTTTCTTTTGCTTATCTTGGCTATGAGTTTATCAATCTTGTTCATCTTTTCAAAGAACCAACTCTGCTCCATTAATCTTTCCTATTATTCCTGTAGTCTCTATTTCATTAATTTCATTCTAATTTTATTATTTCCTTTGTGAGTTCTGAGTTTGGCTTGGTCTTATTTTTCTAAATTATTTCAGCTTTCTAATTTATTGATGTACATACTCATAGATTTCTCTCTGAGGATTACCTTTGCTGCTTGCCAGATTTTGGCATTTTGTTTCCATTTTCATTTGATTCTAGGAATTTTAAAAATCTCCCCTTGATTTCTTCAGTGTTCAAGAGTGTTTCTTTCTTGGATATAACACATTTATTTATATGTACAAACTCTGCCTGATGAATGTAATCATCTAATGTAAGCATGTACTAATAAAAATAAAAAAGTTTGAAAGAGAAAAATTGTATTGTTTAATATTGATTTGTTCATAGTTTCTCTTGCTTCTCATTTCATTACATTGAAATCTGATAAAAAGCATGAAATTATTTCTTTTTTGTGTGTTTGGTAAAACTTGCTTTGTCACCTAAAGCAAATTCTGTAAGTTGCTGAAAAGACTATGTATTCTTCAGTTGTTGGATGGACTATTCTATAGATATCTGCTAAGTTCATTTGATCTATAGTGTGGTTTAAATATGGTGTTTATTTTTTGTCTGGATGACATACTAGTGAGAGTGGGGTACTGAAGCCACTCACTATAATTGGATTGGGATGTATCTATCTCTTTATGTCAAGTTGTGTTTCTTTTATGAAATTGTGTATACTGGTGTTTGGTGTAAATATATTTTGTATAATTGCTATACTGTTTTGGTGGATTGTTTCCTTTACCAAAATGTAGTGGCTAGTTATCTCTTAAAATTTTGACTTGCAGTCTGCTTTGTTTCATATAACTACTCTTATCTGCTTTCAGATTCTGTTTGCATAGAATATCATTTTCCATTCTTTCACTTTTGGGTTATGTGTTTTTACCAGTAAGATGTGTTTCTTGAAGGCAGGAAAGGACTGGGTCTTTAAAAAAAAAATCCAATCCACCTTTCTGTTTCTTTTAAGTGGAGAATTTGATCAGTTATATTCAGGGTAATTATTGAAGTGTATACTAATTTCTCCTGAATTGTTTTGCTAATGTTTGATGTTTTTCCGAGTTTTTGTTTTCTTATCTACACTTTCTCTCCTATATATAGGCTTCCTTTAAGTGTCATCTGCAGTGCATGTGTAGTGATTATTGATTCCTTTATTTCTGCTTTTATTGGAAAGTCTTTATTTTTGCTTTGATTCTGAAGAATAACTTTGCTGGATGTTGTAATCAAGGTTGTCAATTATTTTCTTTCATGGCTTGAAATATATTATTCCATGCCCTTTGGGCTTTTGGGATTTCTATGAGAAAGCTGCAATTATTCTGATGGTTTTGCCTTTATAAGTGACTTAAGCTTTCAACATTCTTTCTTTCTTCTGTACTTTTGATAATTTTACTATAAAATGACATAGGAAGGTTCTCCTATATTGGCATGTCCATATATTTTTCAAGAATGGGGAATTTTTCTGTAACTGTTTCACTGAACAAATTTTATTTACTCTTAGTCTGTGTCTTGACATCCTTATCCCAAAAAATTCATTAGTTTGGTCTTTCAGTCATGTTTCAGAGGTCTTACATATTCACTTAAATGTTTCTTATTTTTTCTCTGTTACTGTCTGAATGTGATATATTCACCAACCTTGTTTCAAAACCTGGAATTCTGGCTTCTGTTTGATTTAGTCTATTAGACTTTCTGCTGAGGTTTTCCTTAGATTTACTGAGCTTTTCATTTCCAAGAGTTCTATTTTTTTGCCCCCTCAGGATCTTTGTCTTTTTATTGAACTCATTCATATCCTGTATTGATTTCCTTCATTCATTCAGTTGTTTTGAATTTTCTTGGAACCTGTCAATCTCTTTAAAAACCATTCTTCTGTATTCTTTCTTTGGGATTTCATTCTCTTCAATATCTTTGGCATTGTCTGTTAGAAAATTAAGAACTTTTGGAGGAGTCATGACTTGTTTTCCCATATTTATTGTATTTCTGTGTTGGTATTTGTACGTTTATGGGTTGGCTCTTTTCTACTGTAATGTGAAGGCCTTTTTGAGGAACAGCCTTCTTTTTACAATGTGTCCTGGCATATCAGGCTGTTGTAGAGTGTTGAATATATCTCCATGTGGGTTTCATAGAATATTTTCCCTGTTACTTCTTTAGTGATGATTAGTGTATTTTGGTTTAGTGTACACAGTGTTGCAGCCTGAAGGTCCTACTTTCTCAGTAGGTCTCATAGGAGTAGAGTTGTAGTGGATCAGGGAACCATATTATCAACAGTGGAATGTATGGGGTATAACCTATGTAATTATTACTGTCTTTATGTGAACAGTGTACATTTGAAAAAGGTGTGCCAGCAATCATTGCTGTGGCCCCTTGCTGGTTGGTGTCTGTGGTATTTGTGTTATTTGCCATCTGATACTGCTATTGGGGGTGGATATAATTAGACCAGGAGCTGGTCTTGAGCCTATCTCTTAGCTGTGCTATTTTGGGTCTGGCTGTTGGCTGGGTTTTATCCTCTTTTGTTCTTGAGCTAACTGTTCTCCATGAGGGCACCACACAGTGTGCTCCTTCCCTCCCTCTGATAAACTGAATCACTGGGTCGGTTCAAATTTTTAATATTGAACTTCGGTGCACCCCCCAAAACCCACCTCACTGAGTAGTACTTGGAATGTTTCACTTCTGAGTCACGGTAAAGTCAGAAAGTGCTGCTGGTAATCTGCCTTCTTTCTCATTATTAAAAATGTTTAAATCAAGTATTTCAGTTGATTTCATTAAGAGGTCAGCCCAAAGAAGAAAAGGCTTATACAATCTTTGAAGATGTTTAGAACTTTAAAAGTATGTGATAAAGAATGAAACTAGCATAATGAGACATAACCTGGAAAATTAAAGCTTCTTTTTACATCTCTTCATACAAGGCAGCCCCATTGCCCATTTCCCTTCCAAAAATTTATTTGTGTTTCCTGAATCCAAGACATATGTGCCTTTATAGGCCAACAAATGCTTCTATGGGAATTCATGTTTATATAATCCTCAAAAATATTTTTTAAACTTTAAAAAATGTATGAAGACATTTTTGAGACTTTCAGGATTAGTACATACCTCAGTATTTGGATGAACTACCATTTATGTAACCAGATTCCTACCAAACTGTTTTCTGACTTATACTGTTTTTGTTTTGTTTTGTTTTGTTTTGTTTTGTTTGAGATAGGGTCTTGCTTTGTAGTTCAGGCTGGCCTTCAACTCACTAGACTAGGTTGGCCTCGAACTCATGATGATCTTCCTGCCTCAGCCTCCCAGGTGCTCGGATTATAGGCATGCCCAGCCTATACTGATTTAAACAGCTTTGTGATAAATATCTCTGAAATAAATTTAAGTGGTCCTGTTGATTACCCCTAAGAAGGTGTATTAATATATATTCATATTAAAAGTATGTCAGTGTTTTTAATAATTACATAACAGGTGCGTACCTGCCACAATAAAGGAACTCTTGTATTGAGAAAGGAGTCATACACTTCCTCCAGTTCTTGAGTAAGGGTGCTCTCTCCTTTTATAACAAGCTGAAGATCTCTTAAAGATTTATGTATAACAAATAATAACTTATCAAATCGTCCAGTTTCTTGGTTCAGAAAGGTTAGCAAGACACAGTGAATAAGTGGATCATGACCTGAATTTAAAAAAAAAAGAGGGAGAGAGATAAAATAAAACTTTGTTGTCTTACAGAAAAAAGAAGCTATGCATGGAGGAACTTAGGGAACCGCGTGTCTAGACCAGTCATAGTCCCTGGCAACACAGCCTTCTGGGACCACCCTTTGTGTTGTAGTCCATAATTGCCCAAAATGTCAGTTAGGAGTGTGACTGTAACCCATATTTTTATAGGCTATTGCTTAGGGTTAGAGTACACTTGGAACTCTGCCCCAGTCCAGGAATTCAGCTGTTCCTCCACCATGGAGACAGATGGATGCAGAGATCTGGCCTTTTTGTCTCAGGCCTTTTCATACCATGGTCTTTCTGAATTGTCACTACCCTCCTCCTGACACCAACCCTGTATCCTCTGCCCCTGCTCCTACCCCATGCTCACCAGATATGTTTCTGTGCAGAGACTCCCAGGCAGGACTGGCCAGGAGGGCCTGCAGGGTGCTTAGGGTGGCATCCACAGACTCATCCTCCACCGTGAGGGGCAGCCGTGTCTGGATGTCTTGTAGGATTTCCATCACTAGCATGTCAGGGCTCTGCTCAGGACTGCCAAGGAACAGGGGACAGGTGAGAGCAGTTTTCTCAGAGCTGCAGGGCATGGCAAGGAAATATATGTTCAAACACCTTCTTAGGCTTTCCAGGTGAAATGGCCACCTCTGGATACATATGCCTGAGGAGGGTCCTGGGCTGGCTGAGCATAGGAAGCCTCTGGATATACTTGTGTTGCCCTCAGGATGGTGACAGGTGGGTGAGGCACTGGGTGGTTGATACATCTCTCCAGAGGACTCTCTGAGGGGGCTCTGCTTGTACCCACATGCCTTGTGTTGTCACCAACAGCCCAGTGGGCATCCCCTTCTGTGACTTGAGGCTCTCACTGATGTCACCATGTGGCCTCCCAGCATTGTGGTGTTTATTTTGTCATCACACTTTTCCTTTGACTTTAAAGTTGGGATTTTGAGTAGAAGTTATCCAGTTGGCTTCAAATAATTAAAAAAGCCACAAAATATCTGCTATGATGGGAATGGTAGATCTTTCCAGTTAGGGCCACAGACAGCAGCATGCTGGGTCACCATCCACTCTCCTGATGACCCAGGGCATGTAGACAAACATGTTCAAGGTGCTTGTTCACAACATCCTCTTATAACCATTTTATCTCTTGCTGCTTTAGCTAGGGGTGCTAACACTGTGGAGCCGGGCATGAGACAGGCAGGGTCTACAGAAAATTCAACCTGCTACCCTGGGGATCTGCTGGGAGTTTCCTACTGGAGATTCTTTCTGCCTGAGCCAGATTTCCTTAGAGGAAGCAGATAGTATGTATTTGCTCAGTCAGTGAAATGGGAGTTCAACTATCTCTGTTTTGAGTCTGTAGGATGACCTTGGCTGATTTGACAAAAGGGTCAACCCAAGCTATAAGCCACAGAATTCAGCCATGTCATTTTATTGTATTTTTGTGGTGCTGGGGATCCAAGCCAGGGTCTCAGTCAAGAACCTCAAGATTAGAGGCAAGAGCTCTATCATTAAGCCCACCCAGCCTAGATGTCATTTCAATATGAATTTTGACCCAAAAGGATAGGAAAATCTATTAAAAAGTGCAGAATTCTTATTTGTTCAAAGGTTTCAGAAATGCATGGAAAAAGATCACTGTATTTTAAAAGCAGAAAAATGTAAAACAATCTTTAAATGCTCAGAAGTATTAGATAATATATAATTGGAGTCCAGGGATGTGGATGAGGTGATCACCACTTTATAGAAGTACAGAATTATTGTTATTTTAACTAATGATAAACACAGTTCAGGGCATCCTGTCAATGTTGTCAACAAGAATCTGTATTTTGGTTAAACTCCGTGTTTATTTTCTGACTGCAAATAAACTGAAAAGTCAAACTAAAAAATCATGCAAAGTGATAAAATTGATGTCTGCTAAATACCTTTCAAGTCTTGGGAGATTCAGAATTACATATGAATAGGTTTAACAGAATCAAAACTATGGCTAAGGAATAATGTTATTTAAAATATTTGCAATGTTTAAGAGAATTGGGCCTCTTAAACCTTACAGGTCAGTCTTGTGACTACACTTTATAGGAGATAACTGAGAAACTGATTTAAATTTAGCTTTGAAGTTGAAATACAGCTAAATTATATAGATAAGAGAATAAGGGAGTTTAAGACTCACTGTATTTATTAGATTTCTAAAAAATTATTGAAAAATGTGAAAAGGCCTGGCATACAGGCAATAGAAGTACATTAACTTATAATGGATATTAATATATTTGAAAATGTTTGATTAAGTCTATAAATGGAATCAAATACTATTCAAAGACCCGTAGGTGTGATTGTTAAAATTTGCAGATTTCCAGACCCAGGACAGGTTTCCAGGCTGAGCATCAGTGCCTGAGGAGCTCGGTGGATCTGCAGACCCTGCAGGCACTATTGGAAGGAGTTCACAGCTTCCTCACAGTAGAGGAGCTAAGCGCAGAGCAGGGCAAGCCCAGCCTCGGGAGGATGGGGGCATGTGCTCCACTTGTCCCTGAGCAACTGTGAACTCCCAGGAGATCACAGAGACCTCCAGCCGGCAATCAAACCATTGTCCTGGCATTAACAAACTCCACGTTACTTTAGAGTCCCAGAAGGGGAATGGGGTCTGGGTGTTCATGCACCATTTGAACTCCTCAGCATCCTTCTGGGTACTCAGGTGCTGTTGTCTCCAAGCATGTGACCGGGACACAGAGCCATGGGAGTGTAGCCCACAGGTCCCCTGGTACAGGTAGGTCCCCTTTGTTCCTGACCCATCATCAGAACCACCCCATAGCAGCAAATATGTACATGTCACATGGCAACAAATGCATCTGAAAATATCACCCACCAGGCACAGTTCAGCCCCTCACTTAACAAAGATTTATGCATACTCGGTAAGTGTGTGTGCTATGCTTGCTTCTGCATCATTTGGAGAAATTAATTTCTCTACCATGTAAACTATACTTTCCTGAAAGTTCAGGACTTCATCTCCAAATGGACAGTGAATAATCTCGGTCCAGCTGTGCACACTCACCTGATTGCAAGGGTGACTGTGGCAGTGCTGGGTTGCATGGCAATGAGGCCATCCATGAACTTCAGGCCCTGGGTCTCCCTGAAGCTCCATGTGGCCTCAGGGTGTATCCCTAAGATCTCCGGCGCGTCCTCATCAGGTAATGACTGGATAATGTGTATGTAGTCCTGGAAACTTGCAGATCTTGGGGCCAGCTGACCTATCTGAAAAGTTAGCCTCTTAGTCTTGCCTGTGTGAAAGAACACTTTCAGGAATGCTGAAGACAACATTTCTCTAGGAGACTACCCAAGACTAGTCTTATTTGTAGGTAGTATGTTCTAAACATGCTACCCAAAGGAACAGCTGAGCCCATTGTAATGTAAAGCACACACAACATACATACAGACTCATGGGAAAAGAGAATGAGAAAGGTGAAAATCATCTAAAGTCTGAGTGATTCATTGCTCAATGACAAACACCTGTAGGTGATGATATACTAAAGCTGACCATGTCATTTTTTTTTTCTGCAGCAAAACCTGTAGAAGGAATGGAATAATATTGTAGCTTGTATCTGAAATATTGAAAGCTTGATCCCCACGCTGCAGCTCTACGGTGAGGGTGTGAAACCTTTTTGGAGAGCAGGGAGCTGATGGGAGGAAGTGAGGTCACTGGAAATGTGGCCTTGGAAAGGATACTGAGCCCGGGGCCTTTCTCTTTGTTTCCGAGTCCACGGTGTACCTCCTCTACTGTTTACTCCCAACATATTTCTCACAGAATCTGAAACCATGAACCAGAATAAACCAGTCCTCCTTACAAATTGATCGTCTCAGGCATTTGTCGTAGCAGCACAAAGCTGATAACACAAATGTTAAGAACTTCCAGCCACTGAAGGAGAGTGGGAGGGGAGGCACAGCCCAGCTCCAGAGAATGCCAGAGAGATGTGGAGCCCAGTCTTGCAGGCTTGCCACATCTGAGGCCTGGCTGCTGGGTCTAACTGTGGGTCTCTCCACAGAGTGAAGGTCTGTGGGGTGATGGAGGCCAGGGAGACGGGCATGGTCCACAGGTTGCTGAGTCAGCCCTGCCACTTGCCAGCTGTGTGCTTGCACCCCATGCACCTGCTTCTTTGCCTGTGACCCATGATGCCACTGGTCCCTAGGCTGCCTCAAGCACTGAGTGAGAAGCATGAGCACCTCAGTTATAGTGCTGTGTGCCCTGGGCTGTGTGCTCTATGCCTGAGGCTCTTGAGTTGCTGCCTTTCCTCACCATTCTTTTCATTTATTGCCTTGCATGATGTTGGGTTTAATGGAGCAGTGGGTAAACTGCCTTTGTAATATTGTACTGGAGGTTCACAAAAGCCATTAAATATACATCAGAGTTTATTAAACATCCATTTTACATAACGCAACAGTGCTTAGGTAAAAATCAGTGTGAGATGCACCCTCTTCTCACCTCCTCGATGGAGATGAACTCATCTCTCAGTACTTCTGGGTTGCAGAACATGCACAGCAGTGTGTCCAGGCACCGTCTGTCCCAGGGGTCGGTGATACGGCCACCATAGGCCACTTCCCCGACCAGGTAGCGCAGCAGCTGCCATGGTACATCCACCTGCCTCTGCAGCATGCTGGCCAGCACCTTGATGGAAACCTGCAGGAGGGCAGGAGGACTTGCTGCTTCAGAACCTGCCCCTTTAACTGCATTTTGCATAAAGCAAATGCCTCCCGTCAGCCATGTGCTTTCTCTAAATTTATGTAGAAGCAGCAAGAAGACAAAATATTAGCAATGCACTTTATCTGCTAGTTTTCTGTTACTGAACTATTCATTATTACTTACTGAGTAGACAGAACAAACCAATGGACTTATTTCTGTGTGCTCTGCTATGCCCCAGTGACTTACTATCAACAAGCAGAATTGATTTTGGTCTGGAGTTTTAGTGTGTCTTGGTATCTGGCGAAGGAAGTCCCTTTCAGTATTTTTCTTTTGGGGTATATTTCTAGCAACTCTTCTCTAAGTGAATTTTTATCAACATCCAATTTTCTCTAATGAAATTCTTTTGGAATTGCATTATATTTGATATTAATCTTGGAAGAATTGATAGCTTATGGTATGATAGGTGTCCCTATCAGAACATAGATGCATTTATTTAAAGGCAGGATTTAAAAAACAGAGCTGTGGAATAAGGCTGCCATTTTTAGCTGTGTAGTAAGGACAAAATTTTTAAGTGTACTGTAACTATTGTTTCCTCTTCCTCCCAAAATGAGAACAGTGTTATTACCACATAAAATTGTTATGAGGATATATCCATATAAAGCAATGAAGACATTTTAAATACCCATGAAATGTTGCTCCTCCTTTTTCTTCCTAATTTATAATGCTTTTAAGTCTACCTTTCCTCATTATTGAATGCATATTTAGTTATATACTTCCCTACTTTCATTTCTAGGTTTTTGTTGCTAGAGAAGTTACTATCTTATATATGTACATTTTCATGTGGTCACTTTCTCAAGATCCCTAATTACTTTTTGGTAGGCACTTTTTTTAAAACTAGCTGCTCAGGTTTCCTAGATATATAATTATAACATTGACAAAATATACTTTTTTTTTATGCTCTCTTTTACATTAGTGTGAGTTACATAATTTTCCCACCTAATTGCTTTCACTAGAATATCTAGGACAACTCTGACTGGCAATGGTGATCATGGCATCCTTGTCTGAAGTTTAAGTTCATGTGAAACAATTTTAATTTTTTTCTCTTAGACTGATACTCACTGCTGCTTTCTTATAGTCTTTGCCAAGTGCATCTAATTCCTTATAATCCTATTCCTTTAGAGTTTTTATTATAAATGGCTCCCAATTTCATAATAAATATTTTTCTACATCTGATGAAATGATCACATAAATTAGGATCATAGATTTCCAGATATAAAGCCATTTCTGCAACCTTAGAATATACCCAACTTGGTCACATATATTAATTTTTGATACATTATTGTTCAGATAGGATAATTATTCTTTTCTTAGAATATATTAATATTTTACATACAATTTTCATATCTCAAGTCCCAAACAAAATTAATCTCTAGTTCTTATATGTAATACATTCTTCAAGTATTCACATTAAAATCATGTTGTTTCATAAGATGAACTAGGGAGGCTATTTTTTACTGAGGGCTGGAATACTTTAAATCTGGCTGAACTTTGAAGCGGTCTGGGCATTGATGTGCCACATCAGGCTCCTGGACCAGCCCAAGGCAGGCACTGCATCTGGCACCCTGGTGAGCAGAGCTGGCAGTATGTGACCCACAGGGTGAGTCTTGGTGGTAGGAGCCTGAGGAAAGTTTTCCTAGGAACATTTTAAAGTCTGCTCTAACATACAGATGAGTGGGTGACCAAAAGTGTGACTGCACAGGAAGTACAACTGCAAGATTAACTTGGGGCAAGTGTGAGCAGGTGTTACCAACAGTCTGCAAAAAAGCACAGTTAGAAGTCTCCATATGTAGCAGAGAGAAAGACAATGAAGTACCCCTCAGTGGACCAGTGTCATCTCCCCATTTCAATGATAAGGACTCGACAAGCATTCACAGTGGTGCCTGCATGCCAGGTGCTGTTCTGAGCGCTGTTCTCAGCCAACACCCTGGTCTTGGGCAGTAGGCATCACATTTGCTGACCTTTGACCCCAGAAAACTCTTGTCTCCATAGCTTGCACATGTCAAGGTGGGAGTGTAACACGACTCCAGAAAAGCTGGCTTCAAGATCTCTGTCTTTAAGGTCAGCTTTCACTGCTCAGTTCATTTTTGGGACCCATCACAGCACTTGGTATTTGTGTAAACACAGCAGGTTCCCAACTTGTATCTCACTGTCAGATATGTGCTGTTCTTTGTTTTGGGGAGTTCAGACTTACCTCCAAGTCTGAAGAAATGAATTTATAAGCTATATTCCAGCCCAGTGTGCTGTAATTTTTTCTCTCATTGACCACAGCATTGAAAAAACATAAGCTGAATAAAAGTTTTTTCCACCACTGTCCATAGTCAGGGTTTTCAAATGTTTCTTCTGTTACCTCCCCACCGCCATCGTAGCCAAAAGTCTGGAGTAAGGGCTCTTCAGTCCCTGGGGGGGGCTCCATGGCAACCTTGAAGACAGATGTGAAGAGATGAGGTGTGAGGACAGATGTATGCTCTGCTTTGGGAGGCAAAGGGAGGTTGCGAGGAGTGGGGTTGTATTCAGGTCCATGACAGAAAACCCTTATGCTGCTCTTCTGCTATCTGCAAGCTTCTCTGACAGATTTCCCTGGGTTGTCCTGACTGTCTCAGCATCACAGGAAGCAGAGCACTTAGGAGCCTGAGGGACAGACCCACCTGCCAGCAGCAGCTCAGGGCCTCAGGGGTTAGATGCTGGCCCAGCCAACAAGAGTGTCAGAGCCATCTGTACTGGAATTCATGGATGCCTTACTATATGTTTCCACGACATTGAAAACTTACTTATTTCAACTTCTTACCTAGGATGCTGGAAATGTGGGGAGGTTGAGGAGCAGAGGACAGGCTGTTTCTGAACCTCTATGTGGCAGTGTCAGGTCCTCACACAGCTTGCTTGTGTATATGCATGCTTGCACACTTGTGAGACAAGGTGAGGGTGCAGCCTTTTCTACAGTGGTCAATCAGAAACCTTGTGTCACTGTCATTACATATGGCAAGAGTACAAATGGTATAGTTATGCATTTATGATATATGTAGATGCATGGATGCATGTGTGTGCATGTGTGTGTGTGTGTGTGCATGTGTGTACATGTGCACATGTGAATATAAGACTTCTAGATTCAGGATTGGAGTGATTAAATAATCACTCATGGACCCAGCTCAATTCATCCCCACCTAGGTGACAGAGGGAGCCAGGCATAGGGAGAGAGGCACTGCACCCCAGCGGGGAGGGGATCATGGTGGATCGTGGTGGTGGGGAAAGAGCCAGGTTTCCAGGCTTCTACAGTCTTGGGTTTTATTCCCTAAAGCTTGTCTGCCCCATCACCCTTAAAATGCAAGCCACTGGCTCTAGGAAGTGGGGAAAATACAGATATATGAGAGACCTTATCTTTGTGCATGCTGCCTTTTGGACATCTTTAACAAAATTGCCTGCTGATTTTTGCTCAGAAAGCCCTGACAATGTAGGGATGAGAAGAAGGTCACAGAGCACTGTTTCACAGCTATGACCAGCTCTTTTGGGAAGGTTCTGCCATTTCTGAAAGCAGGTGTAGTATGTGTCCACTGCTTAAGGAGTATATATAAAGGGGAAAGTAAGAGAGAAGAAAATGGAGGAGGAAAGGGAAGAGGGAAAAAGAGAGAGAAATTTCATCTTTGGTGACAGTATTCTTTTTTGTCAGCATAAATGCACCATAATTTGGCTTTTTCCTAGAAGTGAGTACTTGTTTAAACTGTATGAAATTTTGTCGTTTTCTCTTTCTACGTAAAATGTCTACATAGTTATATAAAAACAGTCTTTTCTGTTGATCTCTTTCTAATATTTGCCTTGTCAAATTATGTGAGGATGTTATTTCATGCACACTTAACAGCACTAATAATACTGCATTTGCTTCTAATCTTCAGTTTGGGGGCAAGCAAAGATATCTCCTTGTTCTGATTTGTGTTTCTCTGATATCTAAAAGCTGAACTTTCACTATTTTCGTGGTTTTTGACCTCATTTTTTTGCTCACTTTTATGGTATGTTAATGTTTTCTTACTTATTTTTTTTGTACTCTTATTTACATATTAAGAAAGCCGCCATCTGTCTGTGTAGATTATGGTGTAAGACAAAGTTCCATAAAGATTTCTGTATGTAGCAATTCAAATCCCCCACTCCTGGCCAAAGGTAAAGGCTGACTGAAGTCAGAACTTGCTAGATTCCTAAAGTCTCAGACTTCCCAGCCCAGGTCCCTGTGTCCAGGGCAGGGCTGCTGGGAGGGAGCTGGGGTTCACAGGAGCTGAGAGCAGCAGGAGCAGTGTGACTTGTATTCCATGGGAGTCACACTTGTGCTCAGGCTAGTGAGGGCTTCCCATCACTATTTTCCTCTCTCCCACCCCAATTCTGTTGGAAGGGTCCATGCTTGTCTGGGCAGCACTCGCAGCTGCTCAGCCTCTCTGCTGCGAGGACACCATCTATGGCCAGCAGGTCAGCAGTGATGATCAAGTCCTGCTATCCACCCAGCCTCAAGATGGGCATCAGAAGTTACAGATAGTCTTTGGTCAGCATCTTTTACTAAGCAGCTTCAGTATGCTTTCTGCAAGACCTTTGCAGAGAATGATGAGGAGGAGTAGCAATAAGAAAAAGCTATGTTTACAAAGGGCCAGAAAAGGACATAAATTGTATATTTTGAGTTTTAACAGTTGGAAACCTAGCAGCCTTGTGTGAGTAAACAAACCTCTGAATTTTAAAGTCTCCTTCCTGGTCCCAGCATAGGGCAGTATAAAGCAGTTTAGGGCACCAGAATAGTACCCTTCTCAATTCAGATCAGGAATGCAAGACAACTTACATTTAAACAGGGCTTCTGGCCAACATCAATACATACTGTTGTTTTTTTCTTACCTTTATACCCTTTTGAAGAATAGAAATCGGGAAGGAACTATCTGATTTGGAGCTTAACCATAGCCTAAATTCAGGGTCTATGGTTGCATCTGGTCTGCTAAATCTGCAAAATAAAAATTTTATAAATTTTTTAGGATATGTGCTGCTGACGTGAGCACAAACATTTTCATGTAAAAACTTAAGTAAACATGCTCTTAGAGTTGTAGGATTTCTATGTTTGAAGTGACCTTATGAATAATTTTACTCAAGAGCATCAGATATCTTATCACAAGAGTTTTCATATTGCACAAGAATTTGCACAAAATAAACTAATTCCCATTTTTAAAAAGTAGCTTTTCCTCACTTAAGTTCAAAAGGTTATATATAATCATGGTAAAAATATGTAAGAAAAGTTAGAGATTAAAAATAAAATGAAGGGTTCCTCAGGTCAAGCCTGGGAACCTGAACATCAAAACAATAGTGCTAGTGATCAATTACAATCCACTGAATAAAATAAGAACCAGTGAGTTCATACTAACATGAATAAACAAACAAACAAATGGGAGAGAAAAGAACTGCTTCTCCTTCTAGCAGAGCATCATTAAACAAACTCCCTTGTATGTGGTGCTACAGACTGAATTCAGGGCCTGTTCATGCTACGCATGCTTTTCACACTGAGCCTCTCTCGCAGCCCCATTCAATAATCTAGAAGAAATTGTGGACTTAGACAGCTACCATTTGGTGAGCACTTTAGTAATGATTAATCCAAAAATTATCAAGTGTTGAAACTATTGGGTGAAAGTTTGATACACATATACAGTCCGAAAGTTGTACAGGTGGCAGATAACACCAGTTGCATGATTAAAATGAAATTAATTTTGTTTTGCTTTTGTTTTTGGAGACAGTATTTCACTATGTAGCCCAGGGAGGCCTTGAACTGGTGATCCTCCTGCCTCAGCCTTCCAAGTAGCAGCTACTTCATGCTTTTGACAGTTAACTGGATCCCTTACAAATAAATGCAAAATGCTTACGACTCAACAATGGCACTAAGCTGTGGCATAAATGCTGCTGCCAGGTGGCAGTTCTGCAGGAAGACCCACTGCTGCCTTTTGCTCAGAGCCTTGACAATGAGCTCTTCTGCTTTGGCCACCTGGTTTTGGTCCAAGGAAATCATAGTCACGTGGTGTGTTGTTCCTTTTAACTCTTGTGCAAATCTCAGGAGGATGCTGCTGAGGTCAAGCCCCATGTGACCTGTGGAAAAATAACAAAACTGTACACTCACCCAATTCCCTTTTCAAAGCAGGGCTCAGCATCTACTAGGTGGTGGTGGTGAAACCACAGGCTGTAGAGTTATAGTCCTTAGCTCTTGTGCTGTTTTGGCCACTCCCTAGCCATGTCTATAGGGCTGCTAGCTATTCACCCCTGCATCTATGTGTCTCCTTCTCTTACAGCTGGCCCCAGGCTGCCAGAGGTACTGCATGCTTAGCTTCAGCATCATGTTTCTGGCTGATCCTGCAGCTGGGCATGGGCAGTGAGGCACTGAGAGTAAGTTTTGGTGACAAGTGTCCTATAAGATGTTGGTTTTCTCCTGAAAGGTGGAGTGAGCCCTGCATCCTTTTTCCCACTCTTCTGTGTGGAACATGTGGTGCTGGCAGTGGTATGGAGGAGCAGCTCTGGATAAACCCTTGGGCTAATGGATTAAAGTTGGGAAATGGTGAACTCTGAAGAGTATGATTTTGAGACTGGGAAGATCAAAAAGTAAATAAAGAAAATATTCTGTTTAGGAGAAAATATTTTGATGTTGGAACTTGGGGTGCTGGGAAAACAAGCAGCCAGCTCACCGCTCTGGTAAGTGGCTGTGGCCTGACAAGCTGTGGTCACTCCAGGGTGAGAACCATCAGTGAACCATGGAGCTCCACGCCATGTTGGAACTTGAGGTGCTGGGAAAACAAGTAGCTAGCTCAGTGCTCTGGTAAGTGGCTGTGGGCCTGCCAGCACACAGCTAATAATCAAACATCCATCCCCCTCCTGCCCCCTGTTAGCAAGTGGGAGCCGATCTGAGCATTTCTTGGGAGGATGAACGTATGCAGTGTGGCAAGTAAGGGGGATTTCCTTCTACCATCTCTTTTGAAGGCAAATATTTTTATCACTGTTTTGCTCCATTCTGATTAATGGTACTGCTCTATTCAATATTCTGTTTTTATAAGTTTGGTATTTCTTTCCATTTTTCTCTACCTGATTGAAACAACAGCTATTGTGAAGAGAATGGGATGTGCTATTGTGCCTATTGCTGTTGTCCTGGTGGCCTGCTGTGAGGTTCTGTGCCAATTTCACTGCACTATCTCAGTTGGCTTTTTTCTGTATTGTTCTGCTCTATTTTGCTACCTTCAAAAAAAAAAAAGATAACACAGTAACAAAATACCTCCAAAAAGCTCCCAACTCCACCAAAGCTGATCCATGGGGCATGGATAAGGAGAAACTCAAAAACAAATCAACAGAATTATATAAGGTGAATAGAAAGGAAATAACAACAACAAAACAGATCAGTAAGGCACTGAAAAAGGCTGAAACATGATATAACTAAACAGATAATAGACTTAAAAAGCAAAAGGAGGACAAGAAAGTGCTCTAAAGGATATAACTCCATGTATGTTTAAGTGTGTAAGATTGATAACCATGTTGCTAAGTTTTTATTGGATCATTGAACAGAACTGTTTACAATCTCACTGTTTTAATGTCCATTTTATATGCTTTAAATTTGTAACTTGAACAACTATGTCTAAGAAGACAATATGTAATTTATCAACTAGTGATTTCTGTTTATTTTTTTCTGAAATTCTGTATTGTTTCTACCCTTTTTTGTTTTTTTTTTCTTCTTAAATAAAATTTTAAAAAAAGAAAAAAAAGGAAATATTTTACTTAGGCTCCATATCGCAAAGACAAGAAAAACAAGACAGAAGGACTTCCAGGAAGACAGTGGAATGGTAACTGTCCAGATCCTGGAATACAGACAATGTGGGGAAGAGATGAAGGTGGGAGTAGGTCCTTGACACTTAGCCAGGATCTGAAGGGAGAATTGAAGCCTATTTTCTGTGTTCTTTCCTAGGAGAGTAAAGACAGAGGTGGCAAACGGTGCTTTCTCCTTGAGCACTGGCTCACTTTGTGGGAAGGGTGGCTTGAAACTGTAGATGCATGGTGACTACTGGCAACCCCAGAAACACATCAGGGGAATGGAGAAATGGACTCAGCAGACTGCTAGTTGGCTAGGGAGTTATTTGGGTTCAGGAGTCTCCCAAGACAGGGTGATTGGCCTGTTGCCATTTTGGAGAGGTATCAATTGAGCTCAGAACTTAAGAGCAGCTGCAGTCTTGCTTCATCTAGTGGCTCCCAGTACTCAGAGGAAAATTTATTGCACTGAGTTCCCACATTAGGAAAACAGAACAAACAAACAACCTGACACTACACCTCAAACAGCTAGAAAAAGAAGAGCAAGCCAAGCCCAAAGCCAAAAGAAGGGAGGAAATTATAAGGATCAGAGCAGAAATTAATGTAAGAGACTAAGAAAACAATACAAAGAATCAATGAATCAAAGAGTTGGTTCTTTGAAAGAATAAATAAAATTGATAAGCCCCTAGCCAACCTAATTTTAAAAAGGAAAGAAAAGCCTCAAATTCACACAATACGGAATGAAAAAGGTGAAATCACTACTGACCCTGTGGAAATACAGAAGATCATCAACACCTATTTCAAAAACCTCTACTCTCATAGGTTCGATAACACAGAGAAATGAACAGATTCCTAGAAACATATGAACCACCAAAGCTGGATCAAAAAGATGTAAAACTGCTGAATAACCCAATTTCTATTAATGAAATTGAAAATGTAATTAAGTCCTTAATAACAAAGAAGAGCCCAGATCCAGACAGATTAACTGCAGAATTCTACAAGAAATACAAGGAAGACTTAATGCCAACACTCCTCAAACTGTTCAATGAAATCGAAAGGGAAGCAGTTCTCCCTAAGTCACTCCTGGAAGCAAATATTACTCTAGTACCAAAACCTGAGAAAGACCCAATCTGGAGATTCCTCAAAAAGCTGGGGTTGGAGGTCCCATTTGACCTAGCTATTCCACTCCTAGGCATATTCCCAGAACTGAAAACATCATACCACAGTGATATATGTACACCCATGTTTACAGCAACACAATTTGTAATAGCCAGATCTTGGAAACAACCTAAGTGCCCATCAACTGAGGCATGGATAAAAAAACTGTGGTACTTTTATACAATGGAATACTACTCAGCTATAAAGAATTATCACATTGAGATATTTAAAAATAAATGGATACAACTTGAGACAATACTTATAAGTGAAATAAATCAAACTCACAGGTATAAATACCGCATAGTCTCCCTAGTGTAAGAAAAGGTAAGAGTACATAAGATTCTATGGTAATCATGGATCCCCATTATATTGCTTTGAAGACTTGTAATGTTTTCATTCATTGGTTGGAATGGTTTTATTCTGTTTTATTTGACCTTATTATGTGTGATGGTATGAACAGCTACTTTGAAGAAAACAAGACATTATGGCAGCCATTGCTGATTCAGTATCATCTGGCTTTGAAGTCCTATCATGCTTTTGTTCTTCTATTACCATTGGTTGTATCATGTTATGTCTTACTGGGTTTTAATATGTGTAATAATATAAATAAAATTTTTCATGGAAAATAAGATATTATAGTAGCAATTGTTCATTTTTTGTTATTTGGTTCAAAATGCCTTGTAACAGTTTCATTCTCTTGAATGCTTTTATTCTATTTTGCTATGTTTGATATTATTGTTTGTGAAGCTATGCTCAACTGTTTCAAAGAAAGAGATATTACGGTAGGTACTGTTGATATCCAATTATTTTGTTGTGAAGTGCTGTGTTGCTTGTATTGTTCTGTTCTGATCTGCGTTGTTCTATCCTCTTGTTTTATTTTCTGTAAAAAAAATCCAACAATATGCTGCATACAAAACCACATTTGATTAAAAAAGAAATTGATAAGCTGAAAATCAAAGAATGGACAACACTCCATGTGTAAGGAATTCAGAAAAAAACTGGGGTAGCTTTTATATTTGCAGACAAATTGAATTTAAAGCCAGGATGGTTAAGAGAGACAAAGAAGATCACTACATTCTTGCAAAGGGGACAATTAAGAGGAAGAGATAACTATCATAAATACATATATACCAAATACCAGTGCATCCAACTATATAAAACAAATATTAATGGACATGAAAAATCAAATATGCACTAAACAATAGTAATGTGAGACATCAAATCTTACTGTCACAAATAGACAAAAAATAATCAACAAAGAAATATTAAAAGTAAACCAAACTTTTGAACAAACTGAATTAGTAGATGTTTACAAAGTATTTCACTCTACAATGTCAGGGGTTTTTTTTTGTACTGGGAATCAAACTAAGGACCTTAGGCTTGCCAGGCAGGTGCTGCACCACTGAGCTATATCCCTAGCCCCACTTCACAATATCAGAGTACACTTTCTTCTTATGCACATTTCATTCTCTAAAATAGACCACATTGTAAGCTCAGAGAACATGTTAAATTCAGAGGAAATGAAATTATTCCATGCATATTATGAGACCATAGTTGTATGAAATTGGAAATCAATGGCAAAAGAAACTACAAAAATTTTATAAACAAATGGAAATTAAATGATATGCTCCTGAACAACCAATGGAGCACAGATGAAAATAAAGAAAAAATTAGACAGTTTCTACAGTCAAATTATAAGGCCAATATAGCATACTGGAACTCATGGGATGCAATGAAAGCAGTCCTGCTAAGGAAATTTATGGTGGTGAATTTCCATATTAGAAAAACAGAGAAAGCTCAAATAAACAACATTATATTAAACCTCAAGCTTCTATAAAAAGAAGAGCAAGACCCAAAGCTCATAAGAACGTGAAAATTATAAAGATCAGAGCAGAAATTAATGCAATTGACACTAAGAAAACAATACAATGAACCAAAGAATTAGTTCTTTGAGAGAATTAAATAGATAAACTCTTAGTGAACCTTATCAAAAAAAAAGAGACTCAAATCCATGCAATTAGGAATGAAAAGGGTAAAATCACAAAGGGGCCTGCAGAAATTCAGAAGATCATCTATACCTACTTTGAGAACTTGTATTCTAATAAGATTGAAAACACAGAAGAAATGGACAGATATATGTAAATTCTCAAAGCTGAATCAGAAAGACATAAAAACACTAAATACATCAATATCAATCAATGAAATTGAAGATCTAATTAAAAACCTATCAACAAAGAAAAGTCCAGGCCCTGACAGGTTCACTACTGAATTCTGCAAGAAATTTAGAGAAGACCTAATACTACTACTTCTCAAATTCTTTAATGAAAGAGAAAGAGAAACGATTCTCCCAAATCCATTCCTGGAAGCAAGTATTACTGATTGCCAATACCAGAGAAGGATCCTACTTAGAGAGAACCATAGGCCATTCTCCCTAATGAACACAGACACAAAAATCCTCCATAAGATAAAGGCAAACAGAATGCAGCAAATCATCAAGAAGATTATATACCATGACTAAGTATGATTCATTCCAGAGATGCAAGGATGGTTCAACATATATAAATTAATAAATGTGATACACAATATTAACAGAGCTAAGGATAAAAACCATATGATCATCTCAATAAATGCAGAGAAGGCATTTAACAAAGTCCAACATGTATTTATGATAAAAACTCTACAGAAAAGTGGAATACATCATCTTTATCTCACCTGATAAAAGCTATTTATGATAAATCAACAGTCAAAATCATGTCAAATGGACAAAACCTGAAAGTTTTCACTCTAAAACCAGGAACAAGACAAAGATGCCCATTGTCACCACTGTTATTGAACATAGTTCTGGAACCAGTAGCCAGAGCAATTAGACAAGAGGATGAAATAAAAGGAATAAGCACATGAAAGGAAGAAATTAAATTACCATTATTTGAAGATGACATGATACCCTACATAGCAGCACACCAAAACATCAAAAGACTTCTAGATTTAATAACTAAATTCAGTAACCTAGCTGGATACAAAGTCAACACTCAAAAATCAATAGCTTTCCTATACATGAATAACAAACTCTGAGAGAGAAATTAGGGAAACAACACCTTTCAAAATAGCATAAAAAAGAGAAATACCTAGGAGTCAATCTAATGAAGGAAGTAAAAGACCTCTACATTGAAAGTTATAGTATTCTGGAAAATGAGATTGAAGAGGATATCAGAAAATGGAACGATATCCCTTGTTCTTGGGTGGGAAGAATCAATATAGTGAAAATGGCCATACTCCCAAAATTGTTATATAGATTTATGCAACATGGATTAAAATACCAACAGTATGTCTCATAGAAGTCAAGAAAATTATCCTAAAATTCATTTGGAACCAGAAGAGACCTAGAATAGCAAAGGCAATCCTGGGCAACAAAGGCAAGGCATGGGCATCACAACCACTGACTTGAAATTACACCGGAGGAGGAGCTAAAGAAGGCCCATCAGTGAGCAACAAAATACAGAGCCTCCCAGGGAGAAACAACTCATATGTCAGAATAAAACATCTTGGAGAGATCCAGATAGAGGGAGATGGATCTTCTTGACACTGGAAGAAATTAAAATGAAAAAAGCTCATCAAACATGCAGTCTCGGGGCTACAATTGGAACAGCTAAAATTAGCAGACACAGTGCTTTCACTGCAACCTGCTGAACCATCTGAACTTGTGCTGGCCACGCCCCACCCTGACTCACAGAGCCACCTGGACTCGTTCCTGCCACAACTCACAGGAGCCACAGCTATGCTGAAGTCAGGGGTTGGTGAGCCCAACAGAGAACGGAGCCAGTGAAGGGACCTGCATTAATCCATGGTCAGTGCTGGCAATAAGACCCCCCCATGGGAAGGGTGTGACCAAATGGGCAACATGTTGGAATCAGGCAGGAGGAACCTGAACTAGGAACAACAGTGACTTCAGTTGGTTGCTCCCTCCCCAGAGCAGATTTCATGGGATTTGCTTGGCCTGGGTCACACTCCTGGCTGGGGCCCAATAAGCTGTCCCAAACTGATTCCCTATGCCTAGCACACACTAACCTGGTGAAGGCCCTGAAGTTTGACTGGCCTGGTGGGGAGGGGCCAGCATTCGCATCCCCTGCTTACACCTCAGTGACAAGAGCAAATAGGAGAGGGCAGAAATCCCTCACCAGCATGCTTCAGAAGAACCATACCAACAAGGAAAGGAGCTGAGACCTCCACTATACACCTGTATGGAAGACACTAAAAATATGACAAGAGAGAGAAACAAGAAAAAAAACCCAGCCCAAAACCCTGAGAACACTGATCCAGGAGAGGGAAAAACAAAAGACTGAGGGCAGCAAACATGCAACATCAGACATAGCTTCAATAGACATTAAGAGATATCTTTGGGACCTTGTAGATGAGCTCAAAACTGAAATATTAAATCAGATAAAACAAGATATAAGTAGATTAATAAAAGATATGCTAAGCACCTTTCAAGAAGACACAGACAGAAGAAGGGAGGAACACAAAAAAGGGAGAAAAACATTTGATAAAGAATATAAAGAAAATCTAGAACATATGAAGCAGACTCAAAGAGATTACCAGGAAATTAAAAACTCCATTGAAAGCTGGTAAAACTGCTTAAAAGAAACTAAGGATAGACTATCAAAACTTGAAGACAGATTTTCAGTGTGTTATCATGAAAGGAAAGATCTCTTAAAAATAATAAGGAAACAGGCAGCAACAATACAAAGGCTAGAAGATGATAGGAGAATCTATAATTTAAGAACAAGAAACATGAATGAAGAAGTGGGAATAAAAACAGGCAAATTACAAAGGCTATTCTGGAAATAATTTAGGAAAACTTCCCAAGCATGGGACAAGAAAATGATATTTGGTTATGTGAGGCTTACAGAACTCCAGCCACCTACAACAAAAACAGAGCTACACCCAGACATATAATAATCAATATCCCAGAAATTCAATATAAAAACAGAATATTAAAAGCTATCGGAGAAAAGAAACAGATTACCTATAAAGGAAAGCCCATCAGGATCACGGCTGACTTCTTGACACAGACCATCAGATCAAGAAGAGCTTGGAGCAAAGTATTCCAAGCCCTGAAAGAAAATAACCTCCATCCCAGACTGATGTACCCTGCAAAACTGTCACTAGAAATTAATGGAGAAGCAAGATGCTTCCATGACAAAGAAGAACTGGGGGAATTTGTGACCACCAATCCAACCCTACAGAGAATACTGAAGGACATTCTAGAGAGAGAGAGAAAAAAATACCAGGATTTTAGGAACAGTGGCAGAAAGGCCTCAATGAGTGGGGCAGGCAGTAGAAGGAAGGAGAAAACTAAACAAACAAAGGCAGAAAAACAGCATAGCAGAAATGAGGCAGAGAAGGTTGGCTATAATCTCTAACATAGATGGCCTTGATACACTAAAAAAAAAAGACAGGCAGAATAGGTCAGGAGGTAGGGTCCAGTGAGGTACTCTGTGCAGGAACTATAATCAACCTGAGAGAGGTTTATGGACCAAAAATCAAATATGAGAAAACAATGCTCTATGTGACAGTTAGCCAGAGAGAAATAGGAACAACTCAACCACCACCTGCAGATAGGTTGGAAAGACAGAATACTTAAGTGCAGCAGAGAACAACTCAGCTATAACAAAGGAAAACCTTGAGGCTTTTGTAGGTAAAGGAATACAACTTGAGATCAAGTTTAGGAGTGAGATGGTTCGGAACCACTTAGGTAAAAAGCAGGTGGCCCCCCAGTCTAAAAACTGAGGGAATTGGTGGGACCCAAAATGTGCAGTGCACCCTCTGGGAGTGAAAGGGGAGGAATAGTCTAAAAAAAAGAAGGCAGACGATATTGATAATAGCATATCAGGATTTAAAATGCACATTACTCACACCACTCTGTTTAGATGGATTATATTCTGTTCCAGTTTGTCTACTTGTACTAGATTTGAGAGCATAGATAGTTATCCCCAAAATAGCAGGATATAGTATGGTAATCATCCTTAATTTCCTATTAACCTGAAGCTGTGTATAATTTACACTGTTTTACCATGACTGATCTTAATTGAATCTGGTTTGTTAGATTGCTGTTTTGTATTGATAGATTTTATTCAAAGCTGTTATGATTGATAGCATCAAGTCTGAGAGTATAGGCAACTACACTGAAGATGACAAGGTTCACTAGAATATCCACTCTGGTTTGATTATTACCTGCCTTTGAAGTTTTATACTATCTACAATGTTTTATTTTTACTAATATTGTTATGTACTGCTATATTCAATTATACTGCTATATTCAATTATGCCTGATGATATAGACAATTCACTTGAAGATAATAAGAGACAACACAGTAACCATTGTAGATCAACTTGTACTGTAGTTTTATACAATCTTTTGGTTTCATGTTTTTATAGGAATTTGTTTTGTTTTATCTTGCTATGTTTTGTTTTTCCCTCTAATACATAAAGGATAGAAATACATGTAGAGACTCATGCATGCATAGCCGTTTACAGTCTCACTGTTTGAATATTTACTTTGTATGCTTTAATTTTGTAACGTGAACAACTGTTTCTAGGAGCACAATATGTTATCAACTAGTGATTTTTTATTGTTTATCTTTTTTTTTAAATTCTGTATTATTTCTAGTGAGACCCTGTCTCAAAAAGACAAAAACAAAACAAAACAAAACACTAAATCTGCTGGAAGAGTGGAGAGAACCCACAGTGTGGGAAAAAATTTTTGTCAGCTGTTCCTCAAATAAAGGATTACTATCTAAAATATATATATATATATATATATATATATATATATATATATATATATATATAAAGTTAGACCCCCCAAATTAAAGACCCAATCCAAAAATGGGCATCTGAGATGAATACATACTTCTCAGATGAAAAATACAAACAGCAAATAAATATATGAAAAAATGCTCAGTGTCACAAGTCATTTGAGAGATGTAAATTAAAATAACACTGAGATTCCATTTCACCCCAGATAGAAGAGCTACCACCAAAAAATCAACCAATAAGAAATGCTGGTGGGCTGTGGGAGAAAAGACCCTTCTCCACTGTTGGTGGAAGTGTAGACTGGTGCAACCACTGTTGAAATCAGTGTCGAAATTCCTCAAAAAACAAGGACTAATGGTTCCATATTATCTAGTTATTCCCCTTCTTGGTGTCTTCCTACAAGAATTAAAAGATCATACCACAGTGATATATGCACACCCATGCTTATAGTGGCACAGCATGTAATAGCTAAATTTTGGAAATAGTCCAAATGTCCATTGACTGATGAACCAATGTAGAAGATGGGCTTTTTTTCTATAATGAAGTACTAGTCTGACATAAAGAAGGATAGGCTTGAGACATATTTAGCTAAATGGAGCACTTTGAAATCATTAAATGAAATATATCAACACAGATATTCAAATATCGCTTTCTCTGGTGTGAGAAACCAAAAGTATAAATAAGGACCAAAATATATTACAGATATTGGGAAATGAAAAGAAAATATTCAACTGAGCAGGAGAATGAGGCAGGTGGGAGGGGGAAAGGAAGAGACAAAGAAAAAAAAGGAAACAATAGAAGGAAAAAAGCTTTTGTAAATAAAAAAGGAAAGAGTGTTGAGAGAAGCGGAAAGGGAAAAGAGAAGTAAGATATATCTTACTGCCCCGCGCCAGAGAATTCTGATGAATGTGATCATTATGTATATCTAAAATGTACAGCAAATGTAGCTTGTAAAAAATAATTATAAAAAAGAAACAGCAAAGCAAAAACACTGGATTCTGAGGAGCAGCTCGGTCTGTGCCTGCCTCGCTGTGCCCCTCTCAGAACCCACCTTGCCCGTGGATGAGGACCAGCGGGGTCTGTGCTGTGGACTCCCGGAAGGCGTCCTTCAGGTTGCCTCTGCCTGTGTGAAGATATTCACTTCCCATTTTTTCAGTTACAAAAGTTCTCACTGATTTCTTTAAACTTTCTGGTCTGAGAATTTTTATCTGAAAAAGAAAACAGGAAGACAAGGTAAATTTAAAAGGGGACCATACCCATGGTAGAATGAAATAGGGCCCACGTGGCCTCCAGCCAGAGCTCTACCCCTTTGGTTTCCTTGTGCTCTGCCCGCAGCATCTGGAGCGGGAGACCCCGTGGTGCGGAGCAGCTGTGCCGCCACCTGCGCGCTGAGCAAGCCCAGGTGCCACCTAAGGCAGGTTTGAGGGAGCCGCCCACGGGCGAAGACCCGGGCGGCCACAGTGCGTGTGTCCCAGAGAGGCTCGGGGCTCTGGGTCACGGTGCGGCCCCCAGGTGCTGTTTCTTCACCGGGTGACCGTGGGCCTGGGCGGGTGCGCCAGGCCTAATCCGCAGTGCCATTTTTACAAGTCGAAAACAACCGCATGTTCACGGTTCACACAATGTTTTAATCATTAACGTAGAATTCTTTCATGCTATGTTCGGAAAAATAATCCTAAATTTTATTTTAATTAAAGCAATACATATTTTAAAGACAAAAACAGGCAGCAAATGATGAGTGAGGTCTAATAACAGCGTTTATGCAGCTCCTGCCGCAGCGAGGCGGATTCTGAATTAGAATTGCGAAGCGCCCATAGTGTTCGCGGGTCCACCGGGGCGGCAGGGGCGCCGTCTGCCCCGCACCGCGTCGCTGGCCCCTCACCTATCCGACCCGTCGGGCTCCGATACATTTTTCCATTGTCGGGATTTTCGGCCTTGAGGACTGTTCTTTTCGGAGGCACGAGAAGATAGAGAAATGCAGTCTGTGGAAGGCAATTCCACCTGCTCTTTTCACAAGCCTCCGAAGTGTCCGCGTCTCCTCCCAGTTGCCACCGCCCAGCGTTTCTGCGCCACAGGCTCCGCGGTGCAGGCGCCCGAGACACCGCGCTGAGCCTGGCAGCTCCCAGGCCTCCCCCGCTCCAGGCCAGGCCTCGCATTCTCATCGCACCGCCCTGGCTGGAGCATCACGCCTGCCGACTTGCGGTTTGGGAAAGAGGATCACTGCTCCCACAGTTTCTGTTCACAAAGCAAAATCACCAAGAGCTCGTTGCGGGAGGCAAAGTAGCATGCGACCGAAACACTAGGTAATTTTGACACCGCAGTAAGTTATACTTGCCACATAACATTCAACAACACAAAAAGATGTGATTGAGAAAGTGAAGGTTTTCAGACGCTACTGCGTTTCTTGGGGTTCCTTGCAGATACTCCCTGTACAAAACAAAACCGCCCTATTCAGCCTCCTCTTTTCTGTAAGTGCAAGTCTGCTTTGAAGACTGTTAAGCATTTTGCATTTGTCAACATAGCTTAAATACATTTCTTGCCAAGACTATGCCAGTCGGTATGTGAAAGTATCGACCTGTCTACAGTGGCCAGGTTGGTAACAAATCAGGGAAGTGTCTCAGGTAGAAAGGAATCGTCCTCCATGGGAAAAGTAAAGGCGCAAGTGTGACGTTAGGTGGCAGCGGGACGTCAGCCTCCAAGCCGGGACTGTGGTCACAGACTCAGCGTTAGCTCCTGGAGGCTGTGGGTGCGTGGCGCTTTATCTTCTAATTTTCCAAAAACGCCAGAAAACTGGGTTTTTATGGAGACTTTCTCAATATGATAATTTTGACCCCAAAATTAAACACTCAAACAAAAGCAAAATAAAACCTCAAAGATATACCGATGTTAACAGGTGAACTGTTCACAATAGCCAAAAAGTGTAAACATTTTAAAATTACAGGATTTCCATTTGGGACAATGGCAGAGGTCTGGAAATCAATGGGGGCTGATGTCTACTGATTATACTTAATGCTGTGGTACTGCACACATAGAAAGGTTTAAAAAGAAATATGAAGCTCATATGAAACAATGAGTGCATATATTATCCCAGTGGGGGGAAAAAAACAGAAAGTAGTTCACTTTAAAATGTAAGACTAAGCCGGACATGGTGGCTAATGCCTATAATCCCAGCACTCGGGAGGCTGAGGCAGAAGGACCTCTGCGAGTTTTAGACCAGCCTGGGTTACAAAATGAGCTCAAGGCCTGCTGGAATTGCCTAGAGACACTGTCTCAAAAAAGACAAAAAAAAAAAGATGTAAGAGTATACAGAATTTTAAAAACAGTGTATGGTACTTATTTTACTTATTTTTACTTAAGGACTTGGAAGTTGCTATGGACTGAGTATTGTGTCATCCAAAATTCCTAAATTGCATCGTAACCCACAAAGCAAGAGTGCTGAGGAAGAGGTGGGGGCTCAGGAAGTGATTAGGTCAGGAGGAAATGAGTTTGGTGCCCTTATGGAAAAGGTTCAAGGGAGCCTCTGTCCCTTCCAGGTGGGAATACAAAGCCAGAATAAGTCATCTGTGAGGCAGAGCACCCTTGATAGACAGAATTGTTTGTGCCTTGATACTGGACTCCCCAGCTTTCAGAACTAGGAGTGATACATTTCTATTGTTTGTGCATTACCTACCTAGTCTATAGTGTTTTGTCATAGCAGCTCAAATAGACTAAGATGGAAACCTTCTAAGAAAGAGTTTTACAGGTTCAAATTCATTTGTTTTATGGTAAATTGGACTTGAAAACTTGAAAAAATAAAACTGTAGGCCAACAAAAAAGTCTATAAGTCTATAACATTTTTGATGGGCACCTCTGGCCTGGGCACCTCTCCTTGAATGCAGAGCAATAGCTGCAACATTAGTTAAATCAAGTCGTATTTCCATATACTGAGACATACAGAGTGGGCTGTGCTATTCTGTTCTCCTTTCAATTGGCTCTAAGCAATGCAAATAAAGCTTGCCGAGGTACTGATATGCAATCCCAGAGGCTGACCTGGCAGTTTCTTGTTTCCTCATGTAGTACTGTCTGTAAAGGGTAGAGCACAGTGGGATGGAAGAAGAGCCACTCAGCTCCAGGGCTGTCAGCTGGGTACTACCTTCAAAGTAAGAGGCTATGACTCCACAGGGCACAAAAGTTTACATATCACAAACTAAAACACCCTAATTGAGTTCTCCCTGCATATTGCAAAGATACTTTTCTCCCTACCAGGCTAGCTGGTTCAATTTACTCACGTAGTTCCCCCCATCCTCACTGCCACTCATCTTTGAGCCACTCCCTTCTTCACAAGACGATAAATTCTGGGAGAGGCTTTGGATCAGGAGCTTTGATATCCTCACTTGGATTGGATTTAGGACCCTTGGCTGCTCCTTACTTTGCATATGTCTTAGTGTCTTTACTCTTGCTGTGGGTTGCATTGGAGGTGGTAGATTGGAATTAACTCACTAGACTTCCAATACCATTTCTATGAGACTACAGATTCAACTTTCTGGATTATGAAGTGGATTGGAAAAGGGATTACAATATATAATATTGGGATTTCAATATTTTGCAATATCTATAATGAGTTTTAAAGTGTTGAAAAAATAAAAGTCAAGGAGGATTATTGGTTGTCCAGGCTGCACTGATGCCTGAAGTCAAGAGAGGGAGAAAGTAAGGAGTTCTCCCCTCACTAAACTAGATGGCTAAGTGAAAGTCAAAAGCTTTTTCACAGTGGTAGAAAGACTTCTGGATGACTTTCTTGGGAATTCAGATACGGAAGCACAGACAGCAGAGCTGGCTCCTACAGGCAGGCCCATTCTAACCCTAACCCAGGGGCAGAGGTAGGATAGGAGAGGCTGGCAGCAAGCCTAACCCTGAGCCCCAGGGCAGACTGCTGGCCTCCCTAGAGCACCTGCACAGGTGGGTGCAGGCCACATGGACAAGTGTGGCAGGAACAGATAGAAAGTGCTGTGTGTGGGCCGAACGGATCTTGAAAGGGACTGAGCCCTGCACTCCTTCATCTCTCAAATCTGCCAAGTGTGTAAGAAAGTAAGCTGGAACTGCTAAGTCCACACACCATACTTAAAAATATGGCTTTCTTTACTTTTAAAGTCCTCTTCTACCCAGGAGATGGAGGCCAGGACTGTGGCTCTGCTAGGGTACGAAGGAAACATTGAGGGTGGCAAGTAAGGGCTTCCTGTAACACTAACACTCAGTAAAGTTTGACTTTCAGAGATTAATAATTTTGCTTATAAAATTCTAATTTGAAGGTGTTGGTTACTATAAAGTGCTTGAAACATTTACCTTTTTCTTTTTCTCATAGCACATCTTACCAAAATAAGTCTTTGAAATGGAGTCAGTTTCTCCCAGGGAAAATTTATAGGATTACACGCTTCTTCCTTTTCATTTAAAAGTTCACCTAGATGTGATTTAGAAAAAGAGAAATTAACAATCAAATACTCTACATCACTTGTGGTTGTCAAAATATACATTTTTGTTATAAAAGTATAAAGTTTTGTTTTTTAAAATACATAGTTGACTTTTAAGCTTTATTTCCATAAGATTTGAGGCACTTCCAACTCTCCTTCATACCTCAAAAAAGATTGCTCTGGAAGCAGAGTTAATGCCAACTTAGTTCATCTGAAGTGGCTGCTATGATATTGTGACAGAACAACACAAGACAGCCAGCACTTTACAACTAATCACTCACAGGGGACAGGGGACAATGACCCACCTAAAACAGATTCAGGAACGTCATGTACGGGTACCTCCTGCCCCTGCTGCTGGGTCCCAGTCCTGCGTAGTGGGGAGTTGTCCCAGCTTCACCTCCAACTCTCTGGGGTTGCAGTTAGCACCCCAGAGGTAGAGGTAGAGTTACCTACCTCACATTTCCACGGTCATTTCCCAAAGTCTGACTTTATTACACAAACACCTTTTTTGAATGTAGCTAATACTGACATGCTGATTTTTAAAAAATTCACATGAAAATCTAGTTATAAATGGATAAAGTTGGGGTTAACAGTAAAACGAAAAGATACTTTACAAAAAGGGTCAATAAAGAGATCCTTAAAATAAAAATTATTGATTATTATATTAAAATATGGATTACAGAGAGATTTGTGACAAACACAACAAAATAAAAATTAATCACCTAAGGAGAAGACCTTCTTAATTAGAATTGGAAACCAAGAAGCTATGAAAATAGTCATAGTTGACTAAACAAACATCCAACATTTGTATAGTACAGAAATCATAAACAAATCCAACAGACAATGAATAGAGTTAGAAAAATACTTAAAAAACCAAAACCAAAACCAAACCAAACCAATCAAACAAAAAATAAAAAAAACAAAAACCAAAATACTTAAGGACACAGAGATTTAATTACCTAAAACATTAATAGGATTCTTACAGACAATTGAAAAGGAGATAATCCAGTAGAAAAATGGATAAAGAATATGGATAGAAAAATCCAAATGGTCAAAAAAATTCCCCCCAAAGAACTTTAAACTTACTAGTAGTTAAATTAAAATTAAAATATTCAGAACTTTTCAGATTGGGATAAATTTTTCCTGTTGGAAAAAGGGCACTCATATTGCTTGCAAATCATGAATTATCATAATTGTTTAAAGAAATCAGCCTGGCCAGCAACTATTAATAGAAAAACGATTTACTGTCAACTGCCTACTCAACTTCTGGAGTCAAAATGGAGAAAAATATATAAGGAAACAAACTGGATTGTATCTTAATGAGCATAGTAGTGGCAGTGGCAGAGGAAATGCGAGGAGCGTAGAGTAGAAAAAGAAAAGGGAAGAGACAAAAATAGCAAGTCACTGAAAGTGAGGTTCATTTTCTAAAGAATTTTTAGAACACATATCTTTTGTTATATGGAATGAAGGGTCTGTATAGGTATGGTTGGGTTCAAGGTTCAAAACTAATGTGATATAAAGAGAGTACTGTGATATATTTAATCGCACTCCAATTCTGATATTCATGTTTCTCATCTGTAACAATGAAGTTCATAAAATCATTTCACAAGATTATTATGAAGAAGATTACATGGGATAAAATGTGCTTATGTTGTAATTATGTTCTTCAATGTTTTCAGCGAAAGGTAGTGAACGACCCCTCTCCCACACATACTTAAGTTAGATACAACACTGAATGGTTCCTTACTTTCCTTTAGTGGTTTCATGCTTTCTGATGGAGCAGTCTCTGAGCAGTGCTCATCAAAGAATACACAGCCTTGCTGTTCTTAAAGGCATCCCACTGTGGTGGGTTAGACAGAAGGGATTTACACAGCAGGGAGAAGGGCTCCAGTTGCCGGTTGATGTGCTGGCACTGCCTCCACGGCGACACTGACAGCCACTGAAGGTGCTGATTTTTTACATATTTCAAATATGTCTAATAGAAAAAGAAAAACAATCATATTATAAGAGCTTGATTCTTTACCTTTTAGTTACCTTTTTTTATTTAAAGAGAAAAAAAACAGGAAAAAGATAGAAATATTACAGAATTTCAAGAAAAGAAGATAAGCAGTAAGAAATCACTAGTTGATACATTACATATTGTTCTTTTAGAAATAGTTATTCAGGTTACAGAATTAAAGCACACAAAGTGGACACTAAAGCAGTGAGGGTACAAACAGATCTGTTCAACAATCCAACAAGAACCTAGAAATATGGTCATTAACCCCACACACCTAAACATACATGCAACTACATCTTTTATAGCGCTTCCTATTTCCTCTTTTTTTACAAGAGCAATTATACATTTTAAAAATTTTATTTAAAGAGAAGAGAAAAAAAAACAGAAAAAGGGTAGCAACAATACAGAATTCTAAAAGAAAGAAAGAAAAAAGAGAATGAGAAAAAGCCCCAGTAAGAAATCAGTAATTTATAAATTACGTACAGTCATCCTGGATGTAGTTGTTCAAGCTACAAAGTTAAAGGGTAATAGTAAATATTTAAACAGTCAGATTACAAACAGTTCTGCTCAACTTTTAGTTACTTTTTACAAAGGGGACAATTAGCAATATTTGTTGTTGAGAAAAGTACCATTTTGAATAAAACTAACATACAAAAGAATTATTTTTATTGTGGTAAAAAATTCACGTAGCATAAAACTTTTCTTAAAGCATTTTAAGTATGCAGGTCAGTAATAATGTATTTGTATTGTTGCAAAACATATCTCCAGAATTTTTTTCTGCAAATCTGAAACTCCATACCCTTTACACATTACACAACAACTTCCTTTTCCCATTCTTCCAAGATGCTGGTAGTTACCATTTTTCTCTGTTACTATGGATGGCATCTTATTTAGATACTGCATGTAAATGCTGTCATACAGTCAGTATTTGTATTTCTGTGACTTGCTTACATCACTTAGCATAAGGGCAACAGTGTGTTGGGGCATAGAGTTTCCTTCACTGTAAAAGCTAAGCAACATTTAATGGTACATTTATGCCATAGTCTGTTTATCCCTTCATCTATTGGTGGGCTTCTGGGTTGTATTTCCCTGTTGGCTGTTGTAAGGGGTGCTCTTCTGAGCGTGATGTACAAGTGTTTCTTCCAAGTTCTGCCTTAAGTTTTTTGATATATACCCAGAGCAGGATTGCTGCATCATATTGCAACTCCAATTTTAATTTTTTGAGGAGATCCATGCTGTTTTCCACAGTTGTAGTACCATTTTACAGTTTCACCAGGAGTGTGTGAAAGTTCCAGTTTCTCCACATCTTTGCCACATTATCATTAGTGTTACTGTCACAGTAATCATTCCCATAAGGTCTGAGGTAGCATCACAGTGTACTTTGCTCTACATTCCTCTAGTAGAAATGCTGGTAATCCAAACATCACATACTTGGATTTGTGTATCATCTTTGGAGAAATGTCTGAGTCCATTGTCCATTTTTAAATTATGTTACTTGATTTTTTTATTTCTGGGTTGTAGGGGACCTTTAAACATTCTTTATACTAATTCCTTATCAGATAGATAGTTTGGATATATTTTTCCCATTATGTAGGTTGTCTTTCACTTTGTTTTCCTGCCATGTGAAAAGTTTTGAAGTTTGATGTGGTCCTTTTTTCTGTTTTTATTTTTGTTTGTTATGATTTTTGTGTCATATCCCAGAACCTACCACTAAGTCCAATGTCATTTTCTGCTAAGAGATTTATAATTTTAGATCTTTAATCTATTTAGAGCTAATTTTTGTAATTGGTATAAGGCCCTACTTCATTCTTTTACATGTACCTATTCATTTTCTCATCATTTGTTGAAGAGAATCCTTTCTCCATTAAGTGGTCCTGGTACTTTATTGTTGAAGATCATTTGAACACATGTGAGGGATAATCTCTGGGATCTCTATTCTATTTGCTGACCTATTTGTCTTTATGCCAACACCACACCATTTTGATTATTGTAGCTTTGTAATGCATGTTAAAATGAGGAATTATAAGATGTCCACTTTGTTCTTTTTTAAGGAGGCTTTGGCTATCCAAAATCTCTTGTAATTACATATGAATTTTATTTTTTTATTTTAAAGGGAATAAAACAAAACAATAAAATGAAACAAAACAGTGAGAACCTGATACTGGACTTCAAAATTAAGACAGTAGGGCAGCTACCACAATTACTCTATTGCATATTGTTGTCCTCTAAATAGTTGCTCAGATCACTGACTTTTGGCCTGAAATTCAATCAAACAATATGAGCATTAGGTTGTGCCTTTACTTCAGTTGCCATCATGTCAGTCTAGGTTCCTCTGAATAAGCTTATGGGGTGTGGTGTGGTGGGGAGTTTTCACTGGCATTCTCATGGGGGGCACGGCTTCCATCCTGTTTCTCCCTCCACCCTGGGCCTCTGCATACATATGAATTTTAGATAAAAATTTCTATTTCTTTTATTTTAGAGCATATTAGTAATACAAAATGATGATGTTCATTTGGGAAACTGGTACATGTATTTAACAATGCTCAATTCCAGGTTCACTGTAGGAATTTTAGAGCATTCCTTCTCTTATTATTACATGGAAAAGTGAGGAGTATTGGTATTAGTACTTCTCTAAAGATCTGGTAAAATTCAGTAGTAAATACTTTGCTTCTTGGGATTTTCACAGTTAGTAATGTATTTGTTATTGCATCAATTTCATTGCCTATTATTGGTCTCTTTAGGTTTTAAAATATCTTCTTGGGGCTGGGGATTTAGCTCAGTGACATAAGCGCCTGCCTTGCAAGTGCATGGTCATGAGTTCAATCCCTAATACCAAACAAACAAAATATCTTCTTGTTTCAATTTTTGTAAGTAATATGTGCCTAGGAATTTATTCATTTCTTCTAGATCTCTGATTCACTGGAATATAGGTTTTCAAAATAATTTCTAATAACTCTCTGGGTTTCAACATTGTCTGTGGTAATTTTGCCTTTTTCAATTTTAATTTTATTAATGTGGCCTTCTCTTTGTTTTGTAAGTTTGGCTTAGGGATTATCAATCTTGTTTATCTTTTTAAAGAACCAACTTTTTGATTCATTGATCCTGTTATGCATTATTTTTTCATAGTCTCAATTCCATTACTTTCTGTGCTAATCTTCATTACTTTTTTCCTTCTAGCTTTGGATATGGTTCTGTTCTTTTTCTAGAATGCTGAGATAGACAATTATGTTATTCATTTGAAGTTACTCTTTTTTTTTAAAATACAGATACAGTTATAAACTTGTCATTTAGAACTGCTTTCATTGTTTCACTGATTCTGGTATGCTGTTTGCATTAATATTTGATTTTAGAAATTTTTAAGTTTTTTCCCAGATTTCTCTGTGCCCCACTGATTACTGAAAAGTACATTATTCAATCTCCATGTGTTTGTTAAGTTTTTGTGGTTTTCTTTGCTATTGAGTTTTATTCCACTGTGACCTGTAGCATGTATGAAATTGTTTCAATTATTTTGTATTTATTGAGACACTTTATGGTCTATTGGTCTATTTTGGCCTATGGACTATTTTGGCCTATTGGGATTTATGGTCTATGGCCTATTTTGGAGAAAGTTCTATGGCTGAAGTACATGTATTCTGTTGCTGTTGAATGAATGTAAATACCTGTTAAATTCTTCTGGTTTGCTGTGCAATGTAACTTTTATTTCTTTTTTTTCTTTTTTGGTACTGGGGATCAAACTCATGACCTCATGCTTGCCAGGCAGGCACTTACACCACTGAGCTAAATCCCTGGCCCCTATGTGCAATGTAACTCTTATGATTCATTTTTATTTTGTTTAGTTTACCTATCTATTTGTAAGAAAGGGTTTTGAAATTTCCCACCATGATTGTATTGGTGTATTTTCATCCTTTCATATTAAGTAGTGCTTGTGTTATGAAATGAGATGCATATATATTTATAATTTTTATCTGTTCTTGGTGAATTATTCCCCTTACCAAGATGAAGTAACTTTCTTTGTCTTTTCTGACAAACTTTGGTTTGACATCATCTTGTTGAGTATAAGCACAGTAAGTCCCAGACTTATGAACATTTGAGTTGAGAACTTTCACAGATACTAAAAGATCTTGCACTGTAAGATTTTTAGATGTTGTACTCAGATGCTGGAATCTGACAACATGGAGAAAGCCAGACAAAAAGAGAGGAATTCTCATGGCCCAGGAAGAAACTGAGGAAAAAGAAAAAGAAAAAAAAAAAGAAAGAAGAAGAAGCATGGATGGAGGGCTGGAGCTGGGCAAGCCCCAGTCACTGTACCAGCATGTCTTAGAGTCAGGTGACTCAAGATGGAGCTGAGATCGCGGCCCTGCTGAGAGTGGGGGTTGGTGATTTCCAGACCCTCGGCTGGAGGAGGCGCTGTGGTAGGGAAACAGCCAGTTGGGCTGCGTGAACTTTGGTGAGTGACAGGAACTGGATTTCTCAGAGCAGGAGGACTGGCTAGAGGACATTTTGGAGTTGGGCAGGGCCCACTTGAATCAAAACCTGAGGCAGTGTCACTGGAAGACTCTTGGTCCAAAGCAGATTGGTGGGATCTGCTTGGGCTGGGCCAGGCCCCTGGTTGAAACCCAATAGCCGGGGACAAGGCTGTTCTCAGCCAGTGGCATTCCCAGGGAATACACAAACTTGCTGAAGCATCCCCTGGTTGACTGACATAGGGGGAGGGGCTGGATCTCAGTGTGCACCTTGCAGATCCCCAGCAGACTGGGGGGCGGCACCTCCCTAGCAAGTGTGCTGCAGAAAAAACTGTAAGCAATATGAAAGGCCCAGAGACCTCCACCACCCACCCGTCTGAAGGGGGCCAGAAACATGACAAGACAGAGAAACAGCAAAAGGTCTCCAACCACGGAACCAGGAAAAGTGAGTCCAACAGAGGTAAATGCACAGGAGGTTGAGGGCAGCAAACCTGTAAATATCAGAGACAGCCTCATCAGAAATAAAGAAATACTTCCGTGACCTCGTCGACGAATTTAAATCTGAAATTCTAACTCAGGTGAAGCAAGATATAAGAAGACTAATAAAAGAAGTCCTGGGTAATCCTCAAGTAGACACAAATGAAAGAATAGAGGAACCCAGAGAACAGAGAGAAGCCTTTGATGAAGAATATAAACAAAACCTAGAATACATGAATCAGATCCAAAGAGAATATCAGGAAATTAAAACCTCCATTGAAAGTTGGCAAAACATTTTAACAGAAACTAAAAATAAACTTTCAAAACTTGAAGATAGATTTGCAACATATGATCATGAAAGGAAGGATCTCTTAAAAATAATAAGGAACCAAGAAGCAATGATACAAAAGCTAGAAGATGACAAGAGGATTTATAACCTAAGAATAAAATATGTGAATGAAGATGCAGTGATAAATACAAATGAAATACAAAGTCTATTCACAGAAATAATTAAGGAAAACTTCCCAAACATAGGTAACGGAAGTGAAGTTCAGATAAATGAGGCATACAGGACTCCAGCCAGCTGCAACCAAAACAGATCTATACCCAGACATATAATAATCAGGATCCCAGAAATGCATCACAAGAATAGAACATTAAAAGTGGTCAGAGAAAAGAAACAGATTACCCATAAAGGAAAACTCATCAAAATCACAGCAGACTTCTTGATGCAAACCATCAAATTAAGAACTTAGAGCAAAATATTCCAAGCCTTGAAAGAAAATAACCTCCAACCCAGAATGATGTACCCTGCAAAACTGTCTCTCAAAATTAATGGAGAGACAAAATATTTCCACGACAAAGAGGAACTGGGGGAGTTTGCGACCACAATCCAACCCTGCAAAGAATACTGGAGGACATTCTAGAGAGAGAGAAGAAAATCACCAGAATTCCAGGAACAATGGCAGAAAGGCCTCAAAGAAAGAGGCAGACAGTGGAATAAGAACAGTAAACAAACAACAATGACAGAAAAATAGCATAGCAGAGATAAGACAGAGAAGATTGGTTATATCACTGTTTTATCTTGACTGATTTTATTTGAATCTGGCATGCTTGAGTGTATCAAATCTGAGAGTAGAGGCAACTACTCTGAAGATGACAAGATTCAATAGGATACCCATTCTGCTTTGATTGTTAATTGTCTTTGAAGTCCTATAATGTCTCCAATGTTTAGATTTTATTAATAGTGTAATACAATGCTAAGTTTAATTATACTATGTTTGACAATATAGACAATTTTATTGAAAACAACAAGAGACATCATAGTAACTACCGTAGATCACCTAGTATTGTGGTTTTATATGTCCTTTTCATTTCATGTTTCTCTAGGAATTTGTATTGTTGACTTGTTTTGCTTTGTTTCTCCCTCTAATACAGAAAGGCTAGGTATAAGTGTAGAGACTTATACATGTGTAGAACTTCTAAGTAGTTTACGAGAATGAATCATAGTTATTGTAAAGAAAAAAGAGAGAGGAAAAGAAAGTATTCTAAAGGGTATAACTGCATGTATGTTTGAGTGTGTGGGATTGATAACCATGTTGCTAAAGTTTTTGTTGGATGGATGAACAAAACTGATTGCAATCTCACTGTTTGGATGTCCACTTTGTAGGCTTTACTTTTATAATTTGAACAACTACTTCTAAGAGGAAAATATGCAATTATCAACTAGTGATTTCTTACTGGTTACTATTTTTGTTTTTTTGTTTTGTTTTGTTTTTGAGATTTTGTATTATTTCTACCCTCTTTCTGTTTCAATTTTTTTTCTTTAAATAAAAAAAGAAATGTATATAAAAAAGATTTGTAGATGTTAACAAACCACGGAAGTACCTCATGTGTCTGCTGGACATCGTCCCAGTTGTGCTCTGTGTGCTTATTGTATAGTGTGATCCTAAGTACCCTGAGTAGTACAGCACTTAGTCAGAGACCAGGATGTCTGGAAGCAAGAGGAAAAGCAGTGGTGATGTGGAGGGAACTCTAGGAAGCACAAAGCACAAAGCAATAATCATAGAAACAAAAGTGAAAATCGAGAGATCAGATTGAGGTGACAAGATTGTAGATATTTCTCATTCTTATAACATGAGTTATTCAACCATTGGCACAATTCTAAAGAACAAGGACAAGACCATGGAACATGTGAAGATTTTTAAATGCTTTACCTTGTATATTTGTGTTAAAATGTATGAGTCACTTTGTTGGAATTACAGACAAATCTGACTTACAAACATTCTCCTCCAGCAGAACTCATTCTTAAATTGGGGATTTACTGTATAGCTCTCCTGCTTGTTTTCAGCCTCCAGCTGCTTGGAGTATCATTTTCCATCCGTTTGCTTTCAGTCTCTGCCTGTCTTTTAGGTAACATGTATCTCCTGCAGGCAGCAGATAGACGGTCTTATTTGATCCAATCTGTCAGTCTGCAGCTTTTAATCGAAGAGTTAACACCATTTATACTATGTCATTATTGAAAGATATACACTAATTCCTGTCATTTTGTTGTTTTTTCCAGTGTTTGAATCTATTTGTTTCTCATTCAACTACTCTTTCAGCGAGATTCAGTCTTTCCTTTGGCTTTGTGGTTGTTTTTGTCCCTATCATCTCTGTTAGGGTTCTTGTAAGTATTTTCTGCAATGATATCCTGGTAGTTACAAATTTATTTATTTATTTATTTCTCCTTTGAAGGAAAGTCTTTCAGGATATAATAATATGTTTGGCAGTTATCTTTCAGGGCTTGACAACTTCATTCTAAGCTCTCCTTTAAGGTTTCTTTTGAGAAATCTCTCATTCTGATGAGTTTTCAAATATAAGTAATTTGGTGCTTCTGTCTGTCAGCTTTTAATATTTTTCTTTGTTCTGAATTTCTGGCATTTTGACTATGATGTGTTGTGGGGAGATTCTTTTCTTGTCATTTCTATTTGGTATGCTAAGTACTTCCTTTAACTGATTATTCATCTCATTTTCCAAGTTTGGGGACATTTCTGTGAAATTTCAGTGAATGGATTTTTATTTTTTATTTTTTGCCTTTTTAAAAAATTTTATTTAAAGATAAAAAAGCAAAACAGTAAAAAGGGTAGAAATAATACAGAATTTCAAAAAAAAAGTAAACAGTAAGAAATCACCAGTTGATAAATTACATACTGTCCTCTTAGAAATAGTTGTTCAAGTTACAAAATTAAAACATACAAAGTGGACGTTCAAACAGTGAGGCTGCAAACAGTTCTGTTCAATGATCCAACAAAAACTTAGTAATATGGTTATCAATCCTACACACTTTGATAATCCTACACACACAGTGATAATCTTTTTCACTGTTACTTGCTTTCAAAACAAAGCAAAACAGTGATAACAATATTTGCCTTCAAAAAGATGGTAGAAGGAAATCCCCCCTATTTGCTGTATCGCATATGGTCAACCTCCCAAGAGATGCTCAGACTTCTGGCTCCCATTTGCTAATGGGGTGGGGGGAGATGGGACATTTGATACCCAGCCCACGTGTTGGTAGGCTCAGGGCTGCTTACCAGGGAGGAGAGCTGGTTGCTTGGTTTCCCAGAGCCCTAAGTTTCAACATGGCGTGGATCTCAGGAAATACTGGCTGGTTCTTCCCCTGGGGTGGGATTTTTATGTATTTATTATTTTTATTTTATGAAAAAAGTAAAAAAAAATTCATAACAAAATAATAGGATAATAACAATACTTACTACATTGAATATTGTTATCTTTAAAGTAGTTAATGGACAGAATTTTGAATGCCATTACTCTATATCTCAACACACTTTTTGAGGTCAATGATTCTGAAATTTGTTCTTTTAGAACTGTGTAGGAGGTTTTGCATAATCTTTTCACTGTTTCTTGCTTTCATTTTTACAGAGCATATATTCTAATTTATTTTCAGGTACTTTCTTCAACTAGAAGAAACTGTTGAGACAGACTTTCAACTGAAGCTTTTATTTCCAGGACTTCTGCTTGATTATTTTTCATAACCTCTTTTTTTCTGAAGTATTCTTTCATATCCTGTGTTGTCTTCCTTAATTCATTCATATGTTTATTTGTGTCTTTTTGAGCTCATTGATTATTTTGGTAATTGATGTGTTTATTTGATAATCTGTCTCTTCTTTGACCTTTCTAAGTATCAGTTTTTGAAAACTCTTTTGTTTGTAATTTTATCCATTTCATTATCTGTGGGATCTGCTTTTAGGTAGTTATGAATTTTTGTAGATATCTTGTTACCTTGTTTTCTCATGTTTCTTGTATTTTTGTGTTGAGTTTGTAGACCAGTCAGGATAGCAATCTCTACTACTATTGTGCAGAGACCTCTTTAGTAAGTAGCTTTCTCCCTGTGATATGTCCTTGCTTTTGAGTCTGATCTCTGAAAATACCCAGCCAACATTTTCAAAGTACTTGCTTCAGGCTCTACTACTGCATTGCAAAGAGAGATCAATTACCAGAAATAACATCTAAACCACTGCTGTTTCACGATATGCACGACCTCTGTTGACATTCCCCCAGCTGAGTTTGATCTTCAGCAAGCCATGAGTTATTTTTCCGAGTCTCAGAATTTTAGTTTTACTTTGTCACAGTCATAGTTTTCCAGAGCCCTAGGTACTTGAGCAAGTGTCCACTTCCTCACTGTAGCATAGTGGCAGTTATGTCCTGGCATTATAAAAAAGTGGGGTTTCTCTGGGACTGAGGAGAGTGAGTTAGGAAATGGTTTCCACCCCAATTTTGTTCAGGTCCATTTCCTGCCTATTCTAGTGGCCAAGGAGGCTTCTAAGCTGGGTTTCAATCTAGCCCTGTCTAAATCTAATTCCAGAGAAAAGATGTGAATTGTGGCTTCTGTCTCTGCTCACTTGTCTACACTCAGACCCCCTATCTGCCCAAGTCATGTCTGTTCAGTAGCAGAGGGTGTGTGTTTTTATTGTTGCACAGGCTGACCTACAATGCATTCATCATCAGAGTATACTGCTTTAGTTAATTCACTTGTCTTTCTGTATGTCAGTATCTCAGGGTTTGTTAGCTCTCTCAAGTTTGGTCCTGCATCTGCCCATGGCAGCCACCTTCTCACAGAGCCACCTACCTCTTGCTTCAGATGAATATGCTGCAGTGACTTGTGGGTATAGGCTGCCTCAGGCCACTGCCTTTTTGATTAGAAGAAGTGTGCTATTTCTAAGGGGAGCCCTTGGGATTTTGACAGAGATGGCACCAAGTCTGCATTGCTTTGACAGGATGGTCATCCTCTCAGAATTAAGTCTCCTATCAAGAACTTTGGATGTTTTTCCATTTATTTTTGTCTTCTTTGATTTTTTGGAAACTATTTTGTAGTTATCATTACACAAGTATTTTATTGGTTTATTGGTTAGGTTTGTTCTTTTTCATCTTATTGTAAATTGTTTTCTTAATTTCCTTTTAAAATTGTTTGTGTTAATGTATAGAAACTTAAGTGATCTGGGGTGTTATTTCTGTGTCTTGCAACTTTGATGAATTCATTTAGTTCTAACAGGTGTTTTTCTGTGGAATATTTAGTATTTTCTACATGCAGGATCATAGTATCTGTGAACAGATAATTTTACTTCCTTTCCAATTTGGATGACTTTTATTTCTTTTTCTTGGCCAATTGCTCTGGCTACAACCTCTAAGACTATGTTAAGTAGAAATGGTAAAAGCAGGCTTGCTTCCCTTGTTCCTGATTTAGAGAAAAACTTTTCAATTTTTCACTTTTAAGTGTGATGTTAGCTTTAGACTCTTCATAGATGATCTTAGTCATGTTAGGGTAATTCTATTCTTGGCTGTTGAATATTTTTATTATGAAAAGGTTTTGAGGTTTTTGTTTTGTTTTGCATTTTTTTGTCTTGTTTTTTGAGGCAAGTTCTTGCTATGTTAATCAGGCAGGCCTTGAACTCACTTTGTATCCCACACTGGCCTCAAACTTGCAGCAATCCTCCTGCCTCAGCCTCCCAAGTGCTGGGATTACAGGCATGTGCCACTATGCAAGGCTTAGGTTGTAAGTTTTGTTGAACACTTTTTCTGCATCAATTTAGATGGTCATGTGGTTTGCATCCTTTGTTCTGTTAGTATGGTGTTTTACATCTATTGCTTTTGTATATTCAACCATTCTTACATTCCATGAACAAATTCCACTTGCCTATGGTATGTAACCCTTTTCATATGCTGCCAGATTTGGTTCAACAGTGATATTTATCAGGAATATTGGTCTACAATTTTCTTGTGTCTTTGTCTAGTTTTGACTTCAGGCAAATTCTGGCCTCACAAAGTGGATTAGGGAATATTCTACTCCTCCTATGTTTCATGGGAAGAGTTTCAGAGGAATTTGTGTTAATTATTTTAAGTGTTTAAAGTTCTCTAGTGAAATGACCTGGTCACAGACTTTTCTTTTTTAGTCAGTTTTTGTTTACTGATCCCAATGCCTTACTTTCTATTGGCCTGTTCAGATTTCCTATTTCTTCACGATTTAGTCTTGATAGATTATATGTTTCAGGAACTCATACATTCTTTCTTGGTTATTCAATTTATTGGCATAATTATAGATAGTCTTATAGTTTTTAAAAATTTCTGTAGCATTTGTGTTAATGTCTCTAGTCTAATTTCTTGGTTTCAATTAGTTTTGCTGTCTCTCTTTTCTCTTAATTGATCTAAAGGTTTGCATATTTCTTGACTTTTTCAACATTGAAACTCTGTGTTTTACTGTTTCCTACTACTTATTTATTCTGTATTTTATTATTTCATTACTCTTTATTATTTGTTTCTTTCTGCTACGTTTGGATTTAGTTTGTTGTTTCTGTGCTTTGTTGAACTGTAAAATTGCATTGCTGAATTGAGATCTTTCTTTCTAAAAATACACATTTATGATTATAAATTTCTTTCTACATTTTCTTTCTCTGAATCCCATAAGTTTTGATATGTTGTGTTTTCATTTTCATTTGTCGCTAAGTACTTTCTGATTTACTAATTTACTTTCTTCTTTGATCCATTGGTTGAGTGTGTTGTTTATTTTTTCTTTTTCTTTCTTTTAACTTTGTAATTTTATTTTAAAGAAAATAAAGCCAAGAAAAATAAAACAGAAGAAAACCAATCAAAACAAAACAGTATAAATGATGCAGGATTTCAAAACAAGATAATAGAAAATCAACAATGGCTACCGTAATGCCTCTTGTTATCTTCAAAATAGCTGCCATTCATCAGACACAGTAAAATCATCAAAAGAGAAAAGAATAGAACCAATAAAAACAAAATAATGAATGCAATACAGGACTTCAAAACAAGACAATAGTAAATCCAAAATGGCTACCATAATACATCTTGTTATCTTTGAAATAGCTGCCCATACCATCAGATATGATAAAATCAAACAAGACAAAACAATAAAACCAAACCAAACCAAACCAAACAATGAAACTAGTACATGACTTGAAAATAAGATAATAAGGAATTAACAATGGCCACCACCTTCAGAAGGAGATCACCCATAGATGCTATATTGCATATTGTTATCCTATAAATAGATGATCAGACTACTAGCTTTAGGCCTGAAAAGTCAGTGAAACACTAAACACTGTAAGAATTAACTTATATTTACTTTAATAGCTATAATCTCAGCCTGTATTATTCCAGATCAGTTGTTTGCTTGCTAGAATGGAGGAACCTTGCATCTTCTTGTCTCCCAGCTGGCATGCCAGAAGGGCCTGGCATCTGGTTCTCTTCCCCATGGCCCCCACGTGGCACTGACTCACAGGAAGGGGCTGGTATCTGGTGAATGGTGACAACTCACAGGAAGGGGCTGGTATCTGGTTCTCCTCCCTGCGGCCTGTGACTGTGTTGTTTAATTTCTACATTTTCGGGAATTTTCCACCTTTCTTCCCAGTACTATTAGTAGTTTCATCCATTGTATTTGAAAAAGATGTTTGGTATGATCACATCTTGGAGACTTATTTTGTGGCCCAAAGTGATTCTCATGGAAAATATTCACATGGACTTGAGAAGGGGTGCATTCTGCGGTTACTGGGCAGATCACTGTGACTCTGCCTGTTTGACCCAATTGATCATTATGTTGTTCAAGTCTCCTTTTCTTTATTAACCTTATATGTGATTCTTCTATCAGTTATTTAAAAGCTGCATATTAAAATCTCCTCTATTATTACTGTGCTGCTACTTTTCCCTTCAATTCTGTCAAAGTTTGCTTTGGACATTTAGAAGTCTGGTGCAAAAACACTTATTACTCATATTTTCTTGATAAGTTGATGCTTTTTATCTTCATACAATTTCTTTTATATCATGTAATAGTTTTTATTTCAGGTATAAAATTGGAGTTAATTTTCTGAAGTTAATTTTCACTTCTCATTCTCTTTGGCTACCAGCTGCATGGAATATCTTTTTTCATTGTTTCACTTTATGCCTATGTGTTTCCTTAGCTCTAAAGTAAGTTTTTTATAGACAGCACATCCTGTTTCTTTTTTTATTTTGTTCATCCAATGAATCTATGTTTTTTTACTTGGAATTTAAATATATTTACACTTAATTAATTAATGATAATTACTCACAAGGAGAACTCACTATTTCTGTTTTATTGTTTTCTTTATATTTACATTTTACTACACCTTTTTATTTTTTTGTAATAATATTTAAATTCCCTTCTTGTTTCCTTTTGTATGTAAGTTACAGGCATTTCTTTGTAGTTACCATTGCATAAAACACCTTAATTTTATGAGATTTTACAAATTTAGGACTCTATCTCCATATTTTACACTGTTGAGGACATAAGTTACATTTTTATAATATCACATAACCATAAATATAGGATTTTTTTGTTATTTAAATCATATGCAACCAAATTACAATAATACAGGTTAGTGTATTTGTCCCTGTAGTTACCTTTACTGAATAACCTTGTATTTTTGCAAAACTTCATGATGCTGTCTACTGTCCTTTTAAAACATTCAGCTCAAAATAGGTTTTTAAAGAATTTTTTTCTAAAGTTTTATTAGGTTATATGTTTGCAGTACATAATGTTCACATACCTCATAGAGAGTTGGTACATATAGATGATACATTGCAATTCTTTTTTATCCTCTTCCTCTCCTTTCCTTCTCTATCTCTTGATCCCCTTTCCACTGCAAAAATTTTGTATCCCTATTATCTATCTGTTATTTTGCTCTTCATTTGGATTGTCCATAAAAGAAAAACCATGCACTGTTTAGGCTTGTGTGTCTGGTTTATTTCATTCAAACTTACGGTCTCAAGGTGCATCCATTTTCTTGAAAATGACTCAAGATTACCCTTCTTTATGGCAGAGCATTCATTTGTTTTTGGACATAGAGGCTGTTTCCAAGATTTAGCTATTTTGAATTGTGTTATAATAAATATGGTATGCATAGGTCACTATAATATGATGTCTCCATTAACATATTTTATAGGGCAAGCCTAGTGGTAGTAAACATTTAAGTTTTTTTATCTGGGAAAACCTTAATTTCCCTTTCATTTTTTTTTTCTTTCTGGTACTGGGCATTGAACTCATGACCTTGCACTGCCAGGCAGGCATTTGTGCTGCTGAACTAAATCCCCTGACCTCCCTTTCATTTTTAAAGAATTGCCTTGCACAGGATTCTTGTTTTAGTCTTTTTCTTCAGTACTTTGAATATGCAACCTTCCTCCTTGTGGTCTACAGTCTCTCCTGAGAAATCTACTGATAATCACATAGAAATTCCTTTGCATACATAAATCATTTTTCTGTTCATAGTTGAATTTTGTTAACAGTGGTTACTGGCTCTCACATTGGTGCTTGATATTGACAGTTTTCCTTGGTTTTTCTAAAATATTCCAGAATCTATCTAAAATTTTTATTCTTGAGCTATTGTATGTTTTCTTTCTTTTGTAAGCAAAAGAATTATAATAAATCCATAAAATTATCCACTGAATAAGCAGTCTACTAGGTACCATGCTTTGACCTTTGTGAAAACAAGCAAAAATAAGAACAAGTGGAGCTATTAATATCTCTAGTATACTTCGTAGTAACTCTGTGATTGTGTTCTGACTTTCAGCTCTTCTCAGAGTACCCAAGTGCTCAATAAAGTCTAATCTAAACCTCCACTTCTCTCTGTGTGAGGTCAGATTTCCTACAAATTTCTTATTTGTGTGATTTAAAATGTACAAGATAGCACAAGAGTGCAAGTGTATTTAATGCTGCTTAAATGAATACTTACAAATTATTAAAATGGTAGACAAACCTATGTATATTTAATTACAACTAAAATATATTTTTAAATATATGACAGGAGTATTTAAAATGTTTTAATTCTTTTTTTGTTGTTGTTGTTCTAGGGATAGAACTCAAGACTTTGCATTTGCCAAGCAGGCACTTACACCGCTGAGCTAACCCCCTGGCAAAAGTTCTTAAGTGATCTTGCTTAAGCTTTTTTGGTAAACACACTTTTGTGGCTCAAATTTTCATAAAAAATTGAGGTCAATAATAGGTAGGAATGCTGTGGTTCAACTCTGATGATATTTCATATTCATGTTGTGTGTACATCCTTGGTAACATACAGACTCCCATTAGATATTTTGCTCTGCAGATTAGGACTTCTACAACTATACTTGTTCATGTGCTAAAAGGTTATGAGTGCTGGTTAACATTGTGAAGAATGGTGAGAAGCCAGACACTGTGGTTGGCTGTAAGTTACTGTTTTCACCAGTTATAACAGCAGTGACTTGGAGAACCTCAGGGATATTTCAGCATTTTTACACAGGAATATATTTTTAATGAGCTTCTACTACATTCAAAGGAGTTGCTTTTACTTACCATCAAGTCTTGGCTTGGAGAGAATATTTTCAATGTCTATCAGGATGCTGGAATACAGAAAGAGGTTCCACTCCTCCTCTGGTAGGAATCCAATGCCATCAGGTCTGAGGTTCCAATCAGTGTTATTTTGCATGATTGCAACACAAAGCCGGAAGGAGAAGCAGAGTTTATGTTGGTTGAATAGACTTGAAGAAACTACCTACAGAGAAAATACAAGTGTTAGACCAACCCAGCTAGCTTAAATATGCAGAGTTTGCATTAAAGAATGCCTCTTACCTTAAAAATATTTCTTGTCAGTGCATCTATTGCATTTTTAATATGCTCATCTAAGGCATTTTTCTCATTCTCCAGGTTAGGCACTTCTGAAATATTTTTAATTTCATTAACTTTTTTCAGAGACATCTTCTCATTTTTCAAGCCATGCTCTTGCCCTCTGTTTTTGGAAACTACTGATGACATGAAGACCTGATGAAACCAGCTCAGTGAGAATTGGTACATGTGGTCTACCCGGGCCAGACCAGCCACCAGGAAGTACAGCAGGGCGCCCCAGCTGGCAATGGGCAGGTACTTCTCTCGAGTAGCTTGGATTTCACTTTCTGCTTTCTCTGTTGCTTCAATGCATTTTGCAATTTCATTTGAAGTCATTTTGCATTTTCTTAAGGTATCTATAATTTCCTCATCATCTAACACGCATCCTAAAGACCAGTGGTGAACAAAGAGTGAATTTAAGTAAAGACTGCATGATACTGAATAGTCGTTTCCACATCCTGCCTCTGTATAAGAGTTTTTCCTGTGGGCTTCCTGTTGGTTTTGTGTTGGAGATGGGCTCCAAGGAAACAATCCTGTTTCTAAGAGATGAGATTAACGACTCAAAGGCTGCACTTCTGACTCTGACATATTCCCTGCATCACTTTCATTTTTGTGGATCCTATTTTTGTTACAGGCACATCACAAGTAACCAGGCCAACCTAGGGAATACATCTGCACCGTGACCATCAGACAGTGGGACATTAAAGTGATGTTTCTGGAGAGTAACAAACATACTATTACCTCATGGGGCAGGCTCTGGTATTTTGTACTCGATTTTGCTAAACAAAACTGATGATGTTCAGTGATAATGAATTTCTCAGCTAGTAACAGGTTGTAAGTCATCTTTTGAAGACACACACATTCATTCTAAATCTTTCATATTTTGAAGCAGCTCTTAAATTTCCACTAAAACCCTTCTATTTTACAGGGTAAACATTCTCTCATTTTCCTCATCTTCCTTTTGCTTATGGACTTTCAGAACCCTCACACAATCCTTGAAGCACACCTCTGGACAGACTTTAGTTGGGAAAAAGCCTTCTTAAAATGTGGTGCCCAAAGTCAAACACAGTGTTTTGGCTTGACATGACTACTGCCAGAAGTCCTGGGATCTGGGCAACTTGAGTCACAAAAAAAGTAAAATATTTCCATAGAGGCAATGACAAAGATCAGTTTTACTAAAACTTAGAAAGAAGGAGGAAAAATTTGTTTAGAATCAAGGAGGATTTATTTTTTTATCCTAGGGATCAAAACCAAGGCCTCCTAAACAGGAAGCACAGTATTACTGGTGAGCTATACCCACAGCCCAAGGAGACTTTATTTAGTTAGTTTTTTCAAGAAAATTGTTTTTTTTTATTAAAGTCACTATTAGTAAATAGTCTTTTAAAAATATCTTAAACTCTAATCCAAGGAAGAGTTAGGTATAAATACCAGAGCAGAGTAAAAGTGCAGAATCCTCTGATGTGCATCATATTTAGCAATCCTTCACTTGTTTCATTAAGCTCACTTTTTTGTCCAATTTATACAAAGCTAATAATGAACTATGATATTTGTTATACAATGGCCCATGATAAGAATGTGACTGTGTCTCTGGGCCCTCATGTGCATGTGATATAGGAGGTTCCCAGGGACAGCTACAGTCTCCTGAGAGGATCCAGATGGCTATCCATGTGACCACATGTCTTATCACCAAGTGTCTTGTGATCACATGTCCATGTGACCACCTGGCCATGTAGCCACGTGACCATGTGTCTTGTCATCACATATGTTGTGACCATGAGTCCATGTGACTACATGTGTCCATGTGACCATGTGTCTGGTCACTATGTGTCCATGTGACCAACTGTCCACCTGATCACGTGTCTTGTCACAAAGAGAAGTCATCTCATTCTTGTGCTATAAAGAAACTGGTTGTTGGGTACAAAGAACAGAAAAGCAACAAGGATCCTCCCAGGGCCAAGCCAGTGCCACTCCCCATGAGGTGAGTTGCAGATCACCAGCACAGACCTGGAAGGGTTTGGAACCATCAATCCCAGTGGCTGGATGCCTGCCCAGCCCCCTTGAGTCATTGGACTAGGCTCCAGAGGTTCCGTTGGCTTGAGTGAACTGCACCTAGCGACCTTCATTCAACCAGGGGAGCCAGGACCACGGAAGGGGGAACCAAGCTGGTGTGGCGCCACAAGGGAAAGCTTTGGAAAATTGCTGGAAACACAGAAATACAGGAAAATGACAAAACAAAAGACCAAAATGCAATCTCAAACTCCCAGCCCATCCCAAGAAATAGGAGCCATGTACATAGAAGAAAATACTACACTTAACACCTGAAATGTATGAAATGATATCAACTGAAATAAGCAAGTACAGGAAGCTATGAGGGAACTCAAATCAGAAATATTCTTCCAGGTAAAAGAAATGATAAAAGTAGTGAAAGAAATACTGAATGCATCCAACAAAGACACAGCTAAACAATTAGAGGAAGAAAGCAAAACGATAGAATCCCTGAGTGAACAATTTGAGAAACAAACAGAATGCATGAAGCAGATTCAAAGGGATATACAGGAAATCAAAAATTCTATTGAAAGTTGCAAAAACTGCCTCAACGAAAGTGAAGACAGAATCTCAGACCTCAAAGATAAGATTGCAGCTAGTGAACAGGAAAGATCTTCTAAAAATAACAAGAAATCAGGAAATAACAATTCAACAGCTGAAAAATGATGCAAAGAAAAACAGCATGAGATTAATAGGGAAAAATGAAAAAGAAGGGGACAACACAAATGATATCAAGAGGCTATTTACAGAAGTAATAGCTGAAAACTTCCCAAACATGAGTATAGAAACTGACATACATATTAGTGAAGCATATAGAACTCCAAATAGCCATAACCAAGACAAAACTACCCCCAGACATATAATAATCACCATCCCAGAAATCCAACATAAGAAGAGAATGTTAAAAGCTGTTAGAGAGAAGAGACAGGTCACCTATAAAGGAAAGCCTATCAGAATCACAGCAGACTTCTCAACACAAACAATGAAGTCAAGAAGAGCACGGAGTGAAATTTTTCAGATCCTAAAGGAAAATGACTTCCAATCCAGACTGATGGACCCTGCAAAACTGTCCTTCAAAATGGGTGGAGAAATAAGATACTTTCATGATGAAGAACAGCTGAAGAACTTCATGATCACCAAACCAACCCTACAAAGAATACTGAAAGACATTCTAGATATACATAGGAAAAATCCACTAAGCAAGACAGACAATTAAACAGAATGGAAAGCTAAGATACAACATCAGAAAGATAACATGTCAACAATAAACCAATATATGAGTTATAACTGTTAATGTAAATGGCCTCAATTCACCAATTAAAAGAAACAGACTGGAAGAATGGATTAAGAAACAACATCCAACCATATGCTGTCTACAAGAAACCCATCTAACCCAAAAGGAAACTCATAGACTGAAATTCAAAGGATGGAAAACAATACTCCATGCAACAGGAGCTCAAAAAAAAAAAAAAAAGCGAGGGTAGCTACTCAGTTTGCAGACCATGTGAACTTCAAACTAAGAATGGTCCAAAGAGATAAAGAAGGTCACTACATGCTAGTTAGGGGAAAACTGCAAGAGGAAGAGATAACAATCTTAAATATATATGCACCAAATTCCAGAGCACCCAACTATACAAAGCAAATATTAACAGAAATGAAAAATCAAATAGGCAATAACACAATTATAACAGGGGGCTTTAACACACCATTGACACAAAGGGACAGATCAACTAGACAGAAAATCAGCAAAGAAATAACAGAACTGAATCACACCTGTGAACAAATGGATTTGATAGATGTATACAGAGTGTTCCATCCAACAGCATCAGAATATACATTCTTCTCAGCAGTACATGGCACAGTCTCTAAAATAGACCATATACTAACCCACAGAACATATTTAAGTAAATGCAAAACAATTGAAATTGTTCCACACGTGTTATCAGATCATAGCACCATGAAACTCAAAATTAAAGATAAAAGTGACTGCAAAACCCCCACAAAAATGGAAATTATATAATACACTCTTGACCAATCAGTGGGTCACAGAGGAAATTAAAGAAGAAATTAAGCAATATCTATAAGCAAACGAAAATACAAATACAACTTACTGGAACCTGTGGGATGCAATGAAAGTGGTCCTCAGAGGAAAATTTATTGCACTAAGTTCCCACATTAGGAAAACAGAATGAACACAAATAAGCAACCTCATATTACACCTGAAACATCTAGAAAAAGAAGAGCAATCCAAGCCCAAAGCCAAAAGAAGGGAGGAAATTGTAAAGATCAGAGCAGAAATTAATGCAATAGAGACTAAGAAAACAATACAAAGAATCAATGAATCAGAGTTGGTTCTTTGAAAGAATAAATAAAATTGACAAGCCCCTAGCCAACCTAAATAAAAAAAACCTCAAATTCATACAATACAGAATAAAAAAGGAGAAATCACTACTGACCCTGTGGAAATACAGAAGATCATCAACAACTATTTCAAAAACCTCTACTCTCATAGGTTTGATAACACAGAAGAAATGGACAGATTCCTGGAAACATACAAACCACCAAACTTGGATCAAGAAGATGTAAAACTGCTGAATAACCCAATTTCTATTAATGAAATTGAAAATGTAATTAAAGTCCTTAACAACAAAGAAGAGCCCAGGCCCAGATGGATTCATTGCAGAGTTCTACAAGAAACACAAAGAAGACTTACTGCCAACACTCCTCAAACTCTTCAATGAAATTGAAAGGGAAGCAATTCTCCCTAAGTCATTCTTGGAAGCAAATATCACTCTAGTACCAAAACCTGAGAAAGACCCAACTAAAAAAGAGAACTACATGCCAATCTCCCTAATGAAGATAGAAGCAAAAATTCTCAATAAAATACTGGCAAGCAGGATGCAGAAAATCATCAAGAAGATTATACACCATGACCAAGTGGGATTCACCCCAGGCATGCAGGGATGGTTCAAGATATGTAAATCAATAAATGTAATCTACCATATCAATAGAGCCCAAAGCAAGAATCACATGATCATTTCTATAGATGCAGAAAAAGCTTTTGATAAGATCCAACACCCATTCATGATAAGAACCTTACAGAGAATTGGAATAGATGGTCTTTACCTCAATATGAGAAAGGCCATCTATGACAAACCAACAGCCCGTATCATATTAAATGGCTAAAAACTGAAAGCTTTTACCTTAAAATCAGGCACAAGACAAGGATGTCCATGATCACCACTCCTATTCAATATAGTACTGGAAATACTAGCCAGAGCAATTAGACAAGAGAGGAGAATAAAAGGAGTAAAGTCAGGGAAAGAAGAAGTTAAATTATCATTATTTGCAGATGACATAATACTCTACATAGAAGACCCCCAAACTTCCATTGAAAGTCTCCTAGATATAATAAATAAATTCAGCAAAGCAGCTGGATACAAAGTCAATACTCAAAAATCAATAGCATTCTTGTACACTAACAACAATATCACAGAGGGAGAAATAAGAGAAGCCACACCCTTCACACTAGCATCCAAAAAACTGAAATATTTAGGAATTAATCCAACAAAAGATGTAAAAGAGTTGTACAGGGAAAATTATAATACCCTGAAAAAAGAAATTGAAGAGGATCTCAGTAAATGGAAAGACATCCCTTGTTCATGGATAGGAAGAATAAATATTGTGAAAATGGCCATTCTCCCAAAACTGTTATATACATTCAATGCAATCCCAATGAAAATACCACTAGCATACCTCATAGATCTAGAGAAATCACTTCTAAAATTCATCTGGAACCAGAAGAGACCTAGAATAGCAAAGGCAATTCTAAGCAGCAAAGCCAAGGCAGGAGACATCACAATCCCTGACTTGAAGTTATACTACAAAGCTACTGTAATAAACTCAACGTGGTACTGGAATAAAAACAGATCTGAAGATGAATGGAATAGATTAGAAGATAACAACTACAAACACACTCAACCACCTTATCTTTGATAAAGGGGCCAAGCATGTTCACTGGAAGAATGACAGTCTCTTTAATAAATGGTGCTGGAAAAATTGGCTATTCATATGCCAAAAACTAAAATTAGACCCATGCCTATCACCATGTACTAAACTAAAATCTAAATGGGTCAAAGATCTAAATATTAAAACAGAAACACTAAATCTGTTGCAAGACAAAGTAGGTAAAAATCTTGAAGACATAGAGGTAGGCAGAGAATTCATGAACAAGAATCAAACTGCACGGGAAATACTTCCCAGAATCAATAACTAGGATCATATCTTATTAAAGAATTTCTGCATGTCCAATGAAATCTCCAGCAGAGTGAAAAGAAAACCTACAAACTGGGAAAAAGTCTTAGTGAACGGTCCCTCAGACAAAGGACTTCTGTCTAGAACTTAAAAAGAATTAAAAAAAATCAGACCCCCAAAATTCAAAGACCCAATCCCAAAATGGGCATCTGAGATTGAACACACAGTTCTCAGATGAAGAAATATGAATGGCAAATAAATATATGAAAAATGTTCATCATCATTGGTCACTAGAGAAATGCAAATTAAAACCACACTTAGATACCATCTCACTCCAGAAAGAGTGGCCAGGATCAACAAAACTACCAACAACAAATGCTGGAGAGGCTGTGGGGAAAAAGGTACTCTTCTGCACTGTTGGTGGGAGTGTAGACTGGAGCAACCACTGTGGAGGTCAATCTGGAGATTCCTCAAAAAAACTGGGGATGGAGGACCCATTTGACCCAGCTATTCCACTCTTAGCATATTCCCAGAAGATCTGAAAACAGCTTACCACAGTGATATATGCACACCCATGTTTATAGTGGCACAATTTGTAATAGCCAGATCTTGGAAACAACCTAAGTGCCCATCAACCGAGGAATGGATAAAAAAATTGTGGTATTTTTATACAATGGAGTACTACTCAGATATAAAGAATGATCACATTGAGATATTTAAAAATAATTGGATGCTTCTTGAATCTATACTCATAAGTGTAATAAATCAAAATCACATGTATAAATACCATATAATCTCTCTGGTGTAAGAAATGATAAGAGTACAGAAGATTTTATGGAAATCGTGGTTTACCATTATACAGCTTTGATGTCTTATATCTTTATTTATTGGTTCAAGTGGTTTTATTCTGTTTTGTCTCATCTTAATATATGTGATCATATGAATAGTTACTTTGAAGACAAGACAGAATGGTAGCCAGTGTTGATTTAATATCATCTTTCTCTGAAGTCCTACCATGCTTTTGTTTTTCTATTACCATTGGTTCTGTCACATTGTGTCTTATTGGATTTTAATATGTATGATAGTAAAAACAAAATTTTTATGGAAAATGAGATAATATAGCTGCCATGGTTCATCTTTGGTTATATGGTTCAGAATGTCTTGGAATACTTCCATTCTCTTGAGTTGTTTATTCTACTTTGTTATGTTTGGCATTATTGTGTGTGAAGCTAAGCTCAATTATTTCAAAGAAAGGGACATTATGATAGCTACTGTTACTATCCAATTGTCTTGTTGTGAAGTGCTGTGTTGCTTATATTGTTCTGTTCTGATCTTCTTAGATCTGTCCTCTTTTGTTTTATTCTCTTTAAAATAAAAAAAAAATTAATACCTTAAAAAAAATTAGATTTTGAGCAGCCAGCCAGTGGTAAGTGGCTGTGGCCACCCCAGGGCAAGAACCACATCAGCGTTTCCTGAGATCCATGCCATGTTGGAACTTGGGGTGCTGGGAAAACAGGCAGCTGCCAGCATACTGCTCTAAGTGGCTGTGGCCTCCGAAGCCACAGCCGTCCAGAGCAAGAACCATATCAGCGTTTCCTGAGATCCACGCCATGTTGGAACTTGGGGTGCTGGGAAAACAGGTAGCCAGCTCATCGCTCTGGTGGGCGGCTGTGAGCCTACCAGCATGCGGCCTAAGAATCAAACATCTGGGGAAAACAGGCAGCTGCCAGCATGCTGCTCTGATAAGTGGCAGTGGCTTGGCAAGCTGTGGCCACCCCAGGGCAAGAACTATATCAGCATTTCCTGAGATCCACAACGCGCCATGTTGTACCTTGGGGCACTGGGAAAACAGGCAGCTGCCAGCATGCCACTCTGGTAAGTGGCTGTGGCTTGGCAAGCCATGGCCACCCCAGAGTGAGAACCATATCAGAGTTTCCTGAGATCCGCGACACGCCATGTTGGACCTTGGGGCACTGCAAAAATGGGCAGGCAGTTCACCCCTCTGGTGGGAGGCTGTGAGCCCACAGGGGAGCAGGCTAAGAATCAAACATCCATCCCCCCAACCCTCCCACCCCACTAGCAACTGCGAGCCAGAGAGATCTGAGCATGCCTTGCAAGTTTGACTATATGCAGTATAGCAAATAAGGGGAATTTTCTTCTGCCATCTCTTTGAGGGCAAATATTTTTATCTCTGTTTTGATCAATGGTATTGCTCTCTTCAATATTCTGTTCTTGTAATTTTGGTATTTCCTTCGATATTGCTCTGCCTGATTGAAGGAACAACTATTGTGAAGAAAATCAGATGTACTCTTGTGCCTATTGCTGTTGTCCTGGTGGCCTGCTGTGAGGTTCTGTGCCAATTTCACTGCACTGCCTCAGTTGGCTATGTCCTGTCTTGTTCTGCTGTATTTTATTACCTTCAAAATAAAATAAGTAAAAAATAATAATAAATAAGAAAAAAATTTTAAAAGGTAAATAACAGCAACAAAACAGATCAGCAAGATACTGAGCAACCTGAAACATGATATAACTAAACAGATAATGGACTTAAAAAGTAAAAGGAGGAAAAGCAGGTGCTCTAAAGGATATAATTGCATGTATATTTAAGGGTATAGAAATGATAATTATGTTGCTAAGTTTTTGTTGGATCAGAGAATGGAGCTGTTTGCAGCCTCACTGTTTGAATGTCCACTTTGTATGCTTTTGTATGATTTTGTAACTTGAACAACTACATCCAGGAAGACAATATGTAATGTATCAACTGGTGATTTCTTACTGTTCATTTTTTTTGAAATTCTGTATTATTTCTACCCTTTTTTTCAGTTTTGCTTTATTTTTCCCCTCTCTTTAAATAAAATTTCAAAAAAAAGAATCAAACAGCCATCTCATCCCCTCTAGCAAGTGAGAGCCAGAGATCTGAGCATCTCTTGTGAGTTTAACTATATGCAATATAAGAAGTAAGGGGGATTTTCTTCTGCCATCTCTGTGAAGACAAATATTTTTATCTCTGTTTTGCTCTGTTCTGATCAATGGTATCACTCTAGTGAATATTCTGTTTTTATAATTTTGGCATTTCCTTCCATATTGCTCTACCTGATTGAAGGAACAACTATTGTGAAGAAAACCAGATATGCTATTGTACTTATTGCTGTTATCCCAGTAACCTGCTGTGAGGTTCTGTACCAATTTCATTGCACTGCCTCAGTTGGCTTGGTCCTGTCTTGTTCTGCTGGATTTTACTACCCTCAAAATAAATAAAATAAAATAAAATAAAAATAAAAAGTAATAAGAAAAAATTTAAAAAGTAAATAACAACAACAAAACAGATCAGTAAGGTACTGAGCAACCTGAAACATGATATAACTAAACAGATAATGGACTTAAAAAGCAAAAGGAGGAAAAGAAAGTGCTCTAGAGGATATAACTGCATGTATATTTAAGTGCATAGGATTGATCACCACGTTGCTAAGTTTTTGTTGGCTTGGTGAACAGAACTGTTGCAGCCTCACTGTTTGAATGTTCACTTTGTATGCTTTAATTTTGTAACTTGAACAACTATATCCAAGAAGACAATATGTAATGTATCAACTATTTCTTACTGTTTATTTTTTTGAAATACTGAATTGTTTCTACCCTTTTTTCTGTTTTGTTTCCCCCTCTCTTTAAATAAAACTAATTTAAAAAATTAGATTTTTAGTGTTATACATAAAAGTCCCTGGGTTGTTTACTTTGAAAAAACCCTTTAGGGTTAACACAAGGAGAACCTGCTGTTTGCCTCTGTGCTGTACTGGAGACCTGTGGTTGGCATAGGGCAAGGGATACACAGGCACAGGCTTCATGCCAGCCTCTCTCTCAGCTTTCACTTGGAACTGAGAGCATGTGTGGGGAGCAAACGTTCTAGGAGAGGACGAGCTAATGCAAAGTGAGAACTGAGAACTGAGGAACGTCACAGCTCGAGCCCAGGCTCACCTGTGCTATTCGACTATCTGGCAAAAATGGAAAAGTGGTACTTTTGACCTCAATTCAGAATAAGATTCTGAGAACTTTTCGTTCTGATCTTCATACAAGTTTCTTAGTATCACAAGACATCTCCACTTACCCTGGGAATTCTGCAGTAAGTTCAGTGTTTTCTCCTCTAGTTCTCCAAGTGTTATTGCATCAAGGGCGATCTGCTTCAGTAACTGAGAGTGCTGCTCTTCTAAATGAGGCTTTCTACAGTGGATACAGTGACTTACTACAGTGGATAAGAGCTGGTCTTGCAAGCCTTGGAATGTTACTGTGAAGTTGACCATAGTAATGAAGTTGTACACTGATGGCAGAAAATGAGGATTGTCTATTTCTGTAGATAAGTATAACCTAAACACGAGAAAGACACCAATTGTTCAATTAACACACAGAGGGAAAGAGAAAAATAATTTGTCTAGTAATGCAAAATATATTTTTCCTTGAAGTGAACAAGATTAATGTTTAGCATTATTCAGCCTTGCACACAAAGTAGGCTCTTAACCATAAATTTTGGTTTAAGCATGAGGGCAGGGTGAAGAACACTAAATGGAGGTTCTGATGCTGGTCATTGTGATGCCCTGGCTTCCATCTGGAGCAAGTGAGAGTGCAGTGGGGATCTGGCAGCAGAGAGATGCAGTATTTTAGATCTGACCCCTCTAGCTGCTGTCTGGAGTGGTGGGAGGAAGAGCAGAGGGGTTGTTTGGGGTGGGAGAGACGAGAGTGACTCGGGGTCAGGAGGGGCCAGTAGGACACTGAGGAGAGGTCCATTTCTAGATCTTGTTTAGTTCTCCAGGCAATCAAATAAAGTAGGGACAACTCTTGATTCCTTTTATAAAGAAAGAACTGATGCTCAAAGACAGTAAGTAACTTACCCCTATAACATGGACAGAAGTGACAGAATACGGGTCACTTCTGCAGCAGCACCCTTTTCTACCCCTTCAGCACATGCATTTCCTGAGTTGACCTGCTTGTCAACTCAAAAAAATGCAGTTTCACAAATGACTCTAGAACTGGGGTTTCCGTGATCAGGTTTCCCAGGGAGAGAGGAGGGCTGGTCAGCAAGGTATTTCCTACAGAGCTACTGTGCACAGTGCCAGCATAGGGTCCAGGGTTTGAAACCTTGTAGGGAAGCCTTGTTGAGCTTCATTTAACCCATCTCATAAACCTTGGGATACCAGATTTGAGGGACATTAATTAAATCCTTGAAATGTAGTCTTGAGGAGCATATTTGGAAAATGTCTTGTTAACAGAAAGAAGGAGGCCTAAGGAGTAAGAGCTGGACAGTGCCTGGGAGCACAGTGCACATTGCATTTCCTCAGGACTCAGAGGTGCAATGAGGTGGATTGTGTCACAGTCCTTTGTGAGGTTGGCCACTTCTTGCTGGGAACACAGACACCAGGTTTTTACCTCCCTAACGAAATGTCTTTCTGTTCTGGATCTTGTTTTTTAAAGCAGCAGAAGCTGATCCTGCCCAAACACCATGTTTGGCAAGTGGCTCAAGCCAAGCTCCCAGCTGGCAGCAGTGGCCTTCTGTAGAGGCACCCCCGGAGCTCATAGTGACTCAGCAAATAAGATCCCTCCCTGTGCTGCACCTCAGGAGAGCTCAGAGGGAGTAGGACAGGGCAGCCTCCTCTCCCCATGAAGGAGCTCATCAGGCCCAAGGAGGAGGACTTCAAGATTATGGGTCTTAAGAAACACAGACATTTCACTCAGTTAACTGGGAAAGACATTACCTGAATTGGGAATTGTACTGAAGCTCAGAATCATTGATTCTTATGAAATACTGCTCTCTTTTCTGGTAGATATCCTTCTTCAAAGTTGCCTTCAAGACTGGAGAAAGTGTTTCAGAGAGAATCTGAGGAAAAAAGAAGAAAAATCATCTCAAATAAATTGGTTGGAAGACACATTTAAATCTTATTAAGTATCTGAACACCAGTGAAAGAGCTGATTCAACACTGAAAACTCACCTTGTACTGCATATGTCTGTGTATGTACTATATGTGGGTATGTATGTATAAGTATGCATATGCATGTATGCATTATGTGTATGCATGTGTAGATGTTCTTCCCTGGGTGGGTTGTGTATATACTTGTGTATGTATATGTATATGGGCATTTATGCATATATGCATATGTATGTAAGTATGCATGCATGTATTGTTCTAACATGTGTGTATATATACATGTGCTGTATCTGTGTATAAGCATGCATGTGTACATTTATGTATATGCATGTGTGAGTTTGCCTTCATGCATGTATACATGCATGCATTCAGACATACATACACACACATGTATATGTGTATGCATGCACATGCATGTTGTATGTGTGCACATGTAAGCATATGTGTGTATGTAAATTTTTTGTCTGGAAGTGTGGCTTGTCTTTTAAAACTTATCTTTCTGCTCAGTGCAGATAGGAATGGAGAGTCAGGTCCAGTACCTGCAGAAGCACACTTGCCCCTGTCTTCATGGCATTCTCCAGCTTCTTGTGGAGGAGGCTGTCCTCTGTAGAGAGCTCCTGCAGCCAGGGTCCCTCCACATGGCGGATCCAGGTGAGCGCCTGCCTGTGTGGGTCGATAAGCAGTGGCCACTGCTGTCCACTTCTCATCAGGGTGGCATTCTCTGTGGACCACCTCCCAAGGGGCAGCCCCTGGCTGTGCCACCTGCGGACCTGGGCAGAAGCATCGGAGCCATCACTGCTCACAACTGAGTCACATCTTTAGTATCTTACAGCATAAGCAAGGGTCCTACAAGAATCCTACCTCTAGAAAAGTAAATAATCTTTAAAGGACTAAGGAACCTAGATGTGAAACTTTTGTTGTGGTTATTGTCAGGGAACCTCTGGTAAAGGCAGGAGCCTCCTTGGGAGATGCCTAGTGCATCTTTTAGTTAGGTGTTGAGTTTTTGTTTACACCCATAAAGAATGGCATAGTCTTGAATCCTACATCAAAGGAAATATGGAAGTGGATGAGAATGCTGCAGAGATCGGCACTTTTGCCACTGTGGTGTGGAAGGCCTTTGACACAGCATGTAGAGTCCAAGGTACAAAAGATGATCCTTGGGCCCAGATTCAAAAGCAAAGTGTTCTCTTGATGTTATGCCTTATATCTTATCTAAATATGTGTGAATAAATACTGGAATTAGCTTGCTTAATTTTTGAGCTTGAGGTAAATGAATTCCTGCACCATTTTTGTGCCTTTGCTTTGCCCATGCTGTGTGTGGTATTTGCACCTTTGTGGGGCTGTAGAGTAGCTGCTATGTGAACATCCAAGGCTTAGGGACCTGTTCCATGCTAAAGGTACTGGATGGTTCCAAGAGTTGGCTCCCAGGAATGTGTTGGAGTGAGCATTCTTCTGTATTTCTATTGCTCTAGTTATCAATGCATTTCTTTAAGGGGAAAAAACTAGGACTGGAGTGATGGGCCACAGAGTAGCTGCATGTAACACTGGCAGCTACTATCAGTGTTCTAAGTGGTTTTGAGACTTTCTGTATCCTCACCAGCTCTGATTGAGTCAGTCCTCACAGTCTGCTTGGCTGGGAGGTGCACTGTGGTGTCATGCTTTGGATTTAATCTCCATCTCCTGCTGAATTTCCTAAACAGTGAAGCACCTGCTGTGTGCACTGCTGTTTGCACTCCTATTCTGGACTTCTCTTCTGGGTTGCCTGTTCACCACGCATGCCCATGCATCTACTGGGTTTTACTTATTTATTTGCTTATTGATTTTTAGTAGTTTTTTTATAACTTTAGGTAGAACTTTTGGTATAAAATACATATTATAAACAATTCTCTCTTCTTTGGCTTTTAAAAAATATCCTCTCAATTGTATTCTTTGATGAAGAGGTCTAAATTTTAATGAAATGAAATTTATCACAATTTCCTTTATAGTTACTTTGTTTTTTTGTAACTATCATTTAAAATTTTTATTAGTAAATGTTTGTAGTACATGCTTTTTACAGTCATCTTGGGGAGTTAGTACATGTACATAACACATCTTATTTCTTTTTAAAATCCCTGTCTCTCCTTCTCTTCTCCTCTAGTTCCCTTGTAACCTCTTCATTCTTGTTGATATTGCTAATCTCAGTTTATGCTTGTGGGATATAATGACCATATTTGTTGAGGTTGTTAGGACCTTGTATCTGGCATGTACTCTATTTCCCCATCCCCGCTTTCTCTCCCCCTTGGTCTCCTAGACTTTAAGAGATTTTTTTTTTTTAGTACTGGGAATCGCACTCATGTCCCTGTGCTTGCCAGGCAGGGGCTGTGTCACTGAGCTATATTCCCTGCATAAGAGATCTTTTTAACCCTAGGATTATGCATATGTTCTAAAATATACTCCATTAATTTGTGTTGAACATTTAGAAATGAAATTTAACTGAAATTAATTTTATATGTGGTATGAAGTGGCAGTCAGATTTCCTTTAAAAATGTGCAATTACCTGGGACTTTTTATTGACAAGACCACCCATTCTTGATTGTGGCATCATCAGTGTCATCAATTGAATGTCCCTGCACACAGAGGTTTGTTATGGTTTCTGGACTCTGCTCTGCTTCTAGGGTGCTTTATCCTTGTGTTGGTAGATACACAGTAAACAATACCATCATCCAGATTATGCAGCTCTAAAGTAAACCTTGATATTTCATGTCTTGATAACAGTCCATCAACATCGTCTTTCAAAATATTTCCTTGATAACTTTTAAAATCAGCTTTTAAGGATACACATACCGGCTGAAGTGTTGACTGGGGTCACATTGGATCAGTCAATCAATCTGGAAAGAACTGGCAGCTTTAGAATATTGAGTTTACCAATTCACGAATTGGGATAACTTTTAATTAAATTTCTTAAAATTTATCTCAGTACTTTCTGGTTTCTTTCTGCACATCTTTTGATATGTTATTTTGATGCACTGCTAAATGGTATCTGAAAACACTGCATACTCTTGTTGGTGGAGAGAAAGGCAGTTGAATTTTGTATACTGACTTATTCCAGAAACTTTGCTAAATTTTTATTAATTCTGATGATATTCTTATAGATTTTCCTGGATTTTAAACCACCACCAGCTTCAGAAATGTGCATTTTCTCTCCTTCTTCCTGACCATAGCACCTGGTCTCCCTGCCTTGCTGTCTTTGTTGGTGCATCCCTTGTCATCCACCAGTCAGGAAGGAAAACTTTCACTAAGACACCATCTGTAAATTCTGATTTCTTCTTTGATCTATGGTTATTTAGGAACACATTTTCTAATTTCCAAAAATATGAGGATTTTCAAATTATCTTTATGACTGGCTTCTAGCTGGGCTGCTTTTTATTTTGAAATGAAAAAAGAACACAAACAGTGCTGGGGATGTAGCTCAGCAGCATACGAACCTCCCTGGCAAGCACAAGCTCCTGAGTTTCATTCCTGATACAAATAAACAACAACAACAACAACAACAACAAAATGATGATACAGAATTTCAAAACAAAATAATAGAAGATTAACAATGGTTACTCTAATGCATATTGTTCTTTTCAAAACAGTTGTTCAGATTATAGAATATAGGCATGAAAAAATAATAAAAAATCAAATGATGACAGTACAAACTGTTCTTTTTGATGAACTGACAGAGATAAGTAGCATAATTATCTATCAAATATATATGATACATATTTTCTTTCTTTGCTCCTTTTCTCTACCCCAGTTTTTCTTTCCTTTTGAGCAGTTTCTTTCCCTTTCTCTTTCACAATACCTATTGTACATTTTGGATCTTATTTACTCTTTCAGTTTTTTACACTAGGGAGACAATACAATATTTACACATGCAAGCCTGATTTATTTCACTTATGAGTATGGTCTCAAGTTGCATCCATTTACCTGTAAAAGTCTCAAGTTTATCCTTTATAGCTGAGTAGTACACTATTGTATAAAAATATCACATTTTAAAAAATCTGTTCTGCATTTGGGTTATTTCCTAGACTTAGCTATTACAATTGTGCTGCTATAAACATAGGTGCACATATATCGCTGTGGTATGATTTTTTCAGTTCTTCTGGGAAAATACCCAGAAGAGGAATAGCTGGATCAAAGGGGACTTCAATCCTAGTTTTCTGAATCATCTCCACACTGATTTCCACAGTGGTTGTACCAGTCTACACTCCCACCAACAGTGGAGAGGGGTTCCATTTTTCCCCACAGACCATCCAGCATTTGTTATTGGTTGATTTCTTGATGGTAGCCATTTTTTATAGAGTGAGATGGAATCCCAGTACTGTTTTAAGTTGCATTTTTTGAATGACCAGTGAAGTTGAACATTTTTTCATATATTTATTTGCCATTTATATTTCTTCATCTGAGAAGTACATAGTCATCTCAGATACCCATTTTTGGATTGGGCCTTTGAATTTTGGGGGCATGATTTTTTTTTCAATTCTTTATATGTTCTAGGTAGAGGTTCTTTGTCTGAAGGACAGCTGGCTAAAATTTTTCCCATTCTGTGGATTTTTTTGCACTCTGTTGAATAATCTCTTTTGATGTGCAAAAACTTTTTGTTGATTGGAATTGCTTTGGCTATTCTATGTCTCTTCTGATCCCAAATGAATTTTAGAAATGTTTTCTCTAGATCTGCAAGGTATGCTAGTGGTATTTTGATCAGAATTGCATTGAATCTGTATAATAGGTTTGGGAGTATGGCCATTTTCACAATGTTGATTCTTCCTATACATGAGTAAGTGATATCTTTCCATTTTCTGACATCCTCTTCAAACTCCTTTTACAGAGTACTGTAAGTAGATCTTTTATAACCTTTGTTAGACTGATTCTTAAGTATTTCATTTTTTTGGATGCTATTGGCTGGTTGGATGATGCTTTTCAAGTGGTCTACCATCTTTGCCATGAGCTAATCTTAGCTGGCAGTCTCCTGTGGTCATGGTTGTCTGTGCTTGGTGGCTGTTCAGCTGCCAGGGAGGCAGCATCATATGATCCTGAAACCCACTTAGGGTCACCTGGTTCAAATCTCGTCTGTTCTTGCTTTAATGTGCTTGTTCTGATTTGCAGGAAGGTGTTAAACTCTTTCGCTGTAGCTACAGGTTTATCTGTTTTTTTTCTGTAATTCTTAAAATGAATTATGAATACTTGATATCATATTACGATGTACAAATTTAGAATTGTTAACATGTTCTTGGAGAATTAAACCACATTTTACTGCAAAGTACAGTTATTTAATTCTGCTAGTCTTTTGCTTTGCCTCAAAGTTGTTTTTGTTGTTTTGTAATTTATGGTAAATTTTCTCCCATCTTTTATTCTCACTTTTCAGTATGTCCTTACTGAATCATGTATGATTTCTGTTCTGTGCTTTGGTTTATACCATTATACAGCCTTATGATTTTAAGTTGGTGCATAAAGTCCATTCACATCTAATGCAATTATTTATATAGCTGGGTTTAAATTAGCTACTAACTTTATGAGAATGAGAAGCCAGTATTTGATTCTGAGATTTCAAAAGTTGGATGGTCCATTTAAGTAAAGTTATCAGTGAGAGAGCCAATTTATTCTATGAGGATTAAGAAAAGTAGGTCATTTTAAAAACATATTCTAAATATCAGCATAAGATTTATATAAGTAGACCATAAACATCTTTAGGTGAATTGCTCAATCTAGGTCTATATTTTTTGGTTATGGCTAAGAATGCTCCTTGTGGTTCATTAAGCTCACTAATTTTATTAGTGAAAGGAGTTGGAGGACTGTTTGTGTTCCCTAGGGCAGGGAGCTGGATCAGAATGAGAAAGAGAGTGTTTCATGAATTACATTCAGAGGGTGAGAAACAGGAAGAGATAATTGAGACGCTAGAGCTATCACTTATAAAAAAGTAAATTAAGGCCTGAAGTAAACTTTGATATTTTCATTTATCAAAATAATCTTGGAGAAAGATCCAAGCCAAAAACTGTACACACCATCCAAATTCAGTCAATAATGATGGACAATAGGTAACAGAAATATGGTCCTACCTCATTTTTTTGTGCCATTACTTCAATAAAGGAGAATTTGGAAGACAAAGAAATGTAGTTTTTAATGCAAACATTCTCCCAGGAATTCACGATGAGCTGGCGAAACTCTGGGGTGAGGACCCCGCTGTAGACGATGCAGGCTGCGGACAGCAGGGAGTCACCCAGGACTCCATCCAGCCTGCGGTCTATGCCACTGACTACTGCCTGCCACCGGGTCTACATGAGGAAATAAAAAGTAGCTATTTGATGGAAATTACATTATGATACATTTTAAAAATTGATGGTCTCTGTGTTGGATCTTTCCTTGTTATTAATATCACTGTCCTAAGTTGTAATTGCCTAAAAGTTAATTACAGGTAGCATTCCAAAAGGAACTGTTTTGGGGAGGAATACCAGCCCTATTAGGTTTGTTAAGTGTCTTATTTGTTAAGATAGATTATATAGCCATTTCTAGTCCTTGTGTAACAAAGCAGGATGACTTTTAAAATATCAATATACCATATTATTAATGGTGTTCAATAATAATGGTAACAATAATAACCAATATTTATTACATTCTTACCCATTTCCCAGCCCCTTGACTTTGGAGGCCTTTGACACCTTCAGCAGTGTTCAATAAAGCCTGATTCATCTAAAGAATGAGAAGCTAAGCAGCTTGATGGAGATGGTAGAGCTTCTGAGGACATTGGGGATCCAAGGTGGGGCCTCCATCCTCTGTCAGGTGTGTGCTTGAGGGGTCAGTAATATCCCCTGGCTCTCAGCCATGTGGCTCTTGGGATATCAACCCACTTCTAAAGACAATCGTCACTCATGGATTGATACCCTCCCCTGTAAGAGTTTTCCATGATACTGATTTATATCATCCAACTAAGCTAAAATTAAAAATTATTCTATCCAGCTTACTAAGGCTCTAAGACAGAGAAAAAAGATGTGGACTAGGGGAGAAACTTAAAATGAGAGAAATAAAATGGGCCAGAAGACTGGTAGAACAAAATAAAGTTTTCTTTTGCCTTCTTAATGACATGATCTCCCTTTGTTCCCCACCCCCAAGTGTTCATGTTTTGCACACTCAGCTCAGAGTGTTTCTGTGTTCCAGAAGGAAACTCAGGTACCTCCTGGAAAGGTCTGCTTTAGGGCTTGTTATACAACAATGGTGCTGATGCTTTGGGAACAAGAGAAAAAAGCCTCAGATCTTACGAGTTGGTTTGCTTCTGATTTAAGACTATAGGAACAGGATTGCTTTACTTTACATGAACAAGGCTCTCTCTTGAACTCAATAAAAAGTGGGCTAGTGAATGAATTTTAACAGGTGTATAATATGGCTTGCTGGGGGGTAAAACCTTGGGGTCTGCTGCCTAGCAGTGGGTGGTGTGGGAGATACAAGGTCATGGGAAGACAAAGGAAGTCACAGGAAGCACAGGGAAGTGACAGGAAGCCAAGGGAAACCATGCCTTCTCATCTCCCAGGACAGTCAGCAGGACAGACGCACACTGCAGGCGTTTGGTGGTCAGTTTTCTTTGATTTGCTAACAGTTGTTTTTCACTAAGAACATCTTTGTAGGTTGCTTGCAAAGACAGTAAATGTTCTTCAATCTGAAAGACAATTCATTATTGAGGAAAAAAATCTATCATTTTGCTTCAAGAATTTATCTGATAAATATAATGTGTAACAACTTTACTTTTACATCATGAAAAATCTTCCTGGATGGATTATATTACCAGGGAAAATGCACACTGTAGAAATGATTCGTTGATACTGAAGTTTATATTTTAAGATGCTATCTTCCTTCCTCAGTAGGCTTTTTTGCAGTCCTAGGATTTGAACATTCAACACTTTCTGATTTATTTTTTCATATTTTTAATATTTTGTGTAAGTTCTTTAAGAAAATGAGAGGATACTCTGAGCAGACCAGAGAATGAGTTTTAGAGGTTAGGATGGCAGTAGGATGAAGCAACTGTTGAACTATCCCAAAGTTATCCATAGAAAACACATTTTCATGAATATCTCATGAGAAAATTTACATAAATTAATCTTCACTTTAATAACATCCCTCATCAAAAGAATTTGGCAAATACTTATGTAAACAGTCTAAGGTTGTAGCCTAAAGTTTTGACCTTGTCAATAAAAGCTTCCACAGGCTGAGCCCAACCCTTCCCATCTCCTTTCCTATTCCTTTTCATTATCCAACTCTTTTGCCACACTGGGTTGTTCCACACACCCTGAGTGTTCCTTAAATTGTCTTATCTCTGAGATTTGGCTTGCAACTTTCTCTTCTGCCTGGGCTTTTACCTAAAGGTTTATAAGCCTTAGGAATTCCTTAAAATCCTGATCAACCTCCAGCCATGTCAAATCCACACTGCTTATGATAGTTGTTTGAAGAGTAATTATAAATCATCTGAAATGATCTCCTGAGTGTCTTAAATCTTATTAACCCTTATATCATTATTTGTGTTTTGGGGAGGTTTAATTACTTCTCAAAATCTCTGAAGATGGGATGTTATGGTTTGTAACTGGAACATCTCCAAAGGCCCATGTATTGAAGGCCTGCTCCCCAGCTTGGCACCTCTGGGAGGTGATGGTCCTTTTAGGAGGTGGGCCCTTGTGGAGGCAGTGAGGTCACTGGGGATGTGGCCTGGAAGGGGAACCCCTACCTCCACTGAGTGTTTTATTATATAGCAGGCACTAAGAGCTTTACCTATAACATCTATACTGTATTATTTACTTAATATTCATAGTTAACCTCTTCACTTTCTATATTATTGCCCCTATTTTATCATTAATAAGCTCTGCTGAGATAATGATTTGTGTGTGTGTGTGTGCTGGGGATGGAACCCAGTGTCTTACACATGTGAGGTGAGCATTCATATCGAGCTATACCCTAAGCCCCTTGAGATACTGATTTTTCTTGGTATTTTTCATAGTTCATAAAGATATTGAGAACTTAACAAGCAAAAATTTCTTACCAGCTGTAAACCCCTGTTTTTCATTTAACTTTTGTTGTGCAATTTGAGCACATTTTGAGCTTCTGCTACTTGGATTTGTTTACGGCTCACCACCTTAAAGAGAATGTCAGAACATTTAAGTGTTAAAAACATCTGGATCTTGCTGCTTAAGATGGCACTTAGGATTGAAAGACACTCAGAGGTATCAGCCATTAAACTTTCCTGGAATTTTGTATGTGTATACAAGGGATATACAGTGACTTATTATGGTCAAACATATTAGATTAAAACAATATAGCACAGTTGTCAGAAAAAAGGGCATAGGAATGCTTGACCTCTGTGTGAATTAGCATGATGTACTATATTTGATTAAAGTGATTTCATTAGGCTTCCTTCCCATAGGGTCACTTGAGCATTGTCTGTGAAGATGATTTCTGGGGCACAGGCTGTCACGAGTCCTCATACCTGCGGAGGCTCACCTTCTGGACCTCATGGTAGTCATTCAGTGCTATGATCCACTGGCACATGGAACAACATGTAGCAGACACCAATGCCATCTTGGTTGGGTTGAAGTCTGGCAAGTTCAAAATTCTTTTCAGCTTCACAAAAACCTATAGAGAAGAAATGTGTTATATGACAAAAAGCTATTATTGGTCTAAAGTTTCCCCCAATGTATATTAAATGAAAAAACTTCATTTCTTGTAAGAATCCTGCTTATATCCTAGAAACCAAGTGGTCCCAGCCAGGAGGGGCCTCTGTAGGGAACATTTGTTACAGGAGTGGCTCTGCCATAAGAATGGGGTGCATGAGGAGGTCTAAAGTCCCTGTTTATCTGTATCTGGTTCTGTCCTCACCCCCAAGTGCCATGTTGGCAGGACATGGTCCATGTGGAGTGGCCCGATGCTCAATGGTGGCATGCTATAGACCCAGCTCTGCTAAGTGGTGCCACAGATGCAGAATTTCCCCTCTACCTGGGGAGCCATAACTGGACTGAGACTTCTCAGCCTTTCCAATCAGGCTTTGCCTTGCTTGCCTGGAGAGCAGTACTACTTTCTGGATCTTGACAGCAGGTGGTCCAATCTCAATTTTTCAACAATGGTGTTCTTACAAAGCACTTAAAATCCTGCCAGAATTTTTAGCACCCATTTAGATGAACTATTAATTAATATTCACTTGAAATCTATTTAAACAAAAACAGAGGGCCCCTAATTGCTTGGGTCCTTACAAGGTACTTGTTGCATTTGTTCCATGTGTAATGTGGATGTCAGCATGAGCATTGCAGCTTGCTAAGACCCAGCCCTGGGCTTCTTAACAGTGCAGGGCAACAATAGAACTGACTGGCTGTTAGTATACCAGTATGTTTTCCCTGGTACCACACAAACTTCATCAAATCTCTTGCAATGAAGATGACTTCTGCATATCTACCAAATGATCACTGAGTACTTGCCCTTGGAGTTCCCCTGACAGGTCCACTGGTCTCCCTGGAGCACAGCTCTCAGAGCCTCTCCCACCTGACATCCCTGTTGGAATACTCCTCCAGCCCTGCCATACAATTGCACGTTTTTAGTTATTTGATAAAGCAGCTGGTTTCTTGTCACCTCCTCCTCTGCATGTCCCTTTCTTTTTCCTGTGGGACTCTACCCAGCACGGCCAGTCCATGTTCATCCAAGACTCTGCTTGGCTCTCTTTATCCTTGAAGATACAGCAAATCTTCATTCTGAATGAAATCTTATCCAGCAAAACCTTCACCACAGTTTCCAAGCTGCCTTTTTCCTTTAAAATTTTTCCTTAATTTGCCCCATCTCCTTCCACATGAACTGATATTTGTAAAATGACCAGAACAAGGTCTAACACATGCTGCTCTATGAACACTGGTTACACAAATAAAGATAAATTTAAGACACTTTTATCCACTCATTGAATGAACCTAATACACTGCAGCCCACCTAGAAAGACTTTAGCCCACAGCTATCTTGCTACTTCTCTAATCTTGGTTAATTAAAGAGATTCTGAGATAAGACATTTTCCAATTCTAGTGACACATTGCTTTTTCTTAACACTTCAGGAAACCTGTGGAGTTTGGATATGCAGTTTGCTTCTTTGGCTTTTACCAGTGTCTTCCACTTCTTACACAGAATTGCAATTTGGATACTTTTAGTTGTTTCCAAGGATCATGAATGCAAAAATGCATAAATTATGCATTAATTTGGAACCCAATTTTTACCTTATCAGGTATGCTGTCCTTATCGAGGTTAATCAATTTCTTTTGGAAGCCAGTTTCTGAAAGAAGCAGCTTTGCTGTTGCCCAGTTTGGTTTCTTTTGCAACAGAATACACACCGCATTCATGACAGTCAGCACAAGGAAGGAGGGCCGTGTGTGGACCCTACAAAGACAGAAAGCTCATCACTCTGCAAACTGCTGCAGAAGACAACAGTCACAGATTCCAACAAGCACTTTGACAAGGAGAACTATTTGTAGCTATTTCACCATCATGGAACCTTTTAAAATTTGAGTCTGTAACATGTGAGTATCTGCTTCAGGATGATGCAATGCGTAAAATCTAAATATGCAGAATATCTGAGTTAGAGATGGACTCCTTTTATTATAAAAGAATCCACTGTTATTTAAAAATAGGAACCCTCTTATCCTTCTATTTCATTCTAGGGCTGTTCACTGATGACTACTTCACAGGGATACTATGTGTGGAAGGGTGTATGTGGTGTGTGTGTGTGTGCATGCAATGTGTTTGTGTGGTGTGTGTGTTTCTGGGCATGTGTGAGTAGGCAAGGGAACTGAGGAGTGGCCCTGTTCTTGTGATTCATATGTTTGAAAGTCCCTTAAGCACCTCTTCTGGCTTGTCTTCATCTTGTGCTAAAAGGTCCCCCATCAAGATCACCAATAACACGGGAGGGGAGTAGATGGCCATTTGTATGTGAAGTTACCAGTGAGATGTTTGTTGTTATGGGAACATTGGACACTGCTTCTTGCTGAATCCTAACCCATTGAAGTGCCACTTAACACTGGAATGTCAAGGGTCAAAGCATGTTATGGTTATGTCTAGATGCCCCCTCTGCCCAGCCTGATGTGCTCACAGGCAGGACTTTTAGGAAGTGATTGGATTATGAGGTGTGATACTCAGTGAATTAAACCACTGATGAATTTATAGCTAAATGTGATGTTGGGAGGTGGAGGCTGGTGAGAGGAGGTGGTCACTGGGGCATAGACTGGAAGGATTCTATCCCTTTTTCCTCTTTGATACCTGTTTCCTATCACCATGCCATGAGCTGTTCTCTGCTGCAGTGCCATCCTGCCTTGGAATCAGGAAACCATGGATTGAGAGTTCTACAAACTAAGTCAAAATAACTTTCCTCCTTAGAAATTGTTGGTGTTGAGTATTTTGCCTTAGTGACAGGGCAGAATTTTACAGGAAGGAAGTTTCAGTGAAAACCCACAAGAGGGGCAGAATAAGGGGCAGGTCTACTAGGGTAATGACTGTCTGCATTTGAGAGCTGTCCCATTCTTTGCAAAGAAGGAAGGCAAGAGGGCCACTCTGCATGCTCAGTGTCACATGGGGACACAAAGAATTTAAATTTCATAACAAAGAATTCTAGACTAGATGTCCATTTGTGTGTTCATTAGAATTAGGGTTTATCCTCAAATAGTCTAATTCTAAAATACAGATAGTCTGCAGGTCCATACCAGACACCTGAATCATTAACACCTTATATTGGACTGATATTCGGGAGTTTTTCTGGGATTTTCAGTCTGGCCTTATGAGAAAGACTCAGGAAAGGCCTAGGGGAGAGAGGCGAGTTCAGCAGCATCCCCACTCTCCTTCTCCCCAGAATTGACTGTAAAACTAATACAGGTCTATGGTGGAGATGGAACAAGTCTCTTGTGTTATTTTAATGGAAATTAGCGGGAAAACAGGACCTTGCCAGCTTTGGTGCAGTGCGTGTGCCATGTCCCAGGAGCACACACTGTGCTCTGAGTGAGACCCACTGATAGTCACCTCTCCAGACCTGGGCTGTCTTGGGTCCTCACCTGCCTTTGTTTCCTTGTGACCTTCATCTTTCTAGGCTTGCATTGCCATGGACTGTCAGAGCATTTGATATAAGAAAGGCTGTTAGGCATCCCCAGTGTCCCTGCTTGTGATTTGGGAAACCAGAAAAGATCCCAAGGAGCAGGAAGAGGCACCCTTACTCTGCCGCACTGTGGAGTGTCAAATGCACACCAGCAAATCACAAGGGAGAAGCGTTGACAACACCTATGAGCATGGAGTTCCAGGACATACCTGGCTCCTTAGCTTCTGAAGCTGGGCAGTGCCCAGTGTCCACTTGAAAGTGAGATCTCAGGCAGCAGCTGGCCAGATGGGCAGTGCCCAGATCAGAGCTACACTCCCCACTGTGGTGCGCTGCCCTTGGCATGGGGCTGGAAGGGCCTGCAGCAAAGTCAGGGGCTGGGGGCTGAGCAGTGGAATATGGCCTGGCTCTGGGAGCTGCTTGCCATGTCCTTCCTGCTTGTGGGTCCTGAAAGCCATCAGGCACCTGTCCCCCACCAACCTTGGTGCCCTCCGTGCCTGGCTGAGCTCATCCCCCTGGAGGTCTATCCTCCTACTTCGAACTCCATGCTGCTTGCTGCCCCTCAGCAGGCATATCCAGGGTGACCTCAACACCCTCATCTCAGGGCAAGCAACACACACCAATGAGGTGACAAAGGAAAAGGAGTTGGGATTTCATTCTTCCCTTTTCTTGATTCTGTGTAGATCTGAGTTTCAACCTTATCTAGATTAACTTCAGTGTAAAAATACATTGATTAACAACAGCAAAATTAAACTATACTGCCACATGTATAATTCCAGCACCTGAGAGGCTGAGACAGGAAGATTCCAAGTTTACTCAGCTTAGGCTACACAGCAAGACCCTGTCTATAAGAGTAAAAAAATGAAACAACAACAACAACAAATCTTTTTTGTTGTTTTTATTCTTATCCTGAGAATTAATAATGTGTCATAAATATGATGGTAGATGGTAGATTTGCCCCCTATTTCCACATTTAAAAAAATTAAAACAGTAATTTCTTCCAGCAGTGGAAAACCTGACATATTCCAAGACATAATACACAAACTCTCATTGCTTGTTGAATTGGGAAACTCAAGTTAAAACATCTCCCCTGAAGACTGTTGTTAGTGCCTTCAGGGTCCAGACCTTGCATTGGGAGTTTCCCTATGAGTTTCTCTGGTCAGGGTTAGAGTTAGAGACTAAGAGTGAGGGGGTTAGGTTAGGCTTAGAGTGAAGTGACTCCCAGAGCCATCCCACCCCATGCTCAGGACCTAGATGCTCTGGCAACACTGTGTTTTATTGGTTCTGAATTTTTACCTTTGGGATGCTGAGATTTAGTCACTAACAATGGTCAGCATAGTGTAACTGGTAGTAACTTTCCTTCTATAGTTAAGGTGACATACATATGAATTTCTTCAAATTGATGTTTTATAATTTAAAAGGTGCTGTAAAGACCACACCTAACAGAAATTTTAAAGTAATAATAAAAGCAGAAAAAAAAGCCACTTGCTCCCAGACAGGCACCCCACTCTTCAGCACACCTCTTCTTGTCCTTCAATAAGCCTTTTTTAAAAAATTTTTATTTTACAGAGAATAAAACAAAAGAGGACAGAACAACACAAATCAGAACAGAACAATACAAGCAACACAGCACTTCACAACAAGACAATTAGATATCAACAGTAGCTACCATAATATCTTTCTTTGAAATAGTTGAGCATAACTTCACACACAATAATATCAAACATAACAAAATAGAATAAAAGCATTCAAGAGAATGAAACTATTACAAGGCATTCTGAACCAAATAACAGAATATGAACATTGGCTACTAAAATATCTCATTTTCCATAAAAAATTTGTTTATATTATTATATATATTAAAATCCAGTAAGATACAACATGATAGAACCAATGGTAATAGAAGAACAAAAGCATGGTAGGACTTCAAAGCCAGATGATATTGAATCAGCAATGGCTGCCATAATGTCTTGTTTTCTTCAAAGTAGCTGTTCATACCATCACACATAATAAGGTCAAATAAAACAGAATAAAACCATTCCAACCAATGAATGAAAACATTATAAGGCTTCAGAGCAATATAATGGGGATCCATGATTACCATAGAATCTTATGTACTCTTACCTTTTCTTACACTAGGGAGACTATGCGGTATTTATACCTGTGAGTTTGATTTATTTCACTTATAAGTATGGTCTCAAGTTGCATCCATTTATTTTTAAATATCTCAATGTGATAATTCTTTATAGCTGAGTAGTATTCCATTGTATAAAAGTACCACAGTTTTTTTATCCATGCCTCAGTTGATGGGCACTTAGGTTGTTTCCAAGATCTGGCTATTACAAATTGTGTTGCTGTAAACATGGGGGCACATATATCACTTGTGGTATGATGTTTTCAGTTCTTCTGGGAATATGCCTAAGAATGGAATAGCTGGGTCAAATGGGACTTCCAACCCCAGCTTTTTGAGGAATCTCCAGATTGACTTCCACAGTGGTTGCACCAGTCTACTCTCCCACCAACAGTGCAGAAGAGTTCCTTTTTCCCCACAGCCTCTCCAGCATTTGTTGTTGGTAGTTTTGTGGATCCTGGCCATTCTTTCTGGAAAGAGATGGAATCTCAGTGTGGTTTTAATTTGCATTTCTCTAATGACCAATGATGATGAACATTTTTTCATGTATTTATTTGCCATTTGTATCTATTCATCTGAGAACTGTGTGTTCAATCTCAGATGCCCATTTTTGGATTTGATCTCTGAATTTTGGGGGTCTGATTTTTTAAAAATTCTTTATAAGTTCTAGACAGAAGTCCTTTGTCTGAGGGACCATTTGCTAAGATTTTTTCCCAGTTTGTGGGTTTTCTTTTCACTCTGCTGGAGATTACTTTGGACATGCAGAAACTCTTTAATAAGACGTGATGCCAGTTACTGATTCTGGGAAGTATTTCCCATGCAGTTTTGTTCTTGTTCACGAATTCTCTACCTACCCCTATGTCTTCAAGATTTTTACCTACTTTGTCTTGCAACAGATTTAGTGTTTCTGTTTTAATATTTAGATCTTTGATCCATTTAGATTTTAGTTTAGTACATGGTGATAGGCATGGGTCTAGTTTTAGTTTTCAGCATATGGATAGTCAGTTTTTGAAGCATCATTATCAAAGAGACTATCATTCTTCCAGTGAAAATGTTTGGCCCCTTTGTCAAAGATAAGGTGGTTGTGTGTGTTCATAGTTGTATCTTCTAGTCTAGTCCATTGATCTTCAGGACTGGTGTTTTTTTTTTGTTTGTCTTTTTGTCTTTTTGAGACAGAGTCTCACTATGCAGTTCAGACTGGCTTTGAGCTCACTTTGTAGCCCAGGCTGGTCTCATATTTGCAATGATCCTCCACCTAAGCCTGCTGAGTGCTGGGAGCCACCACATCTGGCCTTTCAGGTCTGTTTTTATTCCAATACCATGTTGATTTTACTATGGTAGCTTTGTAGTATAACTTCAAGTCAGGGATTGTGATGCCTCCTGCCTTGGCTTTGCTGCTTAGAATTGCCTTTGCTATTCTAGGTCTCTTCTGGTTCTTGATGAATTTTAGGAGTGATTTCTCTAAATCTATGAGGTATGTTAGTGGTATTTTGATTGGTATTGCATTGAATCTATATAACAATTTTGGGAGAATGGCCATTTTCTTATCCTTCCTATCCATGAACAAGGGATGTCTTTCCATTTACTGAGGTCCTCTTTGATTTCTTTTTCAGAGTATTATAGTTTTCCCTGTACAACTCTTTTACATCTTTTGTTAGATTAATTCCTAAGTATTTCATTTTTTTTGGATGCTCATGTGAAGGGTGTGGCTTCTCTTATTTCTCCCTCTGTGATTTTGTTGTTAGCATATAAGAATGTTATTGATTTTTGAGTATTGACTTTGTATCCCGCTACATTGCTGAATTGATTTATTATATCTAGGAGTCTTTCAATGGAGGTTTGGGGGTCTTCTATGTAGAGTATCATGTCATCTGCAAATAATGATAGTTTAACTTCTTCTTTTCCTATCTTTACTCCTTTTATTTCTCTCTCCTGTCTAATTGCTCTGGCTAGTGTATTTACAGTACTATGTTGAATAGGAGCAGTAATAAGGGACATCCTTGTCTTGTACCTGATTTTAAAGTAAAGGCTTTCAGTTTTTGGTCATTTAATATGACACTGGCTGTTGGTTTGTCATAGATGGCCTTTATCATATTTAGGTAGAGACCATCTATTCCAATTCTCTGTAAGGTTCTTATCATGAATGGGTGTTGGATCTTATCAAAAGCTTTTTCTGCATCTCTAGAAATGATTGTGATTCTTACTTTTGGCTCTATTGATATAATGGATTACATTTATTGATTTATGTATGTTGAACCATCCTTGCATGCCTGGGATGAATCCCACTTGGTCATGGTGTATAATATTCTTGATGATTTGCTGCATCCTGTTTGCCAACATTTTATTGAGAATTTTTGCATCTATGTTCATTAGGGAGATTGGCATGTAGTTCTCTTTTTTAGTTGGGTCTTTCTCAGGTATTGGTACTAGAGTATGATTTGCTTCCAGGAGTGACTTAGAGAGAATTGCTTCCCTTTCGATTTCATTGAACAGTTTGAGGAGTGTTGGCATTAAGTCTTCCTTGTATTTCTTGTAGAATTCTGCAGTTAATTCGTCTGGGCCTGGGCTCTTCTTTGTTGTTAAGGACTTACTTACATCTTCAATTTCATTAATAGAAATTGGGTTATTCAGCAGTTTTACATCTTCTTGATCCAGCTTTGGCAGTTCATATGTTTCTAGGAATCTGTCCATTTCTTCTGTGCTATCGAACCTATGAGAGTAGAGGTTTTTGAAATAGGTGTTGATGATCTTCTGTATTTCCACAGGGTCGGTAGTGATTTCACCTTTTTCATTCCATATTGTGTGAATTTGAGGCTTTTCTTTCCTTTTTAAAATTAGGTTGGCTAGGGGCTTATCAATTTTATTTATTCTTTCAAAGAACCAACTCATTGATTCACTGATTCTTTGTATTGTTTTCTTAGCCTCTATTGCATTAATTTCTGCTCTGGTCCTTATAATTTCCTCTCTTCTTTTGGCTTTGGGCTTGGCTTGCTCTTCTTTTTCTAGCTGTTTGAGGTGTAGTATCAGATTATTTGTGTTTGTTCTGTTTTCCTAATGTGGGAACTCAGTGCAATAAATTTTCCTCTGAGGACTGCTTTCATTGCATCCCACAGACTATGGAAAGTTGTATTTGTATTTTTGTTTGCTTGTAGATATTGTTTAATTTCTTCTTTAATTTCCTCTGTGACCCATTGATTGCTCAGGAGTGTGTTGTTCAATTCCCATGTGTTTGTGGGGGTTTTGCATTTTTTAAATCATTAATTTCCAGTTTCATGGAGCTATGATCCAATGACATGCATGGGATAATTTCAATTCTTTTGCATTTACTTAAATATGTTCTGTGGGCTAGTTTATGGTCTATTTTAGAGACTGTCCCATGTACTGCTGAGAAGAATGTATATTCTGATGCTGTTGGGTGGAATACTCTGTATACATCTATCAAGTTCATTTGTTCACAGGTGTGATTCAGTTCTGTTATTTCTTTGCTGATTTTCTGTCCCTTTGTGTTGATTTGTCCCTTTGTGTCAATGGCATGTTAAGGTCTTTGATTATAATTATGTTATTGCTTATTTGACTTTTCATTTCTGTTAATACTTGCTTTGTGTAGCTGGGTGCTCTGGAATTTGATGCATATATAGTTAAGATTGTTATCTCTTCCTCTTGCAGGTTTCCCCTAACTAGTATGTAGTGAACTTCTTCTTTTTTAAGTTTTTTTTGTTTAAAGAGAAAAAAACAGAAAAAAGGTAGAAATATTACAGAATTTCAGGAAAAGAAGAAAAACAATAAGAAATCACTAGTTGATAAATTACATGTTGTTCTTTTAGAAATAGTTATTCAAGTTACAAAATTAAAACACAAAGTGAACACTCAAGCAGTGAGAGTGCAAACAGATCTGTTCAACAATCCAACAAGAACCTAGAAATATGGTTATCAATCCTGCACACCTAAACATACATGCAGCTATATTTTTTATGGCACTTCCTATTTCCTCTTTTTTTATAATAGCAGTTATAAATTTTTAAAATTTTATTTAAAGAGAGGGAAAAAAGCAAAACAGAAAAAAGGGTAGCAACAATACAGAATTCTAAAAGAAAGAAAGAAAAAGGAAAATGAGAAAAAGCCCCACTAAGAAATAATTAATTTATAAATTACATACTGTCATCCTGGATATAGTTGTTCAAGTTACAAAGTTAAAGGCTACACAGTAAACATTCAAACAGTTCTGCTTGTTGTATCTGCTCAAAGATCCAACAAAGATTCAGCAATATGGTCATCTATTTTACACACTCAAACATACATGCAGTTATATCCCTTAGAGCACTTTCTTTTCCTCTCTTTTTTACCATAGCAATTACACATTTTGGTTTTGTTACACTTGTAGTTCTTATTTGCTTTTTACACTAGAGACACAATAAGTATGATTCTTATTTATTTAACTAATGAGGATAGTCTCAAGTTGTCTCTATTTGCCTATGAAGGCCTCAAGGTCATCCTTTTTTATAGCTGAGTAATATTTCATTGTATAAAAATGCCACATCTTTTTCATCCACTCTGCAGTTGATGGGCATCTTGGTTGTTTCCAGGATTTAGCTATCACAAATTGTGCCACTATGAACATGGGTGCACATATATCACTGTGATATGAACTTTTCAGTTCTTTGGGGAAAATACCCAGGAGGGGGATAGCTGGATTGAATGGGGCTTCCAATCCTAGCCTTCTGAGAATTCTTCATATGGATTTCCATAATGGTTGCATCAGTCTACATTCCCACAACAGTGGAGCAGTGGTTCTTTTTCCCCGCAGCCTCACCAACATTTGTTATCAGTTGATTTCTTGATGGCAGCTATTCTTTCCGGAGTAAGGTGGAATCTTAATGCTGTTTTTATTTGCAATTCTTGAATGACCAGTGATGGTGAACATTTCTTCATGTATTTATTTGCCATTTGTATATCTTTCTCTGAGAACTGTGTGTTCATCTCAGATGCGCATTTTTGGAGAGAGTCTTTGAATTTGGGAGGCTTGATGTTTTTCAATTCTTTATATGTTCTGGACACAAGTCCTTTGTCTGAAGGGTTGCTGGCTAAAATTCTTTCCCACTCTGTGGGTTTTCTTGTCACTCTGTTGGTGATTTCCTTTGAAATGCAGAAACTTTTCAATAATATGAGATCCCAGTTTGTTGATTCTTTGAAGAGTTTCCCGTGCAGTTTGAGTTTTGTTCATGAATTCTCTGCCTATCCCTATGTCTCCAAGACTTCTATCTACCTTGTCTTCCAGTAGACTTAGTGTTTCTGTTTTAATATTGAGGTCTTTGATCCATTTAGACTTTAGTTTTGTGCATGGTGATAGGCTTGGATCTAGTTTCAGTCTTTGGCATGTAGAGAGCCAACTTTTCCAACACTGTTTATTAAAGAGACTATCCTTCTTCCAGTGGACATATTTAGCCCCTTTGTCAAATAT